>OVBL01001068.1:0-181175 GCA_900406555.1 Pseudoturritis turrita | reverse complement strand
GCTCATCACCACTTCTCCTTGCTGCCGAGCCAAGATGTTGGCTCGTCACTCCTTTCTCCTTGCTGCCAAGCCAAACTGTTGGCTCATCACCACTTTCTCCTTGCTGCCTAGCCAAACTGTTGGCTCGTCACTCCTTTCTCCTTGCTGCCCAGCCAAACTGTTGGCTCATCACCACTTCTCCTTGCTGCCGAGCCAAGATGTTGGCTCATCACCACTTCTCCTTGCTGCCGAGCCAAGATGTTGGCTTGTCACTCCTTTCTCCTTGCTGCCGAGCCAAGATGTTGGCTCGTCATTGCTTGCTTCTACCGCTGAGCCAAGAGTTTGTGCTTGCTTGGCTAGCCTTTTCTCCATACTTAGTCTTATCGGCAGTTGATCTCGATGAGGTAAAAACCGACCCCAACAATACGCTAGCATTAAGGACGCACAAGTAGAGGCCTTTGTCTGGAAAAATATCATATGTCGGCATGGAGTACCGTACGAGATTGTGACAGATAATGGCTCGCAGATAATGGCTCGCAGTTCATTTGCAAAAAATGGAAGTTCCGACTTAGAAAGTTCACTCCAAGGTATCCACAAGGGAACGGTCAAGCAGAAGCAATCTATAAAACAATCCTTTATGGCTTGAAAAAGTGCCTCGAAAAGAAAAGACGCTGGGCGGACATATTAGAGGGAGTATTGTGGTCTCACCGTACAACTCCAAGATGAGCAACCGGTGAAACCCCATTCGCCCTTGTCTACGGGACGGAATGTGTCATTCCACCATAAATACATTTCCCTGGAGTTCGCCGCATACTCCTTCCAGAACAAGAGGGACACAATCACCTATTAATGCTTGACGAATTGGATTTGATCAACGAGAGACGAGATCAAGCCTTAATCAGGATCCAAAATTATCAAAACGCAACAGAAAATACTACAACTCCAACGTTCGAAAATGGAGCTTCTACGAAGGGGACTTAGTTTTGCGGAAGATTTTCCAAAACACAACAGAGACGAATGCCGAAAAACTGAGAGCAAACTGGGAAGGACCTTACAGAATCACAGAGGTAGTCAAGCCTAGCGTCTATAAAAAAGGTTATTCAGCAAGCAAGACGGACGAAAATGGTTCGGGCGACAATGGCAAAAAGGGGAAAACATACCTTAACACACCGAAGAGACACTTTGTTGTAAGCCTTATCCCGGAGCAGGGTGTCAGTTGGAGGGAAACGATCACCTGGACAGGTGATTTTAGAAAAGATAGCCGTGGACGCCGTAGTATCGTTATAGGCCCCTTTAGCATTAATGGGCGCGGCAGACAAAGGAATCGCTTCGGGGATGAGTCGAGGGATTTCTGCGCGTCACTGTCGTTTTAACGCCTCGGTCAGTCCCTTGCCTGTGTCATCTGTCGATGACTAGCATTTTCAGCTCGCCCCTTTTTTTCCTTGGCTTTGCCTTTGCCTTTATCCTTGTGCGGCAACAGCCGGGAATATGCTGGACAAAGCCCTAACACAACCCCTTCGGGAGATGAGTTGAAATTTTGCTCGGGGGTTGGCTAGAAGAGGTTGGCTCGTGGACAAGAACGGCGGTAATCGGAGGGTTCGGGAGGCAAAGCTGGCCTAACGCTTCAGCTTGCTTTGCCCTCTGCTTAGCTTCGGCTTCCGCTTTCGCTTTGGCTGCAGCTCTATCTCTGAATGTGGGTCTTCCCATGGTGTCTCTTAAAGAATAGAAGAGAGTGATTGATCAATTGAGTAACCTTCAGAAAGGGCTCGGGCTCTCTTCACACGTTTCAGATTGAAATCCCTCGTCCAATTACACTTTCTAGCCGAAAGCATTTCGTAAACTTAGACAGATTGGGGGGGGGGGCAATGAAAGATAGACATGACGCACTGCAAAAAAAAAGGGATAACAAAGTCAAGAAACTGAAAAAAGAAAATCACCAAATTAAGGAAACCTGAGCCCTGGCCCAAGTCAAGCTACGGATCGGCTACCAATTTCTCCCCAGCCTGATTTAATAAAGCAAAGACACCTCGGACCCACCGACGCTATCGGACCCACCGACGCTTCGGTGATAGGGACAAAGATAAGTAATCTTCCCAATTATCATCTTTGGTCGGGAAGCCTCCTATGATATTCCTCTTGGCTTTACCCGACATATAGTACTTCAACTCTCTCTCTTGTTACGACGCCTGAATTCGAGTAAGCATCCCAAATGTTCGACTCCAACCTCCACATTGCATTCATAGCTCCTGATTAAAATGCCGACCATGTGCCTGATTACCCGAGCATTGATTTGGGCAATGGCCAAATTGTGCTTTCATAGAAACCGCGAAATCACTTCAAGGATCGGGAGCCACAATAGGCAGCGGTAGAAGAAGCTTTCGTAGAGAGTAAAGTGATGAGGGGGTGGATTGCTGACTCGGTCTGACGGTGAGGGAAGAACAAGTTCAATTTCTTCCGAGATGCTGAATCTCTGCCTGAGGGTTGCCAACGAATCTAAGGTAGAGAGAGTTGAGCCAGGTGGATCGGGTCGCTTCTTAGTTTTCTTCCTCCTTGTCACTCTTTGGATAGGTCCAATCAGATGCTCTAACTCTTATCTAGACACAGCCGGATCATAGAACCAATCCTCTGGTTCAATTTTTTCCATCTCGGGATCCACTGTGTCCGCGAAAGGGTTTGCCGCCTCGTTAAACAGAGAATCGTGAAGGTGTGGGACTTTAAATTCCAAAGGAATCGGGGTCTTTGGAAGATAACTGAGACATCCTATGTTTGAAATGGATCGGGGTCTTTGGAAGGCTGACAGACAAATCGGGATCCCTAATAACTCAGACGAAAAGATCTAGGTTTTCGAAGATTCGGAAAACAGATCGGGGCTGCCAACAGTTTATCAAAACAGATCAAAGCCTTCAGAAGAATCGAAGAACGGGTTGAGATCTTCTAAATAAGTTAAGGCAGATCCAAATCTTCAAGCAAACTGCCGGACAACTCAAAGAACAGCGGCGGGGATAATTGAAGATGGATCGGGAAATTCAGACGGATCGGCGTCGAAGAAGGAACAACGGAGTTTCTACCTAACAATAACATAAGCAAAAATTAGAGAGAGAAAGAAGAGAGAGGTTACCTGCTTTGGATAAATTTTTCGAAGAAATGAAGTAGTGAAAGAAAATAGGAGGCATCACAAATTATATAGGCAAACAGTGACGTCATATACCTCGGGAATCAGCAGAAATGTTTAGACTCCCCGATAAAGGTGATAGCTTGCCAAAGTTCTCCGAACAGAATCCAAACTTTTAATATAATAGCGGTTCGGGGTGACAGTGAAAAAATAGCTCGGTGTCACGAAGAGAAGTGGTTCAGGGTGACAGTAAAAAAATAGCTCAGTGTCACGAAGAGAAGTGGTTCGGGGTGAGTTAACTTCATACCGCTCTTTACCTCGACACTTTCAATATTAAAACTGACGAGTTGGGGGCTAACTGTTGGGATCAATATTCACCCACTTGAAGTTAACAGCAAATGGATCGGGTGTCACGACCCACGGTGAAGTAGCTGGGTCGTGTACCCCGATCCATGGTACAGCAAATGGATCGGGTGTCACAAACCACGGTGAAGTAGATGGGTTGTGTACCCCGATCCATGGTACAGAAAACGGATTGGGTGTCATGACCCATGGTGAAAAAGCTGGGTCGTGTACCCCGATCCATGGTACAACAAACGGATCGGGTGTCACGACCCATGGTGAAGAAGTTGGGTCGTATACCCCGATCCATCGTACAACAAACGGATCGGAAGTCACGACCCATGGTGAAGAAGCTGGGTCGCGTACCCAGATCCATGGTACAACAAATGGATCGGGTGTCACGAACCACGGTGAAAAAGCTGGATCGTGTACCCCGATCCATCGTACAGCAAACGGATCGGGTGTCACGGCCCAAGGTGAAGAAGCTGGGTCGTGTACCCGATCCATCGTACATCAAACGGATTGGGTGTCATGACCCATGGTGAAGTAGCTGGGTCGTGTACCCCGATCCATGGTACAACAAACGGATTGGGTGTCACGACCCATGGTGAAGAAGCTGGGTCGTGTACCCCGATCCATCGTACAGCAAACGGATCGGGTGTCACGATCCACGGAGAAGGAGTTGGGTCGTGTACCCCGATCCATGGTACAGTAAATGGATCGGGTGTCACGACCCACAGTGAAAAAGCCGGTTCGTGTATCCCGATCCATTGTACATCAAACGGATCAGGTGTCACGACCCACGGTGAAGAAGCTGGGTCATGTACCATAATCTATGGTACAACAAACAGATCGGGTGTCACGACCGACGGTGAAGAAGGTGGGTCGTGTACCCCGATCTATGGTATAGAAATGGATCGGGTGTCACGACCCACGATGAAGAAGTTGGGTCGTGTACCCCGATCCATGGTACATCAAACGGATCGGGTGTCACGACCCATGGTGAAGAAGCTGGGTCGTATACCCCGATCCATGGTACAGTAAACGGCTCGGGTGTCACGACCCACGATGAAGAAGCTGGGTCGTGTATCCCGATCCGTCATACAACAAACGGATCGGGTGTCACGACCCACGGTGAAGAAGCTGGGTCGTGTACCCTGATCCATGGTACAGCAAATGGATCGGGTGTCATGACCCACGGTGAAGAAGCTGGGTCGTGCACCCCGATCCATGGTACATCAAACGGTGGCTGTCACGACCCGTAGTACGGCATCATGAACCATGGTGTCACCCGAGCCGTGAACCATGGTGTCACCCGAGCCGTGAACCATGGTGACACCCGAGCCGTGAACCATGGTGTCACCCGAGCCGTGAATCATGGTGTCACCCGAGCCGTGAACCATGATGTCATCCGAGCCATGAACCATGGTGTCATCCAAACCGTGAACAATGGTGTCACCCGAGCTGCTCAGCCACTGCCATCCGAGCCAAATGATAAGAAGTTGGGCCGAACTGAGCAAATGAACGGGTGGGCCGAGACAATGAGCCCATGAATCAAAGCCCATGGTGGTGGCAGGCTTTGCTAAAAGGAAATCCCGAGGAATTAGGAAATCTTCCTTATCTCTTTAGATATTGATCTAGCCGACTTAAACTTGTATATATACTAATGTATACCCTCTGAAAAAGGGATCCGCAATTTTACCTAGCAAAACTATGTACTTTTGCTCTCATACGAAAAGCTTTCTAAACAGCTTAATAAAACACCATCTTTGGATCTCTGTTTGTGTTTTAGTGGTTTTAATCTCAAAAATTTCAGATCCCTCTAAAATGTCTTGACAAATTCGATTGTGTTGATTTACACCCCCACAGAGGAGGGTAGCTGAACCCATCAGAAGATGAGGTGCCTACGTACCCTTTGCAGGGATCAGGCCGCGCCGTAGTTCATGTAAAGTACCTTAATGATAGTACTTCTTAAGATGCATTGCGTTCAATGATCTTGGTATTGGAACGTCAGACATGTTGGCGAGTTCATATACTCCGGATCAAATCACTTTTTGACCTTGTAGGGTCCTTCCCAGCCGGCTTCGAGTTTGGCGACGTTCCGTTCTACTGTATTCTGAAAAACCTTCCGTAGGACTAAGTATCCTTTGTAGAACTGTCGATTTCGTACGGGAGAGTTGTAGTACTTTGCCGCTGCATTCTGGAAATTCTGAATTTGGATCAAAGCTTAATCCCGCCTTTCATTGATCAAGTCCAACTCATCAAGCATTAATAAGTGATTGAGCCCTTCTTGCTCTAGGAGAAGTCTTTGGCGGACTTCTGGAAAATGTATTTCCGGTGGAATGACGTATTCTGTTCTGTAGACGAGAGCGAATGGAGTTTCCTTTGTCGCTCGTCGCGGTGTTGTCCTATGAGACCACAATACTCCTTCCAGTTCGTCAGCCCACCGTCCTTTCTTTTCGTCAAGACGCTTTTTTAGACCGTCAAGAATTATCTTGTTTACTGCTTCTGCCTTGCCATTTCCTTGTGGATATCTCGGGGTGGATTTGCTTAGTCGGATTTTCCACTTCTCGCAGAAAGCTTTGAACCTTGTGGAGATGAATTGCGAACCATTATCGGTAACGATCTCGTATGGGAGTCCATGTCGGCATATGATGTTTTTCCATACGAAACTTTCGACTTGTGCAACCTTGATATTGGCGTAAGAATCTTCCTCCACTCACTTCGAAAAATAGTCCGTCAAGACCAGTAAGAATCGCTTCTACTTCGAAGAATGTAAAGGTCCAACAATGTCCATGGACCATCGCACTAACGGATAAGGTGACGATATTGAGGAAAGCATCTCGGTTTGCTGATGAATCATTGGTGCATGACACTGACACTTCTCACATCTAGCAGAGAACTTCTCGCAATCTTGTATCATAGTCGGCCAATAATAACCGTGTCGTTTGATTTTTATCGCCAAAGCTCGTCCTCCTGAATGGTTACCACATGAACCACTATGGACTTCCTCCATGATTGTTATTGCCTCCTTTTCTTCAATGCAAGCGAGTAATGGTCCCGAGAATCTCCATTTAAAAACATTCCCATCGAGTAAGATGTAACGAGCCGCTTGCGCCCGAAGCTTACGAGCCCCCCACTTATCGGAAGGTAAGATACCATCGCAGATTTATCCTCGGATGTCATCGAGCTACCCTTTATCGCAGTCGTATTTCATTTCCCGTGAAGTTTCGTTCATCTCGACGGCTTCAGGTTCAAGGAGGGGGTTCACGTCGGGAGAGAGGGGAATTGAATCCTCGTCCATGGCCATTGCTTCCTCTTCAACATTTACGGGATTTTCATCCTCGTTCACTGCGTCTATTTCCGTTTGAGATTTAGGCCCTATATCTGTCGTGTATGTCTCATCTTGGACCATTGAATCGTTTGTTATGGCTTCTTGTTCTTCAGCGTCGTCCTCAGTGACGTCTGGTGCACTGACTTTCTCCCTTGCTTTCCTGGTGGCTTGAGATCGAGTAACTACACTCACCATTTCTAAAAGAGTGATACTCGGGTGTTCGATAAATTCCACCGGGATAATCCACTTCAAGTGTGGATCAGAAGTAGATGCGAGAGCTGCCAGTGCATCAGCCGAAGTGTTTTCTCCTCGTGGAATATGTGTGAGCGTGAATTCTTTGAATTGCGCAGTCAAGTCTTTGGCGACCTTTAGATATGCTTCCATACGATCGTCTTTAGCTACATATTCCCCAATGAATTAGTTCGCAACTAACTGTGAATCGCAAAACGCGCGAATGCAGTCAATCTTGAGTCCTTGTGCGAGCTTCATTCCGGCAATAAGGGCTTCATACTCTGCTTCATTATTGGAGGCATGAAATCCTAGGCGGGAAGATTGTACAGGTATCTCATCCATCGGTGATGTAAGACGTATCCTAATTCTTGAGCCATTTTTGGATGACGAGCCATCAAAGTGGAGTTGCCAAGTCGAACTCGGGTTTCCTTCAGCGAGCCTCTCGTCCGGAAGTTCGATCAAAAAATCGGCTAGCACCTGCGATTGCACGCAAGTTTGTCCGCGATACTCGATGTCGTACTCACTCAGCTCGATAGCCCACTTGGCCAATCTCCCGGATTGACTTGGGCTATGCAAAACGGATCGTAGGGGGGAAGTACTAAGGACCACAATGGAGTGTGATTGAAAGTATGGCCTTAGTTTTCTGGCGGACATGATGACCGATAAAGCCAACTTCTCCATTTGCGGGTATCTTGTCTCTGCGTCGGTGAGAGTCTTACTAACGTAAAAAATTGGCTTATGCTCTCTCCGTTTGTCTCCAATGAGCACTCCGCTTACTACTGTGGCAGAGATTGTGGTGTACAAGAAGAGTGGCTCTCCCTTGATTGGCTTTGCAAGCATCGGCGGACTAGCAAGGTATTTCTTCAACTGCTGGAAGGTTTCTTCGCATTTATCCGTCCATTCAAACTTCTTGTTTCCTCGTAGAGTGTCGTAGAAGGGTAAACATTTCTCGGTAGATTGTAAAATAAATCTGTTGAGCGCAGCTACCCTCCCAGTCAGTCTTTGCACTTCATGTTTTGTCTTTGGCGAAGCCATCTGGACAAGCGCGTCCATCTGCTTGGGGTTTGCTTTGATACCTCGATGAGTAACTAAGTAACCCAGAAACTCTCCGAACGTGACCGCGAATCTACACTTTCTCGGGTCCAGCTTCATGTTGCGTAAGTTGAATTGTTTGAAACATTCCTCCAAATGTGTTACGTAATCCTTTTCTTCTAGCGATTTTACCAGCATGTCATCTATGTAAACTTCCATCGTTTTTCGGAGTTGATTAGCAAACATTTTGTTCACTAAACATTGATATGTGGCTCCAGCATTCTTGAGGCCGAAAGGCATCACCTTGTAGCAATATATTCCGCGATCCGTAATGAAGGCTGTCTTTTCACGATCATCATGATTCACCAGGATCTGATTGTATCCGGAGAAAGCATCCATGAATGACAAGAGTTCGTTTCCTGCTGTCGCCTCGACCAGTCGGTCTATTTATGGAAGTGGGAAGTTTTCTTTTGGACATGTTTTGTTGAGATCAGTGAAATCCACACATACTCGCCATTTCCCGTTCTTCTTTTTGACGACTACTGGATTAGCAAGCCAATCTGAATACTTCACTTCTGTGATTGATCCAACCCGCAAGAGCCTTTCCACCTCGTCGTTGGCTGCTTTTGCTCTCTCTGGCCCGAGTTTTTGTCTCTTCTGTTTTACTGGTTTGAAGGTTGGGTCAACATTTAGCTCGTGACTGGTTACACTGATATCGATTCCGGGCATTTCCTCTGCTGCCCATGCGAAAGTATCTACGTTTTCTTTTAAGAATGAAATGAGCTTTTCCTTGATCTTTTTGTTGAAGCCGGCTCCAATCTCCACGCATCGTTTCGGGTGTTCATCGTCAATACAAATGGATACTATGGGGTCGCAGGTTAGTTCAGCTTCTTCTTATTCGCGATCCTCCGTAATCTGGAATTGCTATAAGAGTTTGGAAAGTTCTTTCACTGGCTCCCAATCCGTTTTCATCTTCTTGCGCTCTGACTTGGCTATCGGATCGGTGACAGGGTTCCTGAGTTTATGTGCAGCTAGGAAACACACGCGAGACTCCTTCTGACTCACCAAGGTTTTTTTTACTCCGCTCGGTGTTGGGAACTTTATGCAGAGATGGTAGGTTGAGGCTACGGTGCACATTGAATTTAACCAAGGTGTTTCGACAATTATGTTATAGATTGTCGGGTGATCGGCTACAGAAAACTCGACGATCTTGATGACCCCTCCAGCTTGTACAGGTAGTTTGATTGTTCGAATTGTCATTATCGTTTCTCCAGAGAATCCAGTCAACGGTTTTGGGGTAGCCAATAGGTCGGACAAGTTGATGTCCATTCTTTTGAGAGTCTCTTTGAAGATTATGTCCACTGTGCTGCCCGTATCAACCAATACCCAGGCTACGTCATAATAATTGATGATCAACTCGATTACGAGAGGATCGTCATGCGGTTTATCGATTCCAGCTGTTTCTCTTTCTTTGAATGAGATCATGTCATCTTGAAACTTGGAAGGCGCGGACCAGTTAACGATGACATCGGCTCGCTGTTAAAAAGCTTTAATCGACGAGACGGTATCTGAGCAATAGTGAGATCCACCCATTATCATGTTGATCCATCTTTTGGGTCCAGATTGTGGGCCTTCGTCATTTTGCCTACCTCTCTTAGGAAGATCTTCATTCACCTGCTCGGGGTGGTTCACGTTGGTATCCATGTCGAAATCCTTGAGGCTAATATCACCCTTGAGTTTGCCAGCTGCCAACTTAGCAGCGAGTTTTAAGCCCAGAATACGGTAATTTGAAGTCGAATGTCCGAAGATATGGTGATGTTCGCATAAGCCATTTTGTCGTAAGTCCCTTGGCCCCTGGTCCACGTGTTATTCCATATAATTCTTCCTCGTGCTTGGCCTCGTCCTTGCCCGTATCCTGACAGGTCAACTCGGTAACTATGGGCTCCTTTGAAACCTCCTTCATGCTGGACGTATCCAGAACCTTGGTTATTCCTCTTTGTATTATGTGGGTTCTGAGGTTGGAACGTGTTGTTGGCTATTCTCGTTTTTCCGTGCTTCTGGGCCAAGACTTTCATCTCCTCTTCGTTAGTTGCGAAATCCGTGGCGCGATGCAGTCTGAATCGAACCATAAAGCTTTTTTCAAAGCTTCAAGAGCGGCTTCGTCGATTATGCCCTTTATTTTTGATATCACCGCTTTGAATCGTTCGATAAAATTTCGTAAAGTTTCATTCTGTCCTTGGCCCATGCTCCATGAATATGGCATAATATTTCAAGAAAGCTGCAGATAATTGTTTAAAATTATCGATAGAATTCCTTTCAAGTCGGGAAAACCACAGGAGGCTACGGAGTAGAAGTTTTTTTTCTCCTCCTGAATTTTATGGTAGGCTTATGCCTCCCAATTATTATATGAAAAGACATATATTATTTATGGTAGGTTCTGCCTCCTCGGTCAAATTAAAGATTGTGTCTCCGTAATCTTATGGTAGGCTATGTCTTCTTGATTATGTGAAAGACCATGCCTATTGATTTATTATTTCCTTTAGTTATTATTATTATGATTGTAAATTTTATGGAAGGCTCTGCCTCCTGAAATGATTGTTTTAAATTATATTGTCATTATGCTCAATTATTTTAAATTATTTTATCATATTTTTATGAAAATTTATGAGGCACATGTCAATATAATATTAGACAGTGTAAAAAGCTCCAGAAGAGCTAAACGCTCCAGAAGAGCGAAATTCTCATGAAGAGCATATCATGGTGACATGCTCCAGAAGAGCATATGATGGAGATCTAGACATGCATGTATGTAGTTGTACATACACAAATAAAGATGGCAAAGTGTATAGTAAACCTGAAGTTCACTAAATTGATTGAAGTATATATGGTAGTAAACAAGAAGTTTACTACTTGATTAAAGAATTTTTTAACCGGTTATGCCATCCCGGTCCAACAATGATATTAAGGATTATTGAGCATTTATGTGAAAAACCAGAAGTTTTTCACGTAGCATGTTTTAAACAAAATTAAGGCCATCATAAAAAAATTCATGGATGAATCGCTATTTTTGGTTAAAAGAACTTATTGGCTATAATGGTTGATTTCTTTAATCAATCCCCAAAATCATACCCCGAGTATAACCGATCTAAAAGTGAGAATCATTTTAAGACGAATGGGCCAGAATATCCATTATCTTGAGAGGAAGTATTAAGTGTCTCATATTGAAAGTTAAAAGAATATGAGATAAAAAAACATGGTCCAAGATGGATATATTGTTGATCCTAAAATGGGATTTAGTTCGAGATGATGGATATGTTGTTGATCCTAAAATGGGATTTAGTTCGAGATAGATGGACCTAGAGTGTCATCATCTCGAGGGCAAGTAAGTTGATAATTTTGGTGAGTCTTCATCCCAAGTATGATAATCTTGATAATTTTGAATCCCAAAGTTTATCGCTTATTATACGTCGAAACAAAAAAAGAACATAAATAAGGTTATGTTCACATTCAAAATGAGCCTGATAAATCATTTATAAAACAAATCCAAGGGATTGCAAAGACCAATTATGGTGAAATATAATCTCAATGTTTTGGCATACAACATGCAGTTGTGCATGTAGTAATGATATTGAGCCATCAATTGCAGATGTGCTTATTGCATGATTTGTAATCATCATGTTGATGAGAAAATCTTACATGGTAAAATTAATGAATAGTCGGTATCCTTAAAAGTGTTAATGTGAACCTGAAGTTCAAAAGTCCAAGGATCACTATTCAGAGCATCTTGCAAATCAAATGTCAGAAGCATTTATGAGAAAAGATAAAGAGCTCACGGATGAAATTTCGTGAAAAAATTATCATAGATCCTAATGAATATGAACCTGAAGTTCAAAGGATAATTCATTTTAAGAGAAAAAATGAAATCTCATACTCCAATAAGAATAGATATCCCTGAAGGAAGATCTATTAAGTCTATGGCACGTAAGAAACGTGATAGACTACTTTGGTTCCAAAGACAAAGAAAATCCTCGAAAAGAAAAGGAGCAAATAATTACTAAAAGGAGGATTAAACTCCTGAAGAAGAGTAAAGAGACCGTTTACCTGGTTAATAATGAAATTAGATACCTGAATGAAATCAATGAGAATAATAAAGAGATCTCGATTAACCATGTCATTACGGGAAAAAGATGGAACCAAAGATAAAATAAATATCGACAATAAATGATATAGCGTGCGGTATAATTATTGGCCAATACAAGTTTGTATTAAACTCGTTTGAAGAACGAGAAGATTTTGGACCAGCAGTCCAAACATCAAAAGGATTTGTCCAGGAAAAAGATGGACAAAACGACTTGAATTGCGCCTAATGGAAAAATCACTAAAGAATTTGATCCCTGAAATATTTATGATAACATAATTATGTTCCCGGGAACTCTTAAAGCATGATGATGTGAAACATCATCGAAACTCTTGGAAATAAATTTCAAGAAAATAAATTGGAATTAAAGACTTTGGAAGGACAACATTGTCTTCGGGTATTCCAAAATTGAACATCTAGTGAAAGAAATATTATATAAAAATCCTAAGAGGATTCTACATAATGCTCACATTTAAGCACTTCTAAAGGAAATGCTATTTGGTCCTGAAGTACCAAATTTTTAAAAAATTATGTGAGCAATTTATAGTGATATACCTCACGTATAAAAGATATGGAGGTATACGATGTGCTTTCGTACGATAAGAAAGAAAGCAAAGACAACATGAGAAGAGTATGAGTAACTCAAGATATCACAATTTGAGATCAAAGACGGAGATATATGTCTGGCAGACAGTGCGACAACGCACACAATACTTAAAGTTAAAAAATTATTTCTCCGATCTCAAATTAAATGACTCTGCTAGAAGCGTGAGTACTATTTATGGGAATGCAAAGATTATTATGGGTTCCAGAAGGATCATATCTTCAATGCCGAGGGGAACAAAATTTGAAATAAATGATGCATTATACTCCTCCGATTCATACAGAAACTTGTTGAGTTTCAAGGATATCCGAAGAAATGGATATAATATAGAAAGTATGAATAAAGATGGCATTGAATATCTTTACATTATATCGGAGTGGAAACATACATTGGAAGAGTTACCAATGATATCCTCCGGATTATATTGCACAAAAATAAATACGACTGAGTCCTATGTTATGGTAAACCAGAAGTTTACTAATATATTTAAAGTCTGGTATGAAAGGTTAGGACATCCGTGATCAGTCATTATGAGAAGAATTGTGTAAAATTCGAATGGCCACCCATTGAAAAACCATAAGATTTTTCAATCGGGAGAGTTTTTACGTAAGGAAAGTTCTCAAGGAAAACTCATAGTGAGCAGTCTCCAACCAAAGTTGGGAATGAATCCCCTGTATTCCTAGAGAAAATTCATGGTGATGTATGTGGACCGATTCATCAACTGTGCGGGCCGTTTAAGTATTTTATGGTATTAATTGACGCATCTAGTAGATGGCACATATGTGTATGTTGACAACACGAAATACGGTTTTCGTAAGATTCATTGCCCAAATAATCAGGTTGAAAGCACAATTCCCTGATTATGGCATAAAGAAAGTCAGGCTTGATAACACTGGTGAATTTACTTCACAAGCTTTTAATGACTATTGTATGGCAATGAGTATAGATGTTGAACATCCAGTACCCCATATGCATACACAAAATGACATAGCTGAGAGCTTGATAAAACGACTACAATTAATTGCAAGGCCATTGATATTGAGAACAAAGCTCTCAATTTCTGTATGGGGACACGCTATATTGCATGTGGCAGCATTGGTCCAGGTAAGGCCAAGTGCACATAATAAATATTCTCCATTACAGTTGACATCTGGCCAAGAACCAAATATATCCCATCTCTGAGATTTTGGGTGTGCGGTCTATGTTCCGATAGCGCCACCACAAAAAAAAAATGGGGACATGGCGGAGATTTGAACCCGTAACTAGAGATATGTTTACGACATGTTTTGCCGATTGCATTTTGATGAAAGTGAATTTTCCGCGTTAGGGAGAGGAATTAAACAAATACCAAAATATGTTTCTTGGTGTACACCATCTTTGGTATATCTTGATCCCCCTACAAAACAACGCAAGGTGGAAGTTCAGAAAATTGTACACTTGCAAAATATGGCAAACCAGTTATCTGATGCGTTCACATACGAAAAGAGTGACAAAGTCATATATCCCCGCCGTTAATTCTCCATCAATAATTATTGTTCCTGAAGAACATATTGATGGGAGTCTAATAAATGAACCAATGGTTCAATTGAAGCGCGTGAGACCAATGAGCTCTAAAGATAAAAATTCCCGAAAGAAAATGAGATTGGGAGAAAAGGTTCCAGAAGAACCGCATATAGAAAAATGTCTTGAAGGCATTTGTGAATAGGTTCTAGAAGAACCATATAAAAATATATGTCCAGAAGACATATATGAAAAGGTTCCAGAAGAACCAGACAAAGAGATCAATCATGAAAATGATGATCCAGATCCAAAGTCCGTGTCGGAGTGCTCAAAAATGCTTGACTGGGAGAAATGGCAAATGGCCATGAGAAATGAATTATTCTCCCTCAATAAAAGAAATTATCTCCTATGTGAACGAGATGGACCAGAAGTCCCATGACTAGAGAGATTATATGAAGATCATATGAGTTTATTCACTAAGGTTCTGCTCATTGAATCTCTCAAAAAGAGAGAATATATGATCATAATGCATCTCCTGAAGATGGTGCTTCCAGGGGAAGAAATATGATGATGAGCGTGGTTGTACTCTTTTTCTCTTATCATAGTTTTTGTCCCACTGGATTTTTCCATGACGAGATTTTTAACAAGGCAGCAAAGAACACGCAAAAGATAGACATCCAAAAGAGAATGTTATAAGAAGAAATAGTTCAAAATAGTACGTTTTCTGACTTTAATGTCAAGCGGGGTACCCTCGTAGGGCAAATTGTAGAAATAGTACACTTTTTAGAAAAATACCAGCGCTACCCTTAAGCACTAGCAGAGTTTGCGCGAACTCTGCTAAGGACATCAAAGGCTAGGCAGACTCTGCCAAGTCTGCCAACTTTGTTAAGACTGCATGTACTCTGCTATCTTTAACAGAAGTTGCGCAGACTCTGCTTAAACTCTGCTAAGGATAGTAGAGGTTGGGCAGACTCTGGTAACTCTGCTAATTTGTTAAGGCTGCTTGTACTCTGTCGTTAGAAAATACTTTATAAACTCTATCTTAATTATTTTTTTTTTTTTCCATATAATTTGGACTTCACAAATTAAAGGTCCTACATCTTTTAGAAATATAGATTCATCCAATATAAAATAACCATATATTAATAAAAAAGAATGATACAATGCATCTAATTCCCCAAAAAAAAGATTAAGAACCTAACTTGGTCGAGTGATTTTCTCTTTTATAGTATCTAGTTGCTGAATTAAGTCTCGCCATCAGCTTACGTCGATAATTTAAACATATAGGGTTTACCTATTTATGTTAATATCAAAGAGATGGATGGGAAAACAAACTTTTTTTTTTTAAGCATCACGACAAGTAGTGCATTAACCGGTATAAAATGGATCGAGATAAGCAATCTCAAACAACTCAATAGAAAAAGAGTGGTTAGGGTATCGCAGGCTGAATACATATCACCAAAGGCAGACCGAAGGCATATTGATATCAGGCTTTCGTGCTTACAGTTTTTTGCATATTTTTTTCTTGTTATATATTGCCACTTCCTTTATACATTATTTTTTACAGTTTTTTACTAGTTGTATTAAAAAATCGACATTTTTTGTTATCATGTGTTTCATTGTTCAACCGACAATATGTCAAGTATTCCCTTGGTATTGTATCCTTCTATAAATCATGACTGTTGTTTTTTCTTCCATTCTATTTTTCAAAGGTAAATAAGCTTTTAAACGCTAATATTTAGGATGATTTTGGAGTTATGACGTCTAAACAAATGTTAATTATAGGTTTTTTTTTCATTTTAAGTGGTTTAGAGTTTCGCAGACTGGCTGTAGATCTAAAGCAGCGCTTTGGAAGAAATTTGACTAAAATAAAAGGCGGCGCTATCTTAACTGTCTTAACGATACGATAAAAGGAGGCGCTGACTTTTTAAACTCAGTTTTAATTATTATTTTTATTTTTTAATAATATAATTTGGGTTCGCAATATCTCAGGTTCATTTATTTATTTATGTTTATTTCTCATAAAGGAGGCGCTAACTATCTACATTTATTTATGTCTATTTCAGATTTTGTTAAGCATAGTTTGCGCAGTCTCTGCTAAAGACAGCACAAGCAGTCTTAACAAAATTGGCAGACTTAGAAGAGTCTGCGCAGCTTCTGCTGTCCTTAGCAGAGTTTAAGCAGAGTCTGCCCAGCCTTAGCCTTAAGTCTACAAAATTCACGCAGACGCGGCTAAAGCGTAAGGGTTATTTTAGGTATTTTGGAAAAAGTGTACTATTTCTACAATTTCCCCTACTAGGATACTATATTTGAAATTAAATTTGGAAAACGTACTATTTTAACAAGTCTCTATGTTATAATCCCAATGATAAATGTCTATCACTCTTTCAAATTTTTTGTTATACATGATCAAGACAAGCGAAGAGAATGATCGAGATGGATCAATATACGAAACATATGAAGAATACAAGATTCACTCTTTCTAAAGAGAGACTGCACTCTTTTTTCCATGCCATGATTTTTGTCCCAATAAATTTTTCTGTGAAAAAGTTTTTAACGAGACAGTCATAACTCAGCAGATTCTTCGATAATGAGATCACTCGAAATCATAGAGATGAATAATTAAAAAGGAATGTTATAAATAATTGATGATTATCTATTTATTATTTTAATGTTTTCTTTTTCTTTAAGAAATGTCATTAACCGATCTATATATGGATTGTAGACAAACAAAGACAATAAGAAGAAGTGATCTCTCTGACATATATATTATTATAATATATAATTTATCACAGATTGATTATTTTCAATTAATGACGCTGACAGTATAAGATGATGTTGACCACGTGATATAGTAAACACGTGATTTCTGTGATCATGCCTTTTTTTTTTTTCAAACAAGTTTAATCTTTTAAGTAAGAAAAAATTGGTCAAATAACATTAAAAAAAACTAAACCTAAAATCTAACAAAAATACCTCCATGTGGCATCATCTTAACTCTTCAATTTAAGTTTTTTTGCTAGTTTTTATATTATTTTTTTTCCTTTGATGTATCCCAAATTCATCCTTTAAGTTTAATCTTTTAAGAAATATTTTAAGTAAAAAAGTTTAATCTTTTTCAAACAAGTTCAACTTTCTTCTTTTATAATTTTTTACTTTAAAAAAAAAAACCAAAATTCATTTAATATAATATACATATTGTATATGTTTTTTTTTTGTTAGAATATTTTTTATTTTGTTACCTTTCCAATTTTTTTTTAATAAAGTTTTTCAGTTAATCATCAAAAAAACTTCTCAAAAATACATAAAATTCTATTGTTATTCAAAAAATTATATTATGACAAAAATACTAAAATTATATATGTAATTAATTATAGAGCAATTTTCAAAAATACTACAAAAATAAGTTTATGTTCCAAATATACCATCATTTAGATTTTTTTCAAAAATATCACTAAAATTTGTTTTTTTTTCCAAAAATACCACAAAATTAAAACTAAACTTTAAACCCTCAAAATTAAATCATAAATCCTAAAAATAAAACTCTAACCCCTAAAAAATAAACCCTAAACCTAAAGATTTATTGGTTCATGGATTTTAATGGATTTGGAAATCCAAACAAAGTCCTATGTAATTTAATCATTGATTTTCAAATTCTTATTAAAATCATGTATTATTCAATCTGTGATTTTCAAATCCTTATTAAAATCATATGTTATTCAATATGTGATTTTCAAATACAAATTAAAATTAAGTGGTATTCAATATCAAAGAGTTAAACATGGATTTGATTTCAGAATGAATTTTAATGGATTTGAGAGTGATTTCATGTTAAAAATACAGGTTGAAATTTTTAGCCAAACCTTGTTATTTTGAATATGATTTGACAAAACAAACTATTGGACTCCCTATTTTCCTAAACATACTTCATCTATTTCTCATATCATCCCCACATATCCACAATTTATCATTCCAACGTATGATAAAATTTAATATTTTATGTTTCTATTGTATAATAATCAATTTTTTGTTTGTTCATGTGTCTACCTATACTATAGTCATAAGTTACAAATTGGCTTTTAATCGAATAAAATAAATAAATTATCGAAGAGCAAGCTGCAAGTTTCAAAAATAAAATAAGAAATTATTGTTTATATCACAGTATTTTAGTATAAATCACTTTTATTGATTTTATAATGTATTTGCTTGATTTCTAAATCTATTTTTTTTGGTTTTCAAATCTATATTATTAGATTCTTAAATCCATTTTATTAGATTATTAAATATATCTTATTTGATTCTTAAATCCACCTTACTTAATTCTTAAATCAATTTTACTTGATTTTAAAATCAAGAATTCTATATAGATTTCCAAATACTTATGGATTTTCAAATCCATTAAAATCCATGAACCAATTAAATCTAAAAAATTTAAATTATAAACCACTAAAATTCATTTTTAGTATTTGTGATATTTTTAGAAAAATAAATTTTCAGTGATATTTAAAAAAAAAAAAATTAAGTGATGATATATTTGGAATAAAAACATATTTTAATGGTATTTTAAACGATTCTTCTTAATTATATAATGATTTTTGTGTGAACAATACATGCTATGTGGGTTTGAATCTAAATAATAATTCAAGGACAACACTATTACAAACGTTTAAATTATATATGATGGTCAATTATATAATGATTTTTAATCATCCGTATTTTGAATATCAGTATATATAATAAGACTAACTATATTCCAAGTAAATTTTTTTTTTAATAATTAATGGAGAAACTAGTGTAATGTATGCATTATCAAGAAATTATATGAAAAACATTAATGTCATTTTCTACGATTTAACATTTTCTCTTTATAACATAGTAACAATCCTGATTAAAACAATAAAAAAAAAATAGAAACGCTTGAGGATAATTTTTAGTTATCAATGCAGGGTGACACATGAACCATATATTTACAAAGAACCATGATACAATAATTTTTTTATAAATTAATATTTGATAAATTAATACTTTAATAAATCAATAATTTTTTCTGGTTTTAAAATTAATTTATCAACCACATAACACCTCTATAAATTAATAAAATATTATAGTTCTAATATTATTAATTTATAAAAAATTTATTAATGATGATTTCTCAGATCAGTTGATCATACTAACTCCACGACCAACCAAGCGCGAAAGAATAACGATTTCTAAATTATTTTTCATAGAAATAGAATAACTAAATAAATAGTATTTTTTTCTTTTTTGTTTACAAATTTTTTACATAAAATAATATATAAATAGTGGCAGACACAAAAGAGCTCGAGTTGGTTTTGACTTGTGCATATATATACTGACTTTATATTATTATTTTTGATAAAGAATACTGACTTTATTTGGTTGGAAAAAAGTTATATCTAGTCCTTTTTTTGCATCCATAAAAATATTTGCAATCATTTTTCCTGTCAACATATATTACACGAATACAAATTCAGTAATACAACAATGGTACTAATACAAATTAATTACTATTTCCGTTCCTAAAAGATTGATGTTATAGTTTTTTTTCGTTGTTCCACAAATATTGATTTTCTAGGATTTTTCATTTTTTATTAGTTTATAAAAATTGAAATGGTAAACTTCAAAAAATATTAAATGAAAATATTTAAATTTATAGAATAACCATTGGTTCATGGTTATGAAAAAATATTTAGATGCATTTATAACTAAACATAATTATTTGTTCTTAATTTGTATAAAAATTCTATAAAATCAATCTATTAGAAACAGAGTATTATATATCCTTTTTTGCATCCATAGAAATATTTGCAATCATTTTTTCTATCAACATATATTACACGAATTTAAATTCAGTAATACAACGATGGTACTAATACAAATCAATTATTATATATCCTAGTTATTTGTAATCATTTTTTCTAAATTCTAATTAATTACATTATTCTGTATTTTTGGGACACGTATACAATTGTCTTTTTAAATAACGAGGCATTGAGATATTTTTGTTTTATTATTAATTTATTGGTTATGAAGGCACTGTACACATTTTATAAACTTGTAGAAATTAAATGGTAGAGGGGTTTTCAAAACATCACAGGTACTTATTGTATTTTGTTTCTGTTCCTAGTATTAAAGAAGAGTTATTTAGGTAGGTAGCCTAATCCTCGACAATATTTGCAGAAAAATGACTGGTAAAACCATAGCTAAAGAAGGTTTTTTCCGCATATTATTTTAACAAATAGTGTAGATCATGTATATATTATGTCTCGTATTAAAAAAATAGTATGCCACATTAAAAATAACTTGTTAAAAAGGAAATATGATGTTTCATGGAAAAAATAACATGAGATTTAGAACAAAGAAAAACGTGCAACTTTCCATCCTGCTCGATTACATTTCAAAATGAAGGCCAAATCAAAATAATTATGCAAAATTTTGAACACTTTAGTCATTAGTGAAATTATCCTATTTAAAAATAGATTAGATCCTTCATTTCAAAACATCGTCGTTTATCATCCTCGTCGCCGCTACGTTCCTCGTTGAGCTCCTCTTCCACACCCACACCTCCTATACTAGACCGTCTTAATTAAGTTTCTCTAGTGTTCTCTATGGTTAATGAGATTGTGAGATATTAAAGGGATAATTACTAAAACAACTTTGAAAAGTAAGGAAATTATTCAAATAACTTTGGGATAAATAAGTTTACTAAAACAACTTTGGAAAGTTTGCAAAACATTTTTGAACCTTGATAATGTTTTTTAATTACAAGAATGTCATTTTGAATTAGAAAAAAAAAGAAGAGAAAAAGTTTTTTAGGTTTGAGAAAACGAGATTCATGGTTTTAGTTTTCACTTTTTACCAAAACAAAGTTCATCTTCTCCGGCTTCCTCCTCGGCGGCGAAGTCAGCGATTCCGACAATAACGACGGTGAAACGGTAAGATTTTTAACGGCGGCGACTCCTCACTTCGTTTCATATGAGTAGTTGTACTCAGTTATATCGATTTGGGGATATGAGGATATTGATGGTTGAGTTTCTTCTACAGTTTTTGTAGAAGAAAATGGCGAGCAAAGTTCCGGTGAGTGGTAGGGTTTCGTGTTGGTGTGTTGTATAACAGGTAAGTGGATTTTGGTTTTCGTACAGCTTGTTGTAGTGTTATGAAAATCTCGAAACCCTAATCTCCAATTTATTTTGCAGATTTGTATTCAAAATCGTGTTTTCCTCCATTCCGACGATGATATTGACGGTACTGGTGAGAAAAATTGCTAATGTATTTGGAGGTTTTGTAAAAGTGGTGGTAGATTTTTTAATCGTATTGGTGGTAGATTTGTTAAAGTATGATGACATATTTAATGAGTTAAGAATGATTGTTTGTTTGTGGTGGTAGATATATTTTGAAACTGAAGTTTCATTGTGTGTTTTGATGGTAGATTTAATTATATAACTGAAGGTATTGAAAATGAAGGTATTCATGATCGTTCTTAGATTTATTTCTGTTTTGATGGTATATTTTAATATGTGTGATGGTAGATTTATTTATGTTTGATGGTAGATTTATTTGAAAGCGAGGCTGCCTTCCATATATACAGGGTGAAAACTATATCACATAACTACCAAACGGGCAATTGTGGTGTGTATACGCTGAATTATATCGAGTGTTTAGTTCTTGGGCATACTATAGAAGGCTTGTGTGATTCCAATATGCATGCTATTCGTCTCAAACTTGCAGCTGAGATCATGGACGAGTTACCATAGGATGAGATGGTTCAGTTATCAGATCCAAACCCTCATGGTCGATAAGATGATAAGATTCCTTTACAGACATATTATGTAAAGTGAGAGGCAACGTTATGGTAGATTTATTTTGACAAATCTCTTTTGTGATCGCAGATTTAATTCTTTTTTGTCGTACAGATCTTAAACATTGCGGTTAGACTTGTATATTTTATAGTCGCAGACATATTGACTAAGTGCGCGACCGTTAGATTTAACTTGGTGTATACTTTTAAAAGACCATGTTTGTATCACCATGGTAGACTTGGTGGTCCTTCGAAAGTATTGTAGACTTGTACGGCCATCTTTTGTCATGTAATGAATTGACAGACTTTTTGCACTCTAAAAACATGGTCCCTACTATAGTCTGCTTTGAAATGTCTTTGGTAACCATTACAATAACCTTAAAACAGGAAAACGAGTTCATATGGAAAGATACACATAGTAGAAACATATATTTAAGCTTCGCAAGTCGTACGATTATGATCGTGTTGAAGATATTTAGAACACTTGTGTTTTTTCCTAGGTTGCTTCCGCTCCATGGTAGTCTCCAATGCATCTTTTATCCGTGAGAGTTTTAGCCTACCTGGTGATTCACGAGCCACATCTTCCAGCGTGGGAAGCGCAACATCTCTTGGCATAACACTTTTGGAGTAACCGTTGTACAAGTATATAGTTCTTAAAAAAGTACGGATGGGCAATTTCGCAAAACATTAAACTTCAAATATCTTTACCAAAAAAACATTAAGGCTTTGATTAGGGACTGCATTTTTTACCACTGCGGGATGGTTTTTGTGGTATTATTGTGAGTCCAACATATGTAATTTGAGGTGCGGTTCAAATTTGTGAAGAAAAAGGGTAATTTGTCCGCAACAGTAATTATGCATGGTATTTGGTGTTTTATGTGCCTCTCATGTGCGGTTTGTAAATATATATTTAAAAAAAAAATTGAAAAAATTCATGAGAGTTAACTAAGTTATGTGCATCAATATAATTTTACTTAGAATATTTTTTTATTATCCGAAGTATTAAAAAAAATTAGTCAAACTTTGATGATTATTATATCCGCACCATATTTATTATAATCACCATTCAATTTATGTGTCATCAATTCTGTACTGCTTATTCTGAATAAGCAGCATTATCCATTTGTTTATCCCCACCACCTAAATTTCTATCACCAGTGGGACCCTAAACTTCAAATCCTAATAAGTTTCTTAGAACTATTCCTACACACGCATTAAAGAGAAAGGATTGACCACGTGTTACCGCACACACGTGATTCCTGTGATCGAGCCTTTTATCATATCAAATGAGTTTATTATTCAGGAAGAAAGTTAGTTGAGCAATTAAAACGCTACATACATTTGATAGAGATGAGACATGTGCCGATCTGATCTTTAGTCACAAATAATAATATTATTTTAGTAAAATGTTCTGATTCAAACTATAGTTGGTCGTGTGTGACTATGTAAATTAGATCAGAAATCAAGAAATATGAATGAAATCGTAATAAGCTTATTTTATTTGAAAATTTTATACTTATCCCAGATTTGGTGGAAAAATAACGATTTCAAGAAATGGTTTTGTTTTGTCTTTTTTTATTTATTATTATTTCCATACAAGACAAGAAAATATTCAAAGAAGTTTTAAGAGATTAATTTTTTTTTCTCAACATCAAACTTTTCATTAACCCATAATTTGAAATGATTCCTTCACTACTCTATCGACCGCTTTGTTGCTTTCCATTGGAAAAAACATTAACTTAAGAACCTCAAAGTCTAATAACATGCGTTTGATATCTTGAACGATTGGTTTGAGACAAGGCCATTCTTCTTCTTCTTCTTCTTCTTTCACCATTGAGACGAGCTCTTTGAAATCAAACTCAAAGATGATGTTTCGGTTACCGAATATGGACACACTGGATTTGGTCCATCTCAATGCTTCAGTTTCTGTCTCAAGTACCGTTCTCAATCTTGGTAGTGCTTTTGCTCCCATTCACAACACTTTACTTTCATAGTTTCTTAGAATCTACCAAGACCACTTTAATTCCCATCCTTTAACCAGATTCCATCGACATTGTACTTTAGATGATGTGGTGGTGACCTGGGGTGGCCATTTAGTGCCCTTTGAGTTTGCAGAGACTGCATACATCCCTTAAGATTCAACCACACTTCTATTAACACATTCTTCTGCATATTCCTTAGCCTTTCTCATTGTTCCTTGTGCATCATGCTTCGTTCCTTTATAGACAAATTCATTGCGATTCTTCCACAGCCTCCAGGCAATCAAGAGCACAAATTTAACTGATTCAGATGATTCAATGATTAAATTATTTTGAATATGAATTAATTAAATTAATTAGACCGTAAAGAAAACCGGATAATTAAGTTGGTTGGATGCGTGAACTCTTGAAAGTTATATGATTTTATTATGTTTAATTATTCAGATTTATGATTATGGTGATTCTGTATTAAATATTCTGATATTTAGTTAGTGGGATTTGGAGTCGGTTAATGTCGTGGACCTTACTTCTCTTACCATCTCGTTAGCCGTCAATATCGTATCGAGTATATTATGGATATATTATGCTGTATTTGGTTTGGGTTGATCAATGTTGGATCATATCATTCCGCTTCTGCTGTTGCATTGCTAGATACTTGGTCGTTCTATTCTGCTAATTATTTGCTCTGCTGAAAGTTATTATATTCTGCTGATTTATTTATGTTTGCTGATATTATTATGGTATGCTGAGTTAGTTATGTTTATATAAATCTGGATTATTGTGTGTTTATACCAACACGTGAACATTTACTGTGCGAGATAAAACTGTTTTAGTACATGGTTTTCGGGTTTGTAGTCTCATTGAGCGATTTTTTTTCTCACATAAATTCTAATTTCTGTGCAGGTAAGTTTCATGAACCATGTGGTCGAGTGATCAACTACCTTAGTCGGGGATTTAGAGACATACTCAGTACCTTTTCTTTTATAATAATTACTTTCGTTTCTAATTTTTAATATTCAGAGATTCCAAACTCTTTGTATTTTGAAGTTTTCAGTTAAGATTTATTTTTATTTTAGTGACATTCAGGAAATTTCTTTGGAATTTTCGGCGCGTTGCAAATGGTATCAGATCATAGTTTTACGAAACCCTGGTGTTATACGCTTTCAATTGTTTAAAAACAATATTTTGGGTCCAAATTCTGATTTTTTGAAAATTGGTTTACAAGAATGCGGATTTTACGATGGAAAATTATGCCGGTCTCGCAATAGGATTTATGGGATATGAGTTTAGGACTGATTGGATTATGCATAATTAAGAGTTGAGTATGAATTTTGTGTGGATAATACTTATTCAAATCGGTGGAACTATCGAGCTAGTTTGTTACAATTTTTAGAATTTTGGAAGAGAAAATGATGCAAACAAAAGGGATGCTAAAGAATAGTAGTGTACTATTTGTTTTTTCAATTGATATCATTGTACTCCTAGGAGGGTTTATGATGTTTTCTTAGGATTTAGAAAGTAGTTTCTCATTTTGTGAATTTGGATTATCGTCTAAGGAAGATCACTTTTGAGATTCCAGGTTCTTTTGCGGTGAAATTTTGCGGTTCCAAAATTTCTCCTTGGTTGCCAATTATGTCGTTCTTGAAGGGATAAATTTTTGACCGAAGGCTGTGTAGGTTTCTTAGAAGTGCTGAGGAGTGAAGATAATGAACCACCTAAGCATGATTCTTTTTCCAGTAGAGTCAGAACATGAGAAGATTTTTATAGAAGACATACCAGGTTTACCACCATCTCATCATGTTAACTCCCCAATTGAGCTTACTCCAGGTATATCACCAATTTTTAAAGCTCTTTACATGATGGCTTTGTCCGAGTTGACGAAAATAAAGAAGTAGCTCATTAAGTAATTAGAGAAAGGTTTAATCCATTCTAGTCAATCTCCTTGGGTTGCACCTATGTTGTTTGTGGAGAAGAATGATGGTAGTATGAGATTGTGCATTGACTACCGACAGTTGAATCAGGTGACTATAAAGAACAAGTATCCCCTACCTAAGATTGAGGATTTAGTGGATCAATTTCAGGGAACGAGTTAGTTTTCTAAGATTGATCTGAGATCATGCTATAAATAGGTGAGGATTCAGGATAACGATATCTCTAAAACAACATTTTAGACCAAATATTTGAATTTTGAATTTGTGGTTATGACATTCGGTCTAACCAATGGTCCAACAATATTCATGAAATTGATGAATCAAATATTTACACTGCATCTAGCCAAAATTTTCATTGTGTTCATAGATGATATATCGGTTTATTCAAAGATTTGGGAAGAAAATTCTAAGCATTGAGATTAATATTGAGAATATTGAAAGAAGTGGTCTTTTATGCTAAATTGAGCAAATGCAAGTTTTTTCTTCATCAAGTAGGATTTTTTGGAAACTTGGTATCATGAAAAGATATTGTTGTCGATCCTACTGAAGTGGAGGTAGTCACTAAGTAGAAGCGGCCAAACAATATCTGAGAGATTAGCAGGATATTTAGGAGATTCACCGAGATATCTTGGATCGTTAGACCACTCACTCATCTACTTTTTAAAGAAGTTAAATTTAATTGAAGTGAGTCTTGTGAGCAGCTTTGAAGTGCCAAAGAAGAAGTGACGCCGACTTTAGTGTTAACTTTTTCTAGACTTGGTGTAGGGCGTGTGGTGTACATATATACTCCCTTATCAAGATTGGGTTGAGTGGTGATGCATGATGATAAAGTCATTACTTATGCATGTCAAAAGTTGTCACTATGAGATTAATTAGCCTACTCATGACATGCATATGGCGCCAATGGCTATTGCTCTCAAGATATGATGTTAATCTTGGTATTGAGAAAATGTGAAGATAGTCAAGAGTGTCAAGAATTTTTAAAAATTGTGTAGAAGAAGAAGTTTGTTATGAGAAAAAATGATGGATTGCATTTTTAAACGATTATGATCGTGCAATTCTATCACTAAGAAAATTATAGTAGGTTGTTAATATCCTCAAAAGGAATTAAGTTGTGATATGGGGCTTCACCATCTCAATGAAAATCTAGTTGAAAAAAATAAAATTCAAGGACCATCAATATTAGTTTTGATGTGGTCTATAAGACAATAGAGAAATTAAGGTTCTGATGAGGTCGAGTGGTCACTTACCTTAGTTTGAAGATTTAGACTAAAATTCGGTAGCTTTTCCTTTATAATAATTACTTTCATTTTTTTATTTTTAATTTTCAGTGATTTCATATCTTTGTATTTTGAAGTTTTCAATCAATATTTATTTTTATTTTAGTGACGTTTAGGAAATTCTTTTGGAATTTTCAGTGGGTTGCAAGTGGTATCAGAACATGGTTTTACGAAACTCTGGTACTATATGGAAATCTGATTTTTTTTTAAATTGTTTTACGAGAATACGAATTTTATGATGGATCGTTTAGTTTATATGAAAAAATCAGAACGATAAAGTGTTCAAGACATTAGATTGGATCTCACACGATATCTTAAAAATCACTGAGAGTATGACGTTAGCGAGACATAAAGAGAAAATTCCACATTTATCGGTTACAGAATACGCCGATATTAAATGCCACATCGACGATTCTTTGAAAGGAAACTATATATTCTCCGAATTAAGTTGGATTTATTTTCAAGTGGCAAAACAGTGTTTTTTATGAAAGATAGAAGCATGCGAATGAACTTTTTCCACTTCACTCCAAGTTAGAAGTTTTTAGTCTTAGAGATGGCTTATCTGATTGAAAACAAAATTAAACAGATTGTCTTTTTCCACGCATTTAGACGAGTTTTAAATGTTCACCTTCAGATTGGCCCATCTTTTCAATGCATTTGGACGAGTTCTGAAAATTTAAAGATCACTTTTTTACTTATTATTTTAGAGATTTTTAATCTTCTAGAACAACCATTGGAGGACCAGTTCCTGCATAATCAACAAACACGTGAAGACCAAGAAAACACGATTGGAGGATGTTTTCCGATGGCTCTCTGACGCTCAAATCCGAAAAAGAGCAAAAAAAAAGAGAAGAAGAACGACCACGGGGGAGTCGTGGAGAACAAGGAAATAAAATCGAAAAACGGAAAAAAGTAAGATGGGTGACACTGGGCCGAACAAGGAATGGTCTGCAGTGTATCAGGACATATAAGTATAGAAATTTGTGGTGAGACAGAGTGGGAACATAGTATTTAGGGAGGAGACGGTCAAAAATCGATCGGAAAAGAGAGTTATCCAGGAAGTATCCGGAGAGAATAACCCTAAAAAGCCGAAAGAGACTAAAATTTTTTTAGGCCAGGCCTTAGTCTCGAGAGAATAGGCTTTTTGCAAGTGATTTCACAGATCAGGGTCCGATCCCCTTCTGAAGTAAATGAAGGGTGTATTTATAGACTTTTACCTGCCCGGACTCAGATACCAGATTCTGCGTCCTTTGTCCGGTCGGGTATGGATTCTCGGGTTTGACCCGGTACTATGCTCTTGAGTGTTTTTCACCTAACATCTTTGTCTTCTCGTGCCAGTTACCCGACAATACGGTTTTGAGACGCTGAACCATATCTTTTATGTACTAAAGGCAGCATCTGGTGCCGCGGGTCTGACGCGGAGGTGCTCCTCAGAATCAGTCTTTTGCGCTTTAATCGTTTCTTGAGCGGGGACCTCTTGCTTTTACCCTAGACGCATAAGGTGAAAGATGTTTTTACCTCTTGACCAAAGAATTAGTTTAGGTATTTCAAAAGGATTTTACTTTCGCGCCTAAAGGAGAAATTTCATACCTAGTCCGAGTTTCTGATACGGGAACACGGGCTCCGTGTGCAACTTCCGGGTCTTGACGGGAGTACATGTTCGTCTGAGCACTCATTCTCTGACCCAGATCATCTCGGGTGGTGTGGCCACTCCACCCGGGATGGGGACCAGTTACAAGTGGCCTTACCCATCAAGTTACTTTGATCATTGTTGGTTCCGGTCCAAATACCTCCAGGGTCTGGCCTAGTAGGCCCGCTATACAAATGGCGTTAAGAGATTCGCCTAAGCTAAAGACACATGTCATTAAGCGATTCGCTTAAAGAGGTTATTTTATCTCCAATACTCCCCCCTTGTTGCTCGAGTCTGAGTTGTGGACTCGGGCAACGGAAAAGTCTCATTCCTTCCATGTATAGTTCGAACAGCTAGAAGAAATATTGAATCGCGAATGCGATTCTCCGTCCCTGTTTACTCGAACACCTAGAAGAAATATCAAATCGCGAATGCCATTCTCCGTCCCTGTTTACTAGAACACCTTGAAGAAATATCGAATCGCGTATGCGATTCTCCGTCCCTGTTTACTCGAAGACCTAGAAGAAATATCAAATTGCGAATGACATTCTCCGTCCCTGTTTACTCGAACACATAGAAGAAATATCGAATCGCGAATGTGATTCTCCGACCCTGTAATTTCAAACACTAGTATATATTGGGCCTGGAAGCTTGGGTGTTATGAAAACCTCGATGAAGGTCGGAACCTGAGTCCGGAGACCTGAGAGGCACAAGGTCCCCTGGGGAGGCCAGAGCCTGAGTCCACAGACCTGAGGGCATGAGAACCCTAATGGAGGCCGGAGCATGAGTCCGGAGACCTGTGGGCACTAGATACCTGAAGTCTTTTGCCTGAGTCCGGAGACCTGGGAGGGCTCGAGATCCCCCTCGAAGATAGTGATAGCCTGAGTATGGAGACCTGGCGGGAAGCATGAAAACTCCCGGGGAGATTGCGATAACCTGTGTCCGGAGACCTGGCATTCGGGCTGATCCACTATTATGAGTTTTGCCAGCCGTTTGCTGCTTGTAGTCAGTTTTCTTTTTCCCGATCGGACTAAGGAATACACCGTTACAAGACGGAGAGTATCCCTTTTATCGTCTCGAGGAAGAGCGTATTTATATATTTATAGATATAGTGGGTTTCCTTTCATGGATCTTTTTATTGGGCTCTTAGGCCTCTTTCGTTGAAGTGATTTTTTATAAATGAAATTATATATTTACTTAAACAAAAAAGGTAAATATATAAATGAAATTATGCTGTTGGGATTTTTCAGGAGTGGGCCACGGTCTCTCTCCTCATTGAATGCTTGGGCGGCGTGGCGATACAGCTTCTCCGTCTCTGGTTTCGTGTAGTGGTGGTTTCATCATTGATGTTTCGTCCCTTCTCGCGTAGAGCCGCGAGATTATTGACACGTGGATGGTAGGAAATATCTCTTCTTTTTCACGCTTCGGTTCGGTGAAGCCGGTTCATTTCCCCTTTCGATATATAAATATCAGTCATCTTCTCCTTCTTCTTCCATCCGCAATTGCTTCTCTCTACCCCTTGATAGATTCTTGTTTTTATATATTTCGCCTTCTTTCTTCTTCATATTGTTTTCTCGTTTTCAAAGTCTCCTTTTTCCTTTGGCCTTCTTCGCTTTTGCCTTTATCACAATGTCTTCGAGTTCGTCCTCTTCCCCTTCTGTAATTGTCTCATCTCCTTCTACTTTTTCTTAGTCATCTGAGAAGAATATTCTGACAATTTTCAGAGAATGCAACTCCCGCGTTCCTCATCATCCAATTGTATATCCGGATCAGGAGGTTGATCCAGCTTCACCTCCGAGCGGTTACACGACGGTTTATTCGTCAAGTTTCCGTGCCGGCTTCCGTGGTAATCTGTCATGGCTATTGATGGATTACTGCGAGTTACTCCAGTTTTCTGCGGGCCAATTGGAACTTGTTGCGTGGGGATTGATCCACCCGCTACATGTTCATTCTGACCTCTTCGGCATCGACATCTCAACAGACATGATTGTCGGGGCCTTTGGTGTCCAACCCCTGTCGAGGGGGGCCTGCCGATTCACACTGGTCTGCCGCATGGGTCGGGGAAGCCTTCTCCGGTTTCCATATTTTCCCACTTAGTCCCTCCCTCGGGTAGGGATGATTTTTTCTTTCTTCTCTACAGCGGACCGACGACACTTCCCACTGACTGGGCTCCGGCAGGTAGTTGATTTCGTACCCTGATGACTTCTTTTGGATATATATCCGTCCTCCTTTGACTTTTCCTGTGTGCACTCCGCAGGCACTCTCCCGTGGGATAGGTTTTCCTACGTAGAATTCTCGGTCGACCTGTACCGACTCCCTGTCGTCTCCGGTAGCTTCTTATGTCTTTGTCCTCCATTTCCTTGCATTCATCATTTTTTTCGCGTTGCTGGAATGTCTTTCGTCTTCCTCTTACTCTTCCTCTTCCTCTTCCTCTTCCTCTGAGCATCCTAGCCACCTTCTGGATCGGCCTTCACTTGGTTAAGCATGCTCCTTCACTCCCTGATATATCTCATCCCGGGGCGCTAATTCCCAGAACTATCTTTTCTTCCTGCTCCGAGTGTCGGGCTCTGAAGTTGGAGAGAGACTTGGCTTGGACTGCAGTTGAGACTTTGAGGCGGAGACTGGAAGAAAAGGATGCCGCTGTCGCAGACGTCGATGCCCCCCATGAACACCGCCAGAGACGACTAGACTGCCCCCATCGCTCCGAGAAGCTAGAGAAGGGCAAAACAGGCCCGCTCCTCGGTTTCTTCTTAGTCTCAAGGTCCCGTTTCTTGATTGTTGTAGCGGCCGATTGTTGACTTTGAAGTATTCTATTTGTAGCGCGCTTCCCTTGTATTATTTCTTGATATATGTAACCTCCTTCTACCGCAAAATTATTTCAGAGATTTTTAATCCTCTTGATCAACCACTGGAGGGGACCAGCTCCTGTGCAACCAACAAACGCGTGAAGGCCGGAAAAACATGATTGGGGATGTTTTTCGACAGCTCTCCGATGCTCATGTCAGAAAAGAGCAAAAAGAGAGAGAAGAAGAACGACCATGGGGGAGTCATGGAGAACAAGGAAAGATAGTTAAAAAAATGGGAACAAGGAATTGTCCGCAGTTATCAGGACATATAAGTAGAGAAATTTGTGGTGAGACAGAGTGGAAACAGAGTATTTAGGGAGGAGACGGTCAATAATCGACCAAAAAAGAGAGTTATCCGGGAAGCATCCGGAGAGAATAACCCTAAACAGCCGAAAGAGACTAAGAACCTTTTAGGCCAGGCCTTAGTCTCGAGAGAATGGGCTTTTTGCAAGTGATTTCACAAATCAGGGTCTTATCCCCTTCTGAAGTAAATGAAGGATGTATTTATATACTTTTACATGTCCGAACTCGGATACCGGGTTCTGCGTCCTTTGTTGGGTCGGGTCTAGATTCTCGGGTTTGACCCGGTACTTTGCACTTGAGTTTTTTCACCTAACATCTTTGTCTTCTCGTGCCAGTTGGCCGACAATATGGCTCTGAGACGTTGAAACATATATTTTCCATACTGAAGGCAGCGTCTGGTGCGACGGGTCTGACGCCGGGTGCTCCTCAGAATCAGTCTTTTGCGCTTTAATCGTTTCTTGAGTGGGACCACTTGCTTTTACTCTAACACGCATAAGGTGAAATATGTTTTTAACTCTTGACCAAAGACTTAGTTTAGGTATTTCAAAAGGATTTAGTTTCGCGCCTAAGGGAGAAATTTCATACCTATCCCGAGTACATGATACGGGAACTCGGATTCCGTGTGCCGCTTTTGGGTCCCGACGGGAGTACTTGTTCTTCTGACCACTTAGTCTCTGACCCAGATCATTTCGGGTAGTGTGGCCACACCACCCGGGACGGAGACTAATTACAGGTGGCCTTACCCATCAAGTTACTTGGACCATTGTTGATTCAGACCCAAATACCTCCAGGGTCTGGCCTGGTAGGCCCACTACACAAATAGCACTAAGAAATTCGCCTAAACTAAAGACACGTGTCATTAAGCGATTCACTTAATTCAAATGAGATTATTTTATCCCCAACATTTTTCTTTGTCTTTTATTCAATATAATTTGAATTCTAAAGCCAAATATTTGGTTCTCATCATTTTTGTGAATTATTTTTTACAATTTTTTAATTTTAGTTTGGATTTTTGAACCATTCATTTAATTATATATGTAGATTAAAAAAAACTTAATTTGTTCAAATAGCTTCTTCTCAAACTTCATTTAGTAACTTACAATTTTATATTTTTAAGGGAACAAAAATTTAGTAACCTACAATTTTATATTTTTAAGGGAACGTGAGTTTGACAAAAATTTGTTGTTCATAAGTGAAATTCTTTTTTTTTGTTGGTCGGTATTGTTCATCACAAGCTTGTAGTGATGCAAATATAAGTTTTTGTAATTATCAGAAACATGTGAAGGCTTTTAGAAATATCTTAAACAAAAATGGGAAAGGTTTGCAATTTAAAAAAAAAAAAAAAAAAATCCAGTAATCTATCCATCTGATTTAATTGTAGGGTTAATTTATTTTATAACCTATTCTGAAAACTAAATTTACTAGAAATCATAAATTAGAAACAAATTTCCAGAAACTTTTGCAATTTTTTTAAAATATTTAGAAAGTTGTTGTTTATAGAGAAAAGGGACATGTTAATGACACATTTTAGTGTAAAAATTAGATAATTAATATCTGGAAAAATTTAATTGGCTTTTTAGCATTAGTCAATCACACAAATGAGAAAATAACAATTTTATCCTTCTTTTTTTTTCCATTAAAAGTAGTCAACTATTTGTATTGTAACTAGAAACATGTTTCTATGTGTAAGACTAGTTAACTATATTACATAAAAATAAAAAAACGATTATGAATAAAGAGGAGAGATAATAGAGAAAACTAGTTAACTATTTGTATTATTATCTCATAAAATATAAGATATATATAAGGGATATAAAGTTAGGGTTTAGCTTAGTGACAAAGTCATCCAGAATATTTTCAATATTAATGAGCTTATAATCCATATAATTATTCATAACAAAGGGGAAAATTTCAAAAATACCACTTTTGATGTGTCAATTTTCAAAAATGCTATCATGAGTTGTCCATTTTCAAAAATACCACTTATTAATGATTTTTAAACCCTAAACCTTAAAAAATGGTTTGACCCCTAACAAATCCTAAATCCTAAAAACTAAACCCTAACATAAAATAGTTAACCCAAACATAAATGATATTTTGAATAAATGATATAATTTTAGTGACATTTTTGAAAAGATTTTAGAAATGTGGCATTTTTGAAAAGTGGCATTTCAAAAGTGGCATTTTTCAAAATTTCTCTAACAAAAACTATATTAAAAGATAATTTTTGTTCTTTATAAGCTAAAATTTAGAATGGTAAATTTATCATACAATTATGTTGAAAATTATACAATAAGATTAATAAAAATAGGCAACTACATAAATTAAATAATATTTATTATTTATATATTAAAATTAAATTAAAATTAATCAATTATTTTAAACGTAATAAAAACATATTTCCATGTATAAAATAGTTAACTATATTAAATATGAAATTGTATGCAATGACTAACATAATATTTTTAAAAATAGAAACTTATATTAGAAATATTTATTAGAAATAGAAAATTTGTTTATAAGTTCAAATTTAGAATGATAAATTTATCATACAGCTATATTATAAATTATGCAATAAAATTTATAAAATATACCACTATATTAAATAATATTTATTGTTTATATATTAAAATTAGAATAAAATTATTTTAGATTATTACTATATTAAAAAAAACAAAAAAATTATAGATGTCTATGTTTTCGATAGTAAACAACTATAATAAAAATAATGTTTTATATTTAAATTCGTTTACTTCTTATTTTCAATTTTCAAAAAAGATATGTTTATTTTGTTAATGTATAAATAATAATATAAGGGCAATTCTCAAAAGGGAGAATTTCAAAAACCACTTTTGAAATATTATTTTGCAAAAATGCCACCATGAGTTGTCCATTTTCAAAAATGCCACAAATTAATGATTTTTTAACACTTAAATCCTAAAATTTTAAACTTTAAAAATGATTTTGACCCTAACAAACTCTAAACCCTAACATAACATAGTTAACCCAAACAAGAATGATAAATAAATGATATAATATTAGTTGCATTTTTGAAAAGATTTTGAAAAAGTGGTACATTTGAAAAGTGGCATTTCTCAAAATTTCTCTTCTCAAAAATACCACAATTTTTTTGTTTTGTTCTAAATATACCATCACTTAATTTTTTTTCCAAAAATAATGCTAAAAGTTTTTTTTTTCCAAAAATACCACAAAATTATAACCAAACTTTAAACCGTAAACCCTAACCCCTAAAAACTAAATCTTAAATCCAAAATACTAAACTCAAACCAAAAAATTTAAATCATAAACACTTAAAACTCATTTTTAGTGTTTGTGGTATTTTTGGAAAAATAAAAATTTTAGTGGTATTTTTGAAATAAAAAACTAAGTGATGATATGTTTGGAACAAAAACATATTTTAGTGGTATTTTAAGAAATTTCTCATAATATAATTTTATAAATTTTAAATATAATTGAATATATTAGAAAGTACAATAACTATTTATAAAATAGTTATCTATTTTTCTATATAATATTATGTTAGTCATGTAGACAAATTTATATTTAACGTAGTTAACTATTTTTACACATAGCAACATGTTATATTATGTTATTAATAGTTGACTACTTTTCGTGAAAAATAAATAATTGACTATTTTTAAAATATAATTGCATAACTTATAAATAGTTGATTATGTTATAAATAGTTGACTATTTATCGTAAAAATTAAAAAAATGGTAAAATTATCTTAATGTTTTTTCTCTTCAACCATGCTAGATTCTTAATTTCAGTTCCCAATGTTGTTATTTAGCCACACCCTTGTTTGTAACATACTAGTTTTCAGACACTTTGACACATTTTTTCAAGTTTCTCTGATATTATAGACACTTTGGATGTAAATGGACACTTTGGATATAAATGGACACTTATATTTAAAACTATCTTGCCCCTCACGAGAGATATAAGGAGTTAGATCCCTTAGCTGGATTTAGGCTAATCTCAGCCGTTGGTTTAAATCACCCGAGCCACACAATCCTCACCAATCCTTTTCTCTTTCATCGTCTTTCTTTCCCTTATTCTCTCTCCTCCTTCACGCTTTTTCCTCATGTTCTTCTTACTCATGGTCTTCCTCGTTTTAATCTTCGTCGGAATCATGAATAGTAGAAACCAGTTCGATCAATTATAATTTTAGGCTCTCTCTTTCAACCAAAAGAGCGAGCTTTTTCATCCCTTTTGTCTTTAGCATGTTTCATATTCACTACTAGTAAAGAAGGCTCAAAGAGAATAACCTGAAAAAGCTCAGCTCCGACCAATTCGGTGCAAATCCATATACCGTTCTCAAATTACCGAGCATCAAAAACCAATAATCCCAACGACCCATCGACCCAAAAATGCGAATCAGCAGATTTCGACACACCTTCGACGATTCCAATCTCTGTTCGAGATCCAGTGTAGAATCGTAGGCAGAGGATCAAGTAATCGAGGATAAACATTTTACAGAAGAAGATAAGTCTCCTGAGGTTGAGAATACAAGCTCAGCTCCGATTCTTGAGAATCCCTAAAGTCTTGGCAGAGGTCATAGAGAAAAGACTAAATCTATGGTTTTAAAGGATTATGTCCTTTACAATGCAACTAGCACTTCTAATACACATCACGCTCTTCTCCAATCCATTTCTTTGTCCTCTTCTAACGCTCCATATTACTCATTATATCCTCTATCAGATTTCATATCGGATGACTAATTTTCTTCAGGTCATCGAGTTTATCTCACGGCAATCACTAATGCAACCAAACCAAAGCATTTCAAAGAGGTTGTGCGTATAAAATTTTGAAATAACGCCATGACAACGGAGGTTGTGGCTCTTGAAGACACTCAGACATGAGACATTACTGACCTTTCTCATGGGAAAGAAGCAATTGGTAGTCAATGGGTGTTCCGAATTAAACATAATGTGGATGGATCTATAGAATGCTATAAGGCACGCTTTATTGTTTAGGGCAACAATCAAGTTGAAGGTAAAGATTACAATGAAAATTTTGCTCCTATAGTGAAGATGCCTACAGTTCATACTCTCTTGTGTCTTTGTTGCAGCAAAACAATGGGAGGTATATTAGATGTATGTGCAAAATACCTTCCTACAAGGTGATCTTGAAGAAGAAGTGTATATGAAGCTTCCTCCGGGATTTCGTCATACACATCCCGGAAAATTCTGTCGTTTAAGGAAGTCTTTGTATGGATTTAAACAAGTTCCACGGTGTTGGTTTAAGAAGCTTGCAGATGCCTTGCTTCGTTTCGGTTTCGTTCAGTCCCACGAAGACTATTCGCTTTTCTATTATTCTCGCAAGGACATAGGCGTGCATTGATTTATGTTGATGATTTACTCATCTGTGGTAACAATGCTTACATGTTGGAGAAGTTCAAAGAGTACTTGGGGAAGTGTTTTGCTATGAAATATTTGGGAAAATTAAAATATTTCTTTGGCATATAAGTGAGCAGAGGACCCGAAGGTATTTTCTTATCTCAACGAAAATATGCATTGGATATTATTACGGAAACATGAAATCTTGGGTCAAAGCCATCACCTACTCCACTTGAGCAAAATCATCAACTCACGCTAGTAGAAGGCCCGGTTATGGATGATCCAACGAAGTATCGACGCCTTGTTGGAAGATTGATATATCTCATCAATACTAAGCCAAAATTATGTTATTCGGTCCATATTTTTATCACAATTCATTCAAGCTCCTAAGGAAGCTCATTGGCTGGCTGCTCTTCGGGTTGTCAGGTTTTTAAAGGGGACTCTAGGGCAAGGTATTATGCTACAATCAAACTCTGATCTTTTGCTCTCGGTCTATTGTGATGTCGATTGGTCGTCTTGTCCATTAATGCGAGATCACTCAGTGCATTTGTTGTTATGCTTAGAGGATCACCTATTTCCTAGAAGAATAAGACGCAACAGACGGTTTCGCATTGTTTTGTTGAAGCAGAATATAGGTCTATGGCAGCTGCTTTTCGAGAGGTAAAGTGGGTTCGAAAGCTATTAAAGGAGCTTGGCATAGACCAATCCGCTCCAATGCGATTCTTTTGTGATAGTTAAACTACGATTCACATTGCAGCAAATCTGGTTTTTCATGAGCGTACAAAGCATATTGAGAATGATTGTCATGCTGTACGTGATGCAGTTCAAGAAGGAATCATAGTCACTCAACATATTCGTACGGATTCACAGATAGCAGAAATTTTAACTAAAGCTCTTTGACGTGTTCCATTTCAGAACTTAGTGTCCAAATTGAACATTCAGATCCTCATGCTCCAACTTGAGGGAGAGTATTGGGATAAATACGAATGTTAGGATATATATCAAGTTGATATATATCAAATTGAAATTGGTATAGTTTAGTTTCCTATCGGGATAAGGATTAGGCTTATGTTTAGCCGACTTATTCATGTATAAATACAATATTTGTAAAGTTTAATAAAGCAAGTCAATTAAGTAACAAATTCTACATCCACGGACCATATTAGATAAATCATTCGAAGAAATCATGAAATTTGATAGTCTAGGGAAATTTTTAAATACCTTACCTTGATTATGCTCTCTACGTTGATTCTGATTTGAGAATGATTCAAGTGCTTTAAAGGTTCTTCTTTGAAATAATATGAATTCATTATTGCATTGTTCTATTTATCTCCGAATAATACGACTCTTTATCTGATTTGTTGTCATATGAGCAACATGAGTTTCAAGATCGCTAAGTCATCTCTATTGTGGATGTTAGATGGGGGGGGGGGGGGGGGTTTGATGATGATTACTTTCAAGAATCACATGAATCCAGCCAATTCAGACAGGAGTATGAGATCCAGAAAATGAAGCAGGTAAGTGGTGTTCTTTTTTTTTGAAGTCTAGTATTTCGTCCAAGATGCTGTTTACTTAGAGTATATATAACAACTTCTGGACATGATCTCTGAAGTTAAGATGCTTTTAAGAACATGGCATCTGATATGAACGAGGGCTGTTTGTTGAAGTGCAACAATTAACACAATTCCCTTGTTCAATACTTGAGCTCATGATCTATGTCACGACACTTATAAATGCAGGAGCTGGTAAATCTGGTAGAAAAATAAGCAGAACTGAACGGAAGAGATTTTAGATCGGAATTATTCAGCGGTTAGTTGGTGATGGAGGACTCGCTATAACTTGATGTGAAGCTAAGTTGTCCATGATTAAAGAATACAATGTACAATGTCTTATGGACAAGTTCTTGTGGACATAATATTATGGTCGATGCAGCTGTTGGTGTTTCTTATGGATTTATGGACAAGTTTGTGTGGACGAGTCAATCAAAATCTCGTTGTTTTCATTTGTATCCATCGATGGAATTCGTTGTTTCCTGGTGGAATTCATTGTTTTCTTTTGTATCATGGATATGGTATCATGGACATGATATTGTGGCTTCGAGTTGATGTTATATGCTTATTTTTTTACTTTCTTTTGAAGCAATTTACGATAACTTCGGTCGAGAACATATCCATATTATTTATCCACGAGATCTTGTTAAAAATGGCCATGGTATCATGTCCATGATCTCATGTACACAAGTGTTCTTTGATTCTTGAATTTTAAATTTCTATCACCACTAATCAAATTCACGAGCACGTAAATTTATAAATTGAAATATAAATTTGTATTGTTAAGTATATTTTACATAAACCATTCACTTAAATTTACACATTGTAGATTATATTCTTAATATGTGAACACTAATACAATATTTGTCTGTTATCAGATGCTACATGCACCATATATTTACACACAAAGCCGTCCAACTCAGCTCAAACATCTTTATCATCCCGCATGAACTGACCATGTGGTCAACACATATTATAGCTGCACAATCGCTTGATGTTGTGGCCAGATATTTGCTATTCTTAGAGAATTGCACAAACCACACTTCATTTTTGTGTGCCATCAAAATCTGCAAGATAATAAGACATTGGGAAACTAAAAGAACTAGTGACGACAAAATTCACGAAAACATAACTTCCTGATGTATATTAAAATTATCACCAAATTGTAATCATATCCGTCTTATCATTGTAAAAAAAATTAAATAATCTCAAGAATTTGCAACAGTTTACCTAAGAAATCTTGAAAATCTTTATCATCCCGCATGAATTTAATGAACTCATGGACATGGTATCGTTGACATATTATCTTGGACATTCTAATGCACATTGTCTCTGTCTACGGACATTCTATAGAAACCAAATCAAACATTTGGAAGCAACTGACCATTACCAAAATTCTGCACTTAATTTACCAAAGAAAAAGGTTATGAATGGTTGGTTATTGGTTTATGAATAGGGCTAAAAGCTGAGTTATATAGTATGTTTCTAGTATTGAAACATATTGCCAACCTAGAAGATAACATGTACGTTGGTTTTATGTGAGAGAACACATTCATCAGCTATTAATTGAAACACCAAGAATGAAGGATTATCCAAATACAAAATCAAATCAAATAACTAAGAAAAAGTGAACAGTAATGCGAGGGTAGCACATAACCATGAAACCCTGACCATTTGTATTATCCATATGGACTGTAATAGCTCATCCATGTGGTCATCAGGTCTGTGCCTATGTAGAAGAAATAGAAGCTTCGGCCTCGGCCCGTTTTTTAATACAAATATTAAGGCCTTCAAATTTATTTTAATATAGTATTACACTAAAAACAACTTATTATATAAAACAAAAAAGATTAGAGTAATTAACGAGACCTCTTCATCTTTTTCACACGTCTCACCATCATACAAATACATTTTTTTTATTTTTCTTCATTGTTTGCAATCAACAATCACAATTCACTAATAATCTTCTTTTATATTATGTTTTTATTATTTATAAATTTTAAAGAGTTTTGATTTGAGATTCAGATTGGATTAGGTAAAAATCGTAAAGTTTTTATGCATATAGATTTTGTGATTGCAATTTATACTGCTTTTATCAGAAAATTTTATCTTCGTTTTGTCACAAGAGAGATTGAGTGACTTGGCTATTTTGTCTATTGAAGAAAGTTGATTAATAATGTTGACTTTGAAAATTTGTTTGTGATTTTGTATGAAAGAAGGGAAGAAAAATTATATTTTAGAATTCATACTCTGTTTTTTTAAACCGTAGTTCTTGCTTTTGATAATGTTCTTATTTAAAAATATTTTATTTTATAGAAATTAAAGTTTTTTTTTCAAATTTCGCCTCTGGTCTATGCAATCTTAGGAATGGCTCTGGTGGTCATAAAACGTATTCAACACTATACCATCCATTCTCATTACATACACCAAATATGGCCATATTTTTAGTCTCCAATACATCAAAACATTGAATCATGTAAAAAGACTTTTGCTAAACCCTAAAACTTCAATACATCAACACTTTAGTCTCCTTTATTCCAAGACACAAACTCCAACGAAAAGATCAGAAACCTTGACCATCAACACGTGACCAAATTATTGTCGATAAGTTGTCTATTGTAGCTATAAACCCATGACCATTTGTATTGTCCATATATATGGACAAGTTGTCTATTTGTAACCATAAAACCATGACCATCAAGATTTAAACCATGATAAAATATCTGATCAGAGCTCGACATTGCTCTCTATCTTAATCTAAACTAAACCACGAAAGAGAAGACATACTAAAAAACTGGATTTTCGTGAAGATCAATATGTTGCTAAATAAAAAAGAAGACTTAATTTATACCTAAGATTTTCTGACACAATTTTTAGATGTAACAGAGAAGATGAAGGATGAGGCAAATGAGAGCGGCGAGGAGCAAGAGGCGGCAGAGATTTTGGAAGGATTTCTTCCACACTCGCTTTCCATCAAAACCCAGAGGAACACAGAGGCAATCGGGTGGAGAGAGAGAGAGAGAGAGAGAGAGAGAGAGAGAGAGAGAGAGAGAGAGAGAGAGAGAGAGAGAGAGCGAGAGAGGGATAAAATCGCGAAGGCGTGTCTCTTCGTGAATTGATGCAGTGGCGCAAATTTGTCATCATCCGCGACGGTGTGTCTTCCGTCAATTCCTAAGCCAACTCTACTTTCATCGTCTCCGATGAACATCAATAATATAATAAGTTAGAGGAGATATTATTAGACGGAGAAGGACATAATTAAAGCTTCCGATTATTTTTTCTTTTATGCTGAAATCCAATTATTTACTCAACGAATAACTTAGAGGAGATAAGATTAGTTGGAGGGTAGAAGAGCTAATTGACATGAGAAAAGTGTGTATACTTCTTCTTAAAGTGTCTATAAGTGTAAACATTTTCAAAAATAATGTCTATAGATGTAATTATTCCTTTTTCAAACATGATTGCAAATGTTTTTTGTTAATATAAATACATTTTCAATAATATAATAATACTTTTTACAATTTTAAAGCTTTTAATAAATATTTTGAAATTTTTACAGGTTTTCTAAAACTTCCAAAATATAATTAATGATATCATTACCAGTGCGAAAAGCTTGAAAAAATTTTCGAGTGACCTTAGAGACTACCAGATATTTTTTATAGAGTTTTAATATCACTCACTCGGTAATAAAAATGTGTATCTCAGTTAGTTATTCATATTTAAATCGTTCTCTCTTAAAATAAGTTACTGAAAAACTGATAACATAAATAATCAATTCAATTCTTTTTTTTTCATATGCACCATCATTTTTCGTGTAGTACAATATGTATTTTAAAAGTCTATAACTTTGCAATTATTACCGAAATTCGAAATACAGTAAAACTTCTATAAATTAATAATATTGAGACTTTGAAAATTTATTAATTTATAGAGTTATTAATTAATCGATAAATTAATATTTATTAATTTATAGAGTGATTTTTCTATTCCATGTTTTTTTGAAAAAATTTCTTTATTTAAACTAAAATTTTTACCTAAAAGATCATACAAATTCTTTTAAATTGTTTTTTATTTAAAATTTCTTATATATTGTTTACGTATTCATCTGATTCCAGATTATGTTAATAATCTCGGTTATCATAATAAGATGGATGCTAATAGCCTATTTGACTATCCATATGAAAATGAAAAAAATTCTGCAGCTACAATTCTTGGTATTGATTATGAAGTTGAAAACGAGATAAAAGTACTTTAGGAAGTATTTAATCATAAAATAAAAATTATCACATCTAGAACTCTTCAACTGGATGAAAATCAAAATGACAACACCATGAATTTTTGATACAATAAGAAAAGTTAGAGATTAGTTTCAACAAGATTCCAACTTTAAAACGAAAATATACAATACTAGAGCCATACATTACTAAATTATCTTAGATATATATATATACGCATAAGATATATAATTATTAATTTATGTTATTATTGAGATCATATTTTACATAGAAATTTTTAAAAAATTATTATCTTATCGAATTTCGTTAATTTTTACACTAACCCAACTTAAAATCGAAATAATTTATAAATTTATAATGATTATTAATTTATAGAATATTAATTTACAGAGGTTCTACTAGTATCCAATAATTACATTGTCATTAAAGTTTCTTTCACTAAGTTTTAACGTATCCAATAACTACATTGTCATTAATAAGCTCACTAGTATTTTAAAAGTTTATAACTTTGCATTTATATACGATCACCTTATTTTCGCTAAACTAGTACTGCCACGTTTGATTAGTTTTAATTCAAAACAAGAAAAATTACTATAAAAAACTTCCAATTTTAATTATTGTAACATTTTTTCAATTTAAACTTCAATTTTTGTTTGTTTTCAGTTCAAACCATCAGCTTAATTGTTTTTTTTAAAACAAACCTCAAAATACCTAAACAGTGTGTGATGTTGGGTTGATTAACAGTCAACGCTGCTTCTGTTTAACATTGTTACAATAATTAATGAAATTATTTTTTATTTATTTTTAATGATAAAAAAATCAAATAAAATAATAAAATAAATCTATTTTTGAATTGGTTAAATCCGTCTTTAGCAATAATGCTTAATCTCAGTTGTAATAGGTTCATCGGAAAAATTCCGTCGAGATTCTCCGACTTAAAAAACCTCGGAGTGCTCGACATCTCTCACAATCGTCTGTTCATAAAAATAATTTTTTTTAACGAATTTGTAGAACCTCGTTTTCCTCATTTCCCAGTGAGTTCTTATATGTGTTTTCGCATGATTTTTAGAGAGAAAATCCGCAAAATCTAGGATTGTTGAGGAATGCAGTTGGTTCATTAGTTAATGGATTTAACATTGACCGTTACTCAATCCAACGTCATGTATTGTTTTGGTAATTTGAAAGTTTGTTTTAAAAATTAATTAAGTTGAATGTTTGAACTAAAAACCGAAAATATTTGAAGTTTAAATTGAAAAAATGTAAATAGTCGGAAGTTTTTAATGGTAATTTCTCAAAAAAACAAAGCAAGAGTCAACAACATGATCAGTTTACATTAATACTCAACGGTCGTTATCGAAAATAAAATAACCACTGAAGACAAGAACTTCACGTACGTGGTAGTGCACGTGTGAAAAGAAAAACCCCCTTATACGAAAACGACAACAAATCGAGGAAAATGTTGCCGTTTCATTCCCCAATGCTGAATCATTGGCATCAATGTACAGTCAGTTACTAAAAACTTCAAAAAAGACCTAAACCATTGCGAGTCTCAGGGTCCTTACAAGATCCTTAAGCATACTCACCGAATAATCTTTCTCCATCTGCAATTGAAATTTTCCAGAATATGTTTGTTAATTATCAGTTTAATATTCCATTTAAACATCAATATTGGATGAATTATAAGTTATCCACTTTAATATTCCATATACAACATTTGCAAATGAGAATTGTTATTAAAATGATCACCTGTGCAAGGACTGTGATGTCGAGAGTCGAGTCTCCGAATGGCAATACAATACTATTAACGATGTGCAATTGAAGATTCTCAATCGTGTTTAGTATGTTAATCATGCACCCTTTGCTCTTCTCGCAATGGATTCGGATTAGAACTTCTTTTTGGGCTACTTTTGCTTCGATTTCTGGCAACGGTTGATCAAATTGTTTATGATCTAAAGGAGAAGATGATAGGTAAGGTTTATCTTGGTCGAAGAACACTTTAGATTTCTTCACAAGAATCATCGATTCCATTTCCCTTTTTGCTTCTTTCTCTTCCTTTAGCTTTCTTATTTGTTCTTGGAGTTGTTTCATCCGTGAAATCGCGTCATCAAGAACGGTTATTTTGTCCGCCTAAAAAAACATAAGATAGGATGAGTACTCTCAAAACCAATTAGCAATGAAATATTAATTCACAATTTATGGTTTTTATTATCTATCATCTTCTTAAAAATTCCTAATCAACACGGAAATACAATATTTATCGATAATTAACGTTTAATTATGCCAGATTGTACCTTCTTAAGACCAGGAAGAAGTACTGAGAGGGCAATGAATTTTTCGGAAAGCTTCTCACGACGCTTTCTCTCGGCTAGAACATGTTCTTTTGCGAGCAGGGGAGATCTTGTGGCAGGAGAACATGTTTTTCTTATAGTTCCACGTCCAACCAATCGATCCATAATGATATCTTCCGTAGCTTGAGAAGAAGAAACATTACTAGAGAAATCGAAAGAAATCACTTGTGGCTTGTTGCTGATCTTCATCATCTGTTTCACCGCTGGCTTCGGCTTTTCTCTGAAGAACTCAAGAAGCATTTGATGATCAAAATTTGATGAACATTGAGCTCTTTGTGTATGCATTTTCGCTTCATCAGGTGATACATTAATTTCTTCGTAAATATTAAAGTCGAAATCAATGTCTTCTAGTGAGAAATCTGTTAAGAAGAACTCTTCATCCATATCCGAATATTAAGAAAGAACCGATGAAGAAAGATCAAATCTTTCCTAATTAAGACAAGGTTAAAGAAAAATCGAGAGATGTGTTTGTTGTTTGTCCTAAAGGGTTTATGAAAATAAAGTGTTTTCAAGTATTGTCTTTATATATTGACAACGAGACGCAGCTTAGTTTTTTTCTTCTCCACTCCATGATTACGTTGACCAGATTGTATATATAATGCATTACACGTGACGTATATGTTCGAAATAAATATTTTTTTGTATAAAGTAAAACTATTATGATCGAGTTTAGAAGGCTTCTTATTGTTTTCTATGATGATTGTATAATTTGTTGGCTTCTAGAGGTCTGAGATCACAATGTGTGCCGCGTCAATAGGTATGGAAAAAACGGCATCAGAAAATTTCCATATTCTTTAGAATTTAATAATAGATTTGGATTTGATCTTAATTTCATAAATATGAACACATGCACAACACACGTATAGTCCATGATGTGATTTTGTTATTCTTATTATATAGATACGTTTTATCTTAAAATCCAGATATCTGGATTTGTTCTAAGAATGCATAATTGTTATTAAGACATTAAATTTACGTAGTTAACTGAACATCAACTAATATTGAATATTATTTATTAAGACATTAAATTTACATAGTTAACTGAACATCAACTAATATTGAATATTATTTACCAAAATAAATATAGGCTTTGCAATTTATTGTTTCTGTGGCTGGAACTAAAACATGTAAATCAATATATCTTGCATATGCATCAATCATCATTTCTTCATTTGCTCCTCTACTTTTCATTTTCAACCGTTTCAAACGACAAATAAATATTTCTTCCGTTTCTAAAAAAAAATTTCTATCTTTTTCACTAGAAAATACCTTTAAAAGTATCAACTAAATAATATTTCTCTAAAAATACACTAATTTTTTTGGCTCCCCGAATAATACATAAATTATTTGACTATTTCTATTTAATAATCATACTTACAAATTTTAAGGTTTTACACCCGCATTTTAAGAGATATTAACCCGATAAACAGAAATCTAGAAACGATGTTAAGTTTACAATAAAACTTGACTAATAAAACTTTGAAATTTTTAAAAAAGAATATGGCAACTAAATAATAATTTTCAGAAAAATACATATTCGTTTTTCTCCATATATAATACATGAACTATTAAACTCTTTCTCTTTAAAATTCATACTAACAAATCATAAAACTTTGACATTCGCACTTTAACGAACATTAATCCGAAAAATTTAAACGCAAAAAGTGCCTTTATTGTCATTACCAAGCCTCTCTTGTCACATGTTTTTATAGAGCAGAAGAGTTTAACACCACTTGTGAGTATATAAAGGAAGAGATTAATATTTCAATTCAAATTGATTATGCAGCTACGAAATTGAAGAGTTCAACCACTTGTGCGCCTAGCCAATATTTTTTGATCCATAAAAGTATAATTTTTTAATTTTTTATGCATTTTATATTAATTAATAATAATGAATTGTAAAGTTAAAAAATATTGATTGAAAATATTTAATTTTAGAGAAATTAGGGGATATATCCATTAAATGGAGTAAAATTAGGTCAATGACCATCCAATTCAAAAAATTAGAAAATTAAGAATGAGTTTGGGAAAAATATCGTTTCTATCCTTACCTTCTGACGGCCATAGCTCCACCATCCAACGGCCATAAATCCATCCTCCGACGGTTGGAATTCTCTCTTTCCGACGATAAGATCTCTTTGGCTCTTTTCTCGCCGGATCTCTTCCTCCCTTTCGTCGGATTTTTCTCTCGCCTCTTTCCAAAAACCGTTTCAGGTTCTCTCTCTCCCTTTCACCGGCACTCTCTCCAGATTTCTTTCTCTCTTTTACTCGGCAATCGCCGGATTTCTCTCTCTCCCACTCGGCAATCGCCGGATTTCTCTCTCCCTATTGCCGGCATGCTCGCCGAATATCTCTTCCTCTAGTGCTCTCCAGTTTTTCTTTCTTCTTCTCACCGGATTTGTCTCTCTCGTCGAATCTCCTTCATTCTTCCATTCGCTGGTTCTCTCTTTCACCGGAACTCTCTCTAACTCGCCAAATCTCTTGCCAGAACCGCCGGTGGAGATGTCATTCTAAGAGATATAGCTGAGGGTAAAATCATCCTCAAGTAAACTTAAATATTAACTACTTAATTTCCATATTCATATGGTTATATACTTAATTTAAGATATATTTTTGATTATTAACCAAATTAACCCTTAATTTTATTGCATTATTATTGGTTTAGAGTTATGAAAATTGCTTAGTATAAAATGGATGTATTTATAGTTAACCATTAATTTTTTTTTATAATATGTGTGAAAATTCTAAAACATATTATTTTAAAAAAAAAGAGAATACTTTTTTATTGTAATATAAATGTTGTTTTGACATTTTTAACGCGGATTAAGAAATATATTAAATGTTTTATTAAACTCTCACAAAAATTGACTTTTGAAACTATTTTATAAATATTTTTTAATTTATGTTAAATAGACATAAAATAAATATTTTCATATCAAAGTGTATATACAATCTAGATTGTTGCATTTTAGGTCTGATTTGGGTGTACATTATTTTACAATGGAGGATATCCAATTGATGAAATAATTGCATATTTGCCATTTGTTGACCGATAACTACACTTTTTTTTAACAAAAAAAAAGTTTACGTTCAAATCATAAAACAAAAAAATTAACTAAAACAAAAAACTTTCGCGTATAAACACAATTTTTTAATTGGAAGAAAGCTTTTTATTTTTATACAATTAAATAATTTTTTACGTCACATTTAGACATCAAATAATGATATTATAAGATATAATATATTAGGAACGGTTCGAATAATACAAAATAAAATAAAATATATAGATAAATAAGTAAGAAAAAATATATATATAAATATAAATTTTTATTATTATTTGGTACGAAACCATTTGTTTCATTCAAAATTTTATTTTGAATTGGAAGAAGTAACAGTTTATCTTTATATAAAAAAAATTCAATGGCTTTTTCTACGTCCTAAAAGTCGTACGAATCATTAACACATTTTGGGCTTACTTTTATATTTTATTGCTTTACAAAATCAATACGTGTCAATCGACAATCGACAATCGACAAAAAGAAAAGGTAAGAGAACAGATACGTGTAAACAAACACGTGTTTTTGGTGTTGATTTGTGGAATCTATGGAGCTCTTCACACTCCGAAACAAGAATGACGAAAAAAGTCTCTAAAACCATCTCTAGTGGTTAATTTTTTTTTTTTTTAATCTTTAAAATAGAGTTATTCAAAATAGTGTGAAAATTTGCTTCAATAATTCTCTGTTTTCACTTTTAAAAATAATATTTTTCAAATAATATTATATTTCCATTTAATTATTAATTTCCTTTAAACCTTTAACTTTTTAAATATACAAATTTTACACCTTTTTTTTTCTTTAACAATAATATATTAAAATTACGATTTGTTTTTAAAACTATACATTTATCATAAAAGTAAAATTTTATTACACCACATAAATAAAAAAACTAATAACTAATACATTTTTGTTTAAGCATCACCATTAACCTTTTTTTTATTTTTGATATGTCTATATCGAACAAAATTTTTTTGGAATCAGATATTTTCATTCTCCACTATTCGACTTCTGGAGGTGGAGCTTCTCTTCCAACTTCAATTGGCGCATCAAGATCACGTTCCTCCTCGATGATCATATTATGTAAAATTATACTTGTAGTCATATGTCATGTATCACTTGTTTTTTACAAATACAAGTCAGCCTTTTCACAATTGTGAAACGGGATTGGAGAAACTCGAAGGGTACATTCTACATCTTTCTTACATGCTTTTTGTTGCGTAGCAAAATAGTTTTTTCTTAGAACCCCTTAGCTCGTGAATAGTTTGCACTATGGTGGACCATTTTTCTTACGACCCCTTCTCTAAACTTAGATGACACATTATTGGCGGATCTTCATCTCAACGACCAATTGAGGTGAAAAAAAAATGAAAAAAAAAAGTGATGATCAAACATCGGATGTTATCAAAACATTAGAAAAAGGAAATAGACAACTTTCGGAGAAATTAAAGAAGATAAGTGCACAAAGACAATACCATTTGGAGATTCAAAGTAAAAATTATGTTTTGAAAAAACTAAAAAAAGAAAAAAAAGTCTTACTTCAAAACTTAAATTCAAGTTGAACAAATACGAATTTTAAAGAAAATGGTTGATCAACAAACTCTTTCTGCATTTACTTCATTTGGACAATATTTTAATGATCTTAGTAGATATGGAATCTACCAAATTATTAAACTAGTATACGTCGTGCTAAGTTTATGTTGAGTGTTTTTCTTTAATTTCCGGTACTAATTATGTAGTTTTAATTTTTGGTTTTTAATTTTGCTATATCATTGTATTTTCTAATTTGATTTATGTTATTTTTGCATTTAAATTTTTAATTAATTAAATAACTAAGTTTTTAATTTAATTTAATTTAAGTATAAAATTAAAACATTTAAATTTGTTTAAGTATAAAATGAAAACATAACAAAGTAAAAAAATTATTTTGTAAATAAAAATATTCAACACCAAAAATAGAGAAATGAATAGTGTTACTTCAATTGTACCATCAGAGAGAATTTTACACCAAATATAACTATTATAGTGGGATTTGGTGTCCCATTAGAAATGCTCTAAGACCTTTCACTTTCACTAAATTTTTAGGAAATCTACAAAACTTATTCACTTATTTTTCAAGAAAATATATTATTAAAGAAATGGATGGACCATATTTTTAAGTGTTAATTTTTATTATTAATTTATTAAAAAACTTAGTTTTTATTAAAAATATCAATTTTTATCAAGAAAACTTATTTTATTAACAAATATTAATTTTTATTAATAATTTATTAACAACCTTTTATTATTAAATTTTAACAAAAATCATTTATTTTTCAAATTTATCAATTCTGCCCACTTATTTTAATTTTTAACAATAATTAATAAAATTACTGTTTAGCCAAATTTTAAACAGTTCGAATCAAGACAATTCTACATAATGATAGAAGAAAATATATTTTATTAATCAACAAACTTCGGTTATAACCGCTTTAAACTACAACAAATTAATAGCTATATAGAAAGTTTCTAAGCAACTGGATGACAAAGGTTGTTCAAAGATATGGCTTTGTCTAGATCCAGTGCCGAAATATAGCTTCTGGTATCGCAGTAGTTCTCTTTGGAAAACAGCTAGAATATAGGTTACATAGTTTCTTAGCTTATTGTTTTTAGTGCTTGTCCTTGCTTTAGGACTTCCATATTTATAGTAGTTCGTAATCTCTGGTTCCATCATGATTCATACTAGTGGCTCCCGGTTCCATTAGGATTAGGATTGGCACGTCATCATTCTCCGTGTGGTTCGAGCTTTCGGATAGCTCTAAACCTTCTATCTTTTCGGATTATCACTTCTTGATAGTAACTAAACTCATATCTAAATAGTTTAGGCTTTCCAATAATACTGATGGGCCTTCCTACTGGTTCTGATGGACATTCCTGCCGGTTTTGATAGGTTTTCATATCGGTTCTGATAGGCATTCATGTCGGTTCTAACAGGCATACCATTAGCCATAAATATTTTGCTGACTGCCATCTAGATTTTTTTTGTGACTGTCCATACACTCATGTCAGCAGTCATCCTCTTTCTCCTTATATATTGATTTTTTAGTGTTACCTGGTGGTACTCACAATCAATTGTCTCATACTCTTCGATTCTTATATACAATTTGGAGAATAAATTAAAACTTACCAATATCGATTTTAAGGATAAATACATATGTTTCTTGTTTTTGCTTCCAATCAGTCATTTATAAAAAATTGCAAGTTGCTTCTAATTAACTACTGGCAAAAATAGATGCTGGTAAATCGTTGTTATCCACTTCCAAAAGCTTTTGGGAGCTTGTTGAATGTAACATCCCGACCACCACTGTCTGTGGGCCTCCACGCCCTCTTTCGGCTCGAAAGACTTGTTTACTGATCCTACAAATTACCACGAGATATTTTTCCATATTTTGTCCTCACTCACAGTGTACTGAAAATAACTTCCCAGTAGATCACGTATCCTGAAATCGCTCCAGTTCGAGCACGCTTATCTCTGGAGTTTTGTGAAGATGAGTTACAAAAAAGATAAGTGAACTTTGTTGATATAGGTAGCCAAATCAATTCTTTTAAGCCTCTCTACATGGACCACAATTTTCTAGAAATTGGGGTATTACAATTACCCCCACTCACATAGCGCAACGTCCTCGTTGCATACCAAGATCGTCACCCCGACGGTGTGAGCCCACATGACTCCACACTCATCTGGATTCGGCTTTGATACCACTTGTAATGCCCCAAAATTTTCAAGAGAATCAACGAGACGTTACTAGATAAAATAAATAGCTAAAAGACTTAAAATCGTTATTCTTAAAATACAAACCCGATTAAAATATAAAAAAACCATTACTTTACAAAATGAAAACCTTGATATCTCGCTCTGACCCCAAACCCCACAACTACGAACAAGCTTGACTCTTGAACTTCAATTCAAAACCTTCGGAAATCAGAAAATGTGAGCGATTAACTATCATCCAATGAGCAAAAATAAAATTTTCACCTATGTACCAGTACACCCCGATTCCGCAGTGAACAAAATTCATATGCTGACACACCTAAGACTATTCCGGTTTGCAATTCACGTACATGTCTTGTTTTAGACTTCCAAAAATTTTAACGGCAAAACTCACTAGTGCGGTGGCGCAATTTTGGTGGAGTTCAAACGGGTCTCCAAGAGGGCTATATTGGCTGTCACCCGAGAACAACCCTCTATAAGGATAATAATTATTATCCATCATTTAGGATCACTCATCTGATTGACCCGATTTCAAAAAAATGGAACTGGGATTTGATAAGAGTAATTATCGTCCCGAAGATGTTAAAATTGTACAGAGTATCCCGATAGGCATCACTTCTCGTTCGGATTCTTTAGGTTGGCATTACACCAAATATGGTAGATATACAGTTAAATCAGGGTACCATATTGAGCGAGAATACTCTCGAACGGTCTCGAAATTGAGTTACCTAGGTCCAGACTTTCGACCACTTAAGGCCCATGTATGGAAATTAAAATATACGCCGAAATTAAAACACTATTATGGCAGGTTCTATCGGGATGTATATCAGTAACGCATAATTTACGGTATAGAGGAATAAATTGTGATACTCGCTGTGATAGATGTGGCCTGGAGAAAACAATCAATCATGTTTTGTTTGAATGCCCTCCAGCCTCTACAGACATGGGCTTTATTATAGAATTCGTTAGCCTCGGAAAATTTTCCTTTGACTTCAATTTTCGCTAATATAGATTATCTCTTCTGGAGATTACAGAGAGATAGTCCAGAATCCTGTGAATTATGTGGTATATATGGAAAGCAAGGAATGAAATTTTACAAAAAAATTTGAATCGGGATACAAATGGGTTTCTTCGGGTTGCTGAAACTGAGGCAACTCTCTGGGTTTCGGCCCAATCAAAATCGGATGAGAGCGGGCAAACACCTAGGAGTCCTATGCCAGGGATGGAAGTTCCGGACGGACCTAGGTGTTTTATTGATGGCTCCTGGAAAAACACAAATATTTTCTTGGGAGTGGGATGGTGTTATTTCTGCAGGCTGATACAAGTCTTCTGATGGGCGCAAGGAATATCAGAAGAAGTCTTTCTTCTCTCGATGCCAAATTAGAAGCTTTCCTTTGGGCCATGCATTGTCTTCTGATGGGTTGTTTTGTTGAGTTGGTCGTTCGGTGACGAAAGGAGAAGAGCTTCGCTGTGGTTGCAGTGATTCGGTGACCGATCTTTGAGTTATGTTGTCCAGCCGGTCACGGCAAGTGGTTTGGGCGGAAGCTAGGGCTTCGAGTCGTTCGTTCGTTCTTCGAGTCAGCTCGTCCTGGCGGTCGAACCATTTTAGCAAAGTTTCGAGCATATTTGTGAAGTCAACCTGTTCGTCAGTTATTAAGACAGCCTCCGTGTCAGTCAGTCCGGGCTGGAGAGTGGTATTTTCTTCTGCGTTTGACTCTTCACGAACTAGTGTATCATTGTTCTGGGTTGCGTTCCTTCCATTTCCGAGCTGAATTCTTGCGTAAGAGAAATCTCAGAAGAAGCCTCCCTTCCTGGTGCGCCAATTGTTGAACCACAAAGTGAGCAGTTCGGTATTTTTAAAGAAGGAGTCCGGGGATTCTCGTTATATTGAATTCAGGTCGAAAATACAAGGTTACAAAGAGAGTATGAATTCGGTTACAAGTAATTGAGCTATGTACCGAGGTCGGTAAATGAGATCAGGATCCTATTTTCGGGTTGACATGTTGCTTTGAGCGAGATCGGAGAATGCCAGACTAAATAGACGAGATCGGGTGCTTTTTGCCGAACTGAAAGAAGGGACTTTCTTTTGTTGTTTATTTTCTGGTCGGACCCGATTCTTGTCATCGGAGTTAAAGACCTAAACTCAGCATTTTTGGGTCCCTTATGCTCTGATGAGAAGAGATTCATTGCCTCAACTATAAGCTTTTGGTCTCTATTTATAGGTAAATGTCGGTTGAGTAACTATAGTTGAATAGTGACTATAGTTACTTAATCTAATTACACTCTCTTAGACTAGGGTTTTTACTGTATCCTTCTGGTTGGATCAGAACAATCTTTGGATTTGGCCCATTTCTTCAGTGGGTGAAATCCATATCCAATATAAACGTATGAAAACATTTGGTATATATAAATTCTCTACAAATTTCTTAAATCTTTGAATTAAGCTTAGGGCTTACAATTAGGCAAACAAGCTGCTTCGGTTTCAGCGCAAACTCTCCCTAGTCCAATGGTGCAGCAATAAAGTATTTGGTCGCTCCATGGACGTCTTGGTTCGCACAAACGTACTGGTTTTACCTTGTCTCCCACAATGTCTCTCAGGTTAAAACTTATATATATATATAAAGAATATTAAACCAATTAAAAAGACTATGGAGGATAGGATTATGATTAGTATGGTAATTGGTAATGATGAACGAAACTTAAACTATATATGGCATACATTCATGAAGACTAGCGAGGGAAATGAGGATGATACAAAATATAGCAAATTTGGATGACGACATTGTGATTCTTCTCAACAAAGAGACGTTTTCTTGTTTTATGGTACAAAACCTTACTTGTCTCTAATTAGTAATACAATTTTTGAAAGGTGATCCGGAAAAACCTGTCATTAGATTTGTTTGGCTAGTTTTATTTCCTTTCTACATTCTAAAATATTGATGTTTGAGAGTTAATTACTTATTTTCGAAAATTTCTAAATGATCAATTTTTGAAAACTTTAATTATTATAGATTGTAGCCATTGGTTGTAGATTTATAGCCATTAAACGTTATGACAAACAAAAAAAACTGGTAAAAATTTCAAGTGATTCCGGTTTTTTTTTTTTTTTTTAATTTCATCTTCATCCAGTTTATTTGTTTAGAATCCAAAACCAATACCCAACAGAGACCAGACAAGAAACATGGTTCCAAATTTTTGGTATATATTTTTCAAGTGCGTCTAATCTAATTACTGCATACATGAAATATAATTTTAGTAAAACGAACAATATCTCATATTTGCATATAGAATTAGTAATTGGATGAATAAACGAATATCATCTACATATTTCAGATGTATTTAAAAGTAGAGTCTAGATACACGAAATGTATCCAAAATTGTAAAAGTCTAAAATAGCCCTGACTAAACTAAAAAAATACATCAAACTACCCTAAATATATCGACACAACCCCTAAATTCATAAATCGATGATTGCAAACTATTACTTTTGATTTGACCTAGATATGTTCTTCACTATTGTCTTCTATCAATTCTCTCACGAAGCTCGATTCTCCTGTCGATTTAAAGCATGTGGGAGTTGGATGGAACCCGATTGTGACAAATTCCTCGAAGCCGTTAAGCTGTGAGTAATCATTTCTCGTTAATGGCTACAGTCCTTTGCTTTAACAATTTAAAGCGTTGCTTCGTCGAGAATTTTATAGCTCTAATTAATCAACGATTTCACGTCTCTAATTTTACATGAAGAAAAAACCTCTCATTGTTGTTGGTTCGTTTGAAACCTCTTTCTCTTAATCTCAGAGTAACCAAGTTTGAGCTTATTATTCAAATGCAGGAAGTCATCCAATTTCTAGGTTGAATAGTTTGTTAGAACAAAAGGTTTTTGGGTGTTGACATAAAATTGAGCTAGATCTAGGATTTTTTATGTTGTGTACCCTTACACCAAAACGATTTTGTTTGTGTTCAAATTTCGTTTAAAATCCGAAACGAACCGAGTGCCGAACAGTTTTATGAAAGTCGTCCATCAATTCTCTCACTGAAACCAAATGAAAATAAATTTATTTAAATTTGGTTCGGTTAATTCGGTTCAACCGGTTTGAAAATTAGGCCATGGCCTAATTGCATCTAACATGGACGTAACTTCGACCATGAAGTTTATATTAAATCACTTGAACTCAAACCCAGGCCTAACTCCCAAGAAAGAAACCCTAAGATTCACTAAAGAATTAATTACATCAAACTACCCTAAATATATCGACAAAAAACCATAAATGTTTAAATCGATGAGTGCATACTATCATCATTGATTTGACCTAGATATGTTTTTCACTATTGTCTTTGGACAATTCTCTCACGAAACTTGATTCTCATGTCAATTTTGAGCATGTGAGGGCCCTTGATTTTAACCATGGTTTTACATAGACATTCAAGTCATCTTATCCTTTGTGCCACTCTTTAAATGATTCGAATAGCCATCTTCACCTTTAAGACCATTCCACACCCAAACCTAAGCCTTTCTTTCAAACCCTTGTATGAATTTATGAGTGAGGCATTTTCCATTTGTGTTTCATGTTGAAAATCTCTTGATATATGTGGGAGTCGAAACCAACACAATTAGATTTGTCAAGAAAATTTTAAGGGAACTGAAACTTCTACGTATAAACCACAAAACGAATATCCAAAGATGGTTTTATTAAACTGTTTCGAAAAGTTTTCGTACAAGAATTTAAGAGCAAAACGTCTAGGGCCATAACCTGGCGAATTAATTTGATAATTATGGGTTCCTCTGAAACCTCCTTCGTGCTAAACGTATCCGGAATCTTGGTTTCTCTTCTTGTTGTTCGGTGTGCTCGGAGCATGGGGAGGATACCTCACAGATTTTGCTTTTCCGTGCTTTTTGGCTAGGACCTTCGTTTCTTCTCCGTTTGCCGCGAAGTCTGTTGCTCGATGCAATGCATCCTGAATCGTGGTTGGAGCGTTTAGCGCGATTTCCTTTTGGAAATTTGAATCGAACAATAGGGTTTTCTTTAATGTTTGTAGTGCGGCCTCGTCACTTATCCCTTCTACTTTTGACAGTACCGACTTTAATTGCTCAATGAAATTTCGTAAAGTCTCGTTTTTTTCCTTACCCCATGGTCCACAGATCCGCATCAGACGTTCGGCTTTCCATAAATATAGCATAGTATTTAAGAAATACCGCGGACAGCTGATTGAAGTTGTCCATCGAATTCCTTCCGAGCCTAGAGAACCATTGGAGAGCTGGTCCTTTGAGGTGTTCAACGAATAAAAGACATTGACCAGCGTCTTTCTCGCCTTCTTTGAAGTTTTCCCATCCCATCGCTATCGCGAAGGCTATCAAGTGTTCCTTTGGATCGGACTTTCCTTTGTAAACCGGTATTTTCACTTTCCCAGGGTCGGAAACCTTCGTCTTCGTAATTCGAGTTGTGAATGGAGTGTTCTGTGCTTCTTCAAGTACTCGATCGAGCTCGGGGGCTTTGCTTGTGGCCCTATGCATCTAGGAGCAAACAACTTTTATCTCTGTGGCAGCTCGCTCCATATCGTCTCGAATTTCAGCCATCTCCTGCTTCTGAGCTTGGATTGCTGCTTTTCGCTCTTCTTCAACCTGGGCTTGTTGGACCAGAGGATGTTTTCTTCTTCCTCGGTAAAATCTTGATAACGGCCGAGGTCGGTACAACTTCGTTTAACTCGAGCTCAGCTAACACCTGTGAGCTCGGGCTCGCCGAGGCTCTCCAAGTTGCGATTGCCTTTCGGATTTTCCTCCAGATCGATCACCGGATTCGTTCCGTCCACAGTCTCTGTGTTTGCTTCTTGTGTCCCTGTGTTTGGCTCAGTGGTTGCAACTACGTGGTGCGGTGGGGGTAATCCTCCTGGGTTCCTCGGTGCACCAAGTGGCGTTGAGAAATCAAGAGTTGTTGGATTGAGACGTCGAAGGGGTGTGGGAGTCGAAATCAATAAAATTAGATTTATCAAGAAACTTTTAAGGGATCAGAAACTTCTGCGTATAGACCACGAAAACGAAGATCCAAAGATGGTTTTATTAACCTACTTCGAAAAGCTTTTGCGTGCAAGAGTTTGAGGGCAAAAAGTCTAGGGTTTTCCTAAGTAAATTCCGGATCCCTTTTTCAAGAGATGTACATAGATATATATATACTAGTTTGAGCCGGCCAATGCAATTCCAAAGAGATAAGAAAAAATTCCTAATCCTTCGGGATTTCCATTTAGCTAAGTCGGTTCGGCTTCATGGGCCTTCGTCTTTACATCGGCCGAAGATGGACTTGTTGCTTCGGCCCGTAAGTTTGCATATTCTATTCGGCCCATTGCATAAGCCGATCTGTCTCGTAATGGGCTCGGCCTATTGCCTATGCTAGGATTGGGATCGGCCTTGCTTTTGTCATCGGCTTAGGCCTTAGCTGCTTCGTCAGCTTAGGCCTCAGCTGCTTCGTCGACTTCGGCCTTATAGTCTTCGTCGGCTTAGGCCTTAGCTGCTTCATCGGCTTTAGCCTTATAGTCTTCGTCGGCTTAGGCCTTAGTTGCTTCGTCCGCTGTGGGGGTCGAAATCAAAACAATTAGATTTGTCACGAAACTTTTAAGGGATATGAAACTTCTGCATATAAACCACGAAAATGAAGATCCAAAGATGGTTTTTATTAAGCTGTTTCAAAAAGGTTTGCGTACAAGAGTTTGAGAGAAAAAAGTCTAGGGTTTTGCTAAGTAAATTGTGAATCCCTTTTTAAGAGATGTACATAGCTATATATACTAGTTTGAGTCGGCCAGGCCAATTCCAGAGGGGATAAGGAAAACTTCATAATTCTTTGGGATTTCCGTTTAGCTGAGTCGGCTTGGCTTCATGGGCCTTCATATTGACATCGGCCGAAGATGGACTTGTTGCTACGGCCCGCAAGTTTGCGTATTCTTCTCGGCCCATTGCTTATGCCAAGATTGGGATCGGCCTTATCGACTTCGATCGTATTGGCTTCGGCCATGACTTCGTATAGAATTAACTTCGGCCGTGACCTCGTATAGAATTGACTTCGGCCACGACTTTGTATAGAATTGACTTTGGCCATGACTTCGTATGGAATTGACTTTGGCCGCGACTTCTTCTAGAATTGGCTTCGTATAGAAATGACTTCCGCCGCGACTTCGTATAGAATTAACTTCGTATGGAATTAACTTCGGCCATGACTTCGTATAGAAATGACTTCGGCCAAATTATGTTCGGCCACGCGACTTCAGCCACGACTTCGGCCGCGACTTGGGCCATGACTTGGGCCACGACTTCGGCCGCGACTTTGGCCACGACTTTGGCCATGACTTCGGTCGCGACTTCGGCCACGACTTCGTTAGCTTAGGCCTAATCCGATTCCTCGTATTTCTATACTTAGTCATTTCCCATTGATCTCAGTTGGGTGGATTCTGACCCCCACAGTTAGCCTCCCAGCTCGGTAGTTTCAGTTTTGATAGTGCCGAGGTAAAGGAAGTCTAAGCTGGGATCAATGCGTCATGTCAATCGGTACGAGCCGAACCGATGTGGTGCCAAATCCGTTACGTTTGATATCCTATCAGGTTCTCTGTCTTCAGATCGGTAATCTCATACCTAGTAGAAATTTCGGTATTCAGCACTTGGTTGGAATTTCGTTTCGTAGTTTTGAGTGCAGCGAGGAGGTTATAGTGGATCACTTGTTGAACTTGCTATCCATTCGGAGATTTCGTTCCAAGGACAAGTTTCTCTACTCCATCTCGAACAAGGTCCACCGTAAGATTATCGGAGGTTTTCCAAGTAAAGATAGATATTGGGAAGACTACTTTTTCTTCGTGCCCATCTCCGATGTTTTGGTTGGTGCCGATTGGACTAAGAAGATTAGGACCAGATGGAGGGAAATCGGTAGCCGATCCATAGCTTTATGAATGTTTCTGCTTTGTCGAATATATTGTGATCCTCTGCTTTCTTTGTTGGTTTTGCAGTTCCTAATCCGATCCCAACGTGTCCTCCAGACATAATTATACTTTGCGAGACTCTTACTTCCAGTGAGTGTGATTGGCAAAGAGATTTTACTTTTCAGAGGGTAGAGAAAGCACGAGCTTGACACTTTGGTTATTATTCGTCAAACTCGACTTCTTCGTCTTCTTCTAGTGATACAAGGAACACCATGTGAAAACGATCAATGGTTTGTGAAAGAATGGAAGCTGAAGTCCGTGCAAAGGCACAACAAATGGAGATTAGCCAAACTAAATTTTTCGCTGAGCACCCAACTCCAAGTGTTGCCCTTGCTCTTCCCATTCTATGATATTGTGCTTGACTTTGTTTGAATACGGTGCCTGGACGGCTTTATCCATATCAATTTGTTATTTTTTTCTTGCGACTTTTGTTATTGTAGTGTTGTTTCTTTGTTTTTGAACCTCATTGCTGAATGTTTTTTATCCCAGGAGGACCGATTTGTTTCACTGTATCTCGCTTTAATGTTAATACCAACGATTCGTTTGTTGGGTTTGAGATGAATATTCCGGTTTACGGATACGTTACTATAGACATATCCGCTCCGATAATGAGCATAGGTGTTTCGACCAACGATTTGTTTGTTGGGTTTAAGATGAGCATTTCGGTTTACGGATACGTTATCGTAAACATATCCGCTCCGACAATGGACATGTAGTACTGATGCGACCAACGATTAGTTTGTTGGGTTTTTTGATGATCATTTTGGTTTTCAGACGAGTTGCCATCAACAAATCCACTCCAACAAAGAACATGTAGTGTTGGGGTCAGTTTTCACCCCATCGAGATCAACTGCCGGAAATGCTTAATGTAGATGTGGGACTAGCCAAATGGGAAGCCTAGCCAAAGAAGCACATGTTTCTGGTTAGGTGACGAGCCAACACTTGGCTAGGCATCATGAAGAAGTAAGTGATGAGCCAACGTTTGGCTAGGCGACGAGCCAACGTTTGGCTAGGCGACGAGCCAACGTTTGGCTAGGCGACGAGCCAACGTTTGTCTAGGCATGAAGAAGTGACAAGCCAATGTTTGGCTAGGCATAAGGAAGAAGTATGTGATGAGCCGACGTTTGGCTAGGCGACGAGCCAACATTTGGCTAGGCATGAAGAAGTAAGTGACGAGCCAATGGTTGGCTAGGCGACGAGCCAACGTTTGGCTAGGCATGAAGAAGTAAGTGACGAGCCAACGTTTGGCTAGGCATGAAGAAGTAACTGATGAGCCAACGTTTGGCTAGGCATCAGGAAGAAGTAAGTGACGAGCCAACGTTTGGCTAGGGATGAATAAGTAAGCGACGAGCCAAAGTTTGGCTAGGCATGAAGAAGTAAGCGACGAGCCAACGTTTGGCTAGGCATCAGAAAGAAGTGACGAGCCAACGTTTGGCTAGACATCAGGAAGAAGTAAGTGACGAGCCAACGTTTGGCTAGGCGACGAGCCAATGTTTGGCTAGGCATGAAGAAGTAAGAGACGAGCCAACGTTTGGCTAGGCATCAGAAAGAAGTGACGAGCCAACGTTTGGCTAGGCATCAGGAAGAAGTAAGTGATGGGCCAACGTTTGCTAGGTATTAGGGAAGTAGCAACGAGCCACACATGGCTCGGGGTCAGGAAGAAGTAACCGACGAGCCAACGTTTGGCTAGGCATAAGGAAGAAGTGATGAGCCAACGTTTGGCTAGGTATCAAGGACGTAGCGACGAGCCACACATGGCTCGGCGTCATGAAGAAGTAAGTGACGAGCCAACGTTTCGCTAGGCATCAAGGAGGAGCGGCGATGAGCCAAACTCTCTGGCTCGACATCAACCAATGAGCCAACATGTTGGTAAACTAACAAACGGTGACGAGCCAACACGTGTGCAAACCAACAAACGGTGACGAGCCAACAGGTTGGCGAACCAACAAACGGTGACATGCCAACATGTTTGGTGGCGCGCCAAAATGTCATCGACAATCCAAACAGGTGATGGGCTAAACACGGATCCAGACGAGGCAAAGAGATGACGAGCTGGATCCTCAGTGACCCAACAAAGCAGCAAGCCCACATCTAAACAGACTTAGACAAGCCAGAGAGCGAGGGAAAATCCCGAAGAATAAGAAAGTTTTCCTTTCTCGTTTAGTAAAAGGTCTAGCTGACTTATTCGTGTATAAATAGACAATGTACCTCTTTGAAAAGGGGATCCAAAAATTGACCTAGCTAAAAACTTGTTATTCTTTGCAACAGCTTTCAAAACAGCTGAGATAATAAAAACCATCTTTGGATCTCTGTTCTTGGTTTCTTTACATAGAAGTTTGTCGAATCCCTAAATTCTCCTTACAAGTTTTGGTTGTGCGAGTTTCGACTCCCACATGTAGTACTGTTATGACCAACAATTTGTTTGTTAGGTTTAAGATGAACATTTCGGTTTACGGATACGCTACCGTAAGCATATCCTCTCCGATAATGGACATAGACGTTTATATAGCGCACACTTTTAATCCGCTAGGATGTAATAGTAAGATTCATAAAGGATGTAGTAGTTCGTTGCTGTGGTCAGCAGCAACGAGAGTGAGATAAGATGTCTATTTAGTTAAGACTTTGAGTAATCCGAAAAGGATGCGAATGGGATGCCTGTTTTTGTTGAGGCTTTAGTATTTCGTAAAGAACGTGATATGATGATCTTAGCTTCGAAAAGCTTGCATTAAGTAGACGTAGAGCCTATTATAAAGGTGGGAGTATACGAGTATACGTACCCACTCTCTCCCCCCCCTTTTTAAAGAGGAGGGCAGCTGAACCCATCCAAAGACGAGCTGCCTACGTACCCTTTGCAGGGATCAAGCCGCCCCATAGTTCATGTAAAGTACCTTACGGATAGTACTTCTTGAGATGCATTGCGTTCCACGATCTTGGTATTGGACCGTCAGACATGTTGGCGAGTTCATATACTCCGGGTCGGACTACTTTTGTGATTCTGTAAGGTCCTTCCCAATTTGCTCCAAGTTTGATGGCGTTCCGTTCTGATGTATTCTAAAAAACCTTCCGTAGGACTAAGTCTCTTTCGTAGAACTGTCGATTTCATACGTGAGAGTTGTAGTACTTTGCTGCTGCATTCTGGTAATTCTGGATTCAGATCAAAGTTTGATCCCGCCTTTCATTGATCAAGTCCAACTCATCAAACATCAATAAGTGATTGAGTCCTTCTTGTTCTGGGAGAAGTCTTCCGCGGACTCCTGGAAAATGTATCTCCGGTGGAATGACGCATTCTGTCCCGTAGACGAGAGTGAATGGAGTTTTTTTGGTTGCTCGTCGTGGTGTTGTCCTATGAGACCACAACACTCCTTCCAGTTCGTCCGTCCATCATCCTTTCTTTTCGTCAAGATGCTTTTTTAGACCGTCAAGAATTTTCTTGTTTACTGCTTCTACCTGGCCATTTCCTTGTGGATACCTTGGAGTGGACTTGCTAAGTCTGATCTTCCATTTTTCGCAGAAAGCTTCGAACCTTGTGGAGATGAATTGCGAACCATTATCGGTGACGATCTCGTATGGGACTCCATGTCGGCATATGATATTTTTCCATACGAAACTTTTGACTTGTGCGTCATTGATAGTGGCATAAGAATCTGCCTCCACCCACTTCGAAAAATTGTCCGTCAAGACCAGTAAGAATCGTTTCTGCTTCGAAGGATGTAAAGGTCCAACAATGTCCATGGACCATCGCATGAACGGATAAGGTGATGATATTGAGGAAAGCATCTCGGTTGGCTGATGAATCATTGGTGCGTGACGTTGACACTTCTCACATCTAGCAAAGAACTTCTCGCAATCTCGTATCATAGTCGGCCAATAATAAGCGTGTCGTTTGATTTTTATCGCCAAAACTCGTCCTCCAGAATGGTTACCACATGAGCCACTATGGACTTCCTCCATGATTGTTCTTGCCTCCTTTTCTTCAACGCAGGCGAGTAATAGTCCCGAGAATCTCTATTTGAAAACATTCTCATAGAGCAATATGTAACGGGCCACTTGCGCCCGAAGCTTACGAGCCGCCCACTTGTCGGACGGTAATATACCATCATAGATGTATCCTCGGATGTCATCGAGCCACCCTTTATCGTAGCCGTATTTCATTTTCCGTGACGTCCATCTCGACAGCTTCAGTTTCGTGAAGGGGGTTGACGTCGGGAGAGAGGGGAATTGAATCCTCGTCCATGGCCGTTGCTTCCTCTTCAATATTTGCGAAATTTTCGTCCTCGTTGACTGCATCTGTTTCCATTTGAGATTCAGGTCCTTTATCTGCCGTGTACGTCTCGTCTTGGACCATTGAATCTTTGGTTATGGCTTCTTGTTCTTCGGCGTTGTCCTCAGCAGCATCTGGTGCACTGACTTTCTCCTTTGCTTTCCTAGCGGCTTGAGATCGAGTAACTACACTCACCGTTTCTGAAAGGGTGATACTCGGGTGTTCGATAAAAAATTCCACCGGGATAATCCGCTTCAAGTCTGGATCGAAAGTAGATGCAAGAGCTACTAGTGCATCAGCCGAAGTATTTTCTCTTCACGAAATACGTGTGAGCGTGAATTCTTTGAACTGCGCAGTCAAGTCTTTGATGACCTTTAGATATGCTTCCATACGATCGTCTTTAGCAGCGTATTCCCCACTGAATTGGTTCGCAACTAACTGTGAATCGCAAAACGCGTGAATGCAGTCAATCTTGAGTCCTTGCGCGAGCTTTATTCCGGAAATGAGAGCTTCGTACTCTGTTTCATTGTTGGAGGCAGGAAAACCTAGGCGAAAAGATTGTTCAAGTATCTTGCCCATCAGTGATGTCAGACGTCCCAATTCCTTAGCCATTTTTGGATGACGAGCCGTCAACGTGGAGTTGCCAAGTCGAACTTGGATTTCCTTTAGTGAGGCTCTCCTCCGGAAGTTCGATAAAAAAATCAGCTAGCACTTGCGATTTCGCGCAAGTTCGTCCGCGATACTCGATGTCGTACTCACTCAGCTCGATAGCCCACTTGGCCAATCTCCCGGATTGTCTTGCGCTGTGCAAAACAGATCGCAGGGGGAAAGGACTAAAGACCACAATGGAGTGTGATTGAAAGTACGGCCTTAGTTTTCTGGCGAACATGACAATTGATAAAGCCAACTGCTCCATTTGCGGATATCTTGTCTCTGCGTCGGTGAGAGTCTTGCTGACGTAAAAAATTAGTTTCTGCTCTCCCCGTTCGTCTCGAATGAGCACTCCGCTTACTACTATGGCAGAGATTGCGGTGTACAAGAAGAGTGGCACTCCCTCGACTGGCTTTGCAAGTACCGATAGATTAACAAGGTATTCCTTCAACTGCTGGAAGGCTTTTTTGCATTTATCCGTCCATTCGAACTTCTTGTTTCCTCGTAAAGTGTCGTAGAAGGGTAAGCATTTGTCGGTAGATCGCAAAATAAATCTGTTGAGCGCAGCTATCCTTCCAGTCAGTCTTTGCACTTCGCGTTTTGTCTTTGGCGAAGCCATCTGGATAAACGCGTCAATCTGCTTGGGTTTTGATTCGATACCTCGATGAGTAACTAAGTAACCAAGCAACTCTTCGGATGTGACCATGAATCTACACTTTGTCGGGATCAGCTTCATGTTGTATGAGTTAAGCTGTTTGAAGCACTCCTCCAAATGTGTTACGTGATCCTTTGCTTCTAGCGACTTCACCAGCATTTCATCTATGTAAACCTCCATCATATTTCCAAGTTGATTAGCAAACATCTTGTTTACTAAGCGTTGATATGTGGCTCCAGCATTTTTGAGGCCGAAAGGCATCACCTTGTTGCAATATATTCCGCGATCCGTAATGAAGGCTGTATTTTCTCGATCGTCGGGATTCATCATAATTTGGTTGTATCCGGAAAATGGGCCCATGAATGATAGGAGCTTGTTGCCTGCCGTTGCTTCGACTAGTCGATCAATGTGTGGTAACGGAATGCTATCTTTTGGACATGCCTTGTTTAAGTTGGTGAACTACAGGGTTCGCCAGCCAATCCGGGTACTTGACTTCCATTATGCAATCGACTCGTAAGAGTCTATCGACTTCGTAGTTTACTGCTTTCGCTCTTTTGGGCCCCAGTTTCCTCCTTTTCTGCTTTACTGGTTTGAAGGTTGGGTCGACATTCAGCTCATGATTGGTCACGCCGATATCAATTTCGGACATATCCTCTGCTGCCCATGCGAAAGTGTCTACGTTTTCTTTTAAGAACGAAATGAGCACTTCCTTGATTTTTTTTGTTGAGGCCGAATCCAATCTCTACACATCGTTCCGGGTGTTCATCATCAAAACAAACTGATATTACGGGGTCGCAGGTTAGTTCGGCCGCTTCTACTTCGCGATCCTCCGCAATATGTAATTGCTATAAGATTTTAGATAGATCTTTCACTGGCTCTCTGTCCATCTTCATCTTCTTGCGCTCTGTCTTGGCTACCAGATTGATGACAGGGTTACTGAGTTTGTGTGCAGCTAGGAAACACACGCGGGACTCCTTCTGACTCTCCAAGATTGTTTTTACTCCGCTCGGTGTTGGGAACTTTATGCAGAGGTGGTAGGTCGAGGCTACGACGCATTGAATTTCACCAAGGTGTTCTGATGATGACGTTATAGATTGTCGGGTGATCGACTACAGTAAACTCGACCATCTTGATGACTCCTCAAGCTTGTACGGGTAGTTTGATTGTTCCGATTGTCATTGTCATTTCTCCGGAGAATCCAGTCAACGGTATTGGGGTAGCCACTATGTCGGACAGATTGATGTCCATTCTTTTGAGAGTCTCTTTGAAGATTATGTCCATTGTGCTGCCCGTATCAATCAATACCCGCGCTACGTCATAGTCACTGATGATCAACTCGATTATGAGAGGATCGTCATTCGGTTTATCGATTCTGACTGTTTCTCTTTCTTCGAATGAGATTACGTTGTCTGGAAATTTGGAAGGCGCGGACCAGTTAACGCTGACATCGGCTCGCCGTTGAAAAGCTTTAATCGAGACGGTATCTGAGCAATACTGGGATCCGCCCATTATCATGTTGATCCGTCTTCTGGGTCCAGATTGTGGGGCGTCGTCATCTTGCCTCCCTCGCTTAGGAAGATCTTCATTCGCCTGCTCGGGGCGGTTCACATTAGTATCCATGTCGAAATCTTCGAGGCCAATATCACCCTTGAGTTTGCCAGCTGCCAACTTTGCAGCGAGTTTTAAGCCTAGAATACGGTAATTTGTAGTCGAATATCCGAAGATATGGTGATGAATAAGTCGTTTCGTAGTAAGTCCCTTGGCCTCTGGTCCACGTGCTATTCCATGTACCTCTTCCTCGGCCTTGGCCTCGTCCTTGCCCGTATCCTGACGAGTCAACTCGGTAACTATGGGCTCTTTGAAACCTCCTTCGTGCTGGACGTATCAAGAGTCTTGGTTGCCCTTTTTCCTATTTGGAGGGTTCGGAGCAAGGCGTAGACTTCACCCTTCCGTGCTTCTGGGCTAGGATCTTCACTTCTTCTTCGTTTGAGGCGAAGTCTGTTGCTCGATGCAATGCATCCTGAATCGTGGTTGGAGGATTTAGTGCAATCTCCTTTCAGAAGTCTGAGTCAAACCACAGAGCTTTCTTCAATGCCTGCAATGCGGCCTCGTCACTTATCCCTTCAACTTTCGACAGTACCAACTTGAAACGCTCGATCAAAGCTCGTAACGTCTCATTTTGTCCTTGCCCCATGGTCCATAGATCCGCATATGATGTTTGGTGTTCCATGAATATAGCATAATGCTTGAGGAATGCTAACGCCAGTTGATTGAAATTGTCAATCGAATTTCTTCCGAGCCTAGAGAACCACTGGAGAACTGGTCCTTTAAGGTGCTCAACGAATAAAAGACACTGACCAGCGTCTTCTTCGCCTTCTTTGAAGTTTTCTCACCCCATTGCTATTGCGAAGGCTGTCAAGTATTCCTTTGGATCAGTCTTTCCTTCGTAAATCGGTATCTTCATATTCCCCGGGTCGGAAACCTTTGTCTTCGTAATTCGAGTTGTGAATGGAGTGTTATGTGCTTCTTCAAGCACTTGGTCGAGTTTGGGGGACTTGCTGGTAGCCCTATGCATCTGAGATCGAACATATCTCATCTCAGCGGTAGCTCGCTCCATACCGGCTCGAATTTCAGCCATCTCCTCCTTCTGAGCTCGGATTACTGCTTTTCGCTCTTCTTTGATTTGTGCTCATTGTATCCAGAGGATGTTCTCCTCTTCCTCGGTAAAGTCTTGATCATGGCCGAGGTTGGTACCGCTTCATTCGACTCGAACTCGGCTTGCACCTGCGAGTTCGGCTTCGCGGCGGTTTTCCAAGTCGTGTTCACCTTCTGGGTTTTCCTCCAGGTCGATCACCGGATTCGTTCCGTCTGCAGTCTGCATGTTTGTTTCTTGCGCTCCTGCGTTCAGTTCGGTGGTTGCGGTTAGTTGGTTCGGAGGAGGTAATTCGCTTCGGGTTCTCGGCGCATCAAGAGGCATTGAGAAATCAAGGGCTGTTGGATTGAGACGTCGAAGGGGGCGCCTTATTCCGCCACAAGGACTTCCAGTTTATCGGTCACCGTTGTGTTCAGCTTATCTTGCTCCTCCGCCTCTTTGAGCAGCGTCTCCAGCATCGTCTTTATCTGAGTAAGGGCTTCCGGACTCGTCTCCAAAGCTGCAAGGACTGGTGCATCTTTCGCTCCTGATCCATCGCCTTCGGTATCCTGCGGGTCATCAGCTCGCCTTTCTCTGTCGTTGGTCATCTTCTTCGGATCGTTCGTACGGTGGTTCCTTGGTGTAAGAAAGTTTCAAGGTCCCCACATACGGCGCCAAATTGTGGGGGTCGAAATCAACACAATTAGATTTGTCACGAAACTTTTAAGAGATCTGAAACTTCTGCGTATAAACCACGAAAACGAAGATCCAAAGATGGTTTTCATTAAGCTGTTTCGAAAAACTTTTGCGTACAAGAGTTTGAGAGAAAAAAGTCTAGGGTTTTGCTAAGTAAATTGTGGATCCCTTTTTTAAGAGATATACATAGATATATATACAAGTTTGGGTCGGCCAGGCCAATTCCAGAGGGGATAAGGAAAACTTCATAATCCTTCAGGATATCCGTTTAGCTAAGTCGGCTTGGCTTCATGGGCCTTCGTATTGACATCGGCCGAAGATGGACTTATTGCTTCGGCCCGCAAGTTTGCGTATTCTGCTCGGCCCATTGCTTATGCCAAGATTGGGATCGGTCTTATCGACTTCGACCGTATTGGCTTCGGCCATTACTTCGTATAGAATTGACATCGGCCGCGACCTCGTATAAAACTGACTTCGGCCACGACTTCGTATAGAATTGACTTCAGCCATGACTTCGTATGGAATTGAATTTGGCCGCGGCTTCGTATAGAATTGGCTTCGTATAGAAATGACTTCGGCCATGACTTCGTATGGAATTGACTTTGGCCGCGACTTCGTATAGAATTGGCTTCGTATAGAAATGACTTCGGCCGCGACTTCGTATAGAATTGACTTCGGCCATGACTTCGTATAGAAATGACTTCGGCCAAATTTTGTTCGGCCACGCTGTCTTCGTATAGAATTGACTTCGGCCACGACTTCGGCCGCGACTGCGGCCGCTACTTTGTCGGTGACTTCTGCCCCGACTTTGGGCTCGACTTCGGCCGCGACTTCGTTAGCTTAGGCCTTATTCGATTCCTCGTATTTCTATTCTTAGCTATTTCTCATTGATCTCAGTTGGGTGGATTCTGACCCCAACATCGGCTTTGGCTTTATAGTCTTCGGCAGCTTCGGCCTTGTTCTCTTCGGCGGCTTCGACCTTGTTCCCTTCGACGGCTTTGGCCTTGTTCACTTGGGCGGCTTCGGCCATATCGGCTTTGTTGGCTTAGGCCTTAGCTGCTTTGTTAGCTTAGGCCTTATCCGGTTCGTCGTATTTCTATACTTAGTCATTTTCTATTGATCTCCGCTGGGTGGAATATGACCCCAACAGTTAGCCCGCCAGCTCGGTAGTTTCAGTTATGTTAGTGTCGACGTAAAGGAAGTCTAAGCTGGGATCAATGCGTCATGTCAATCGATACGAGCCGAACCAACGTAATGTCGAATTTGTTGCGTCTGATATTCTACCAAACTTGATTACTTCGAAATTGTTGAGTCAGGTTCTCTGTCTTCAGATCGGTAATTTTATACTAAGTATAAATTTCGCCATGCAACTGTGTCTTGGCCGATTCCCGAGGCATGATGATATCACCCAATTGCTCCAAATGTCTATATATATCTTCATTCCTTCTCATTTCTTTCTCAATCTTCACTTCTCAAAAATCCTCAAAGAGAAAAGGTAACTCCCTTCCTCCCTTCTCTCTCCTTTATTTAAAGACTTTTTTTTTAGGTTTTTTTTCTGTCTCTCAACGCTGGCCGCCGAGCCTCTTTGTCGATTTCGATTTCTTAGTTGCATTTTGCCGAAGTGTTCGCGTCTTGGCCGAAGTTTTTTCGTTTTTGGGTTTTTGTCGAGAACTTTTTGTCCATCGTAGCCTAGCAATTGTTGCCGATCCGAAGCTTCGTGTTTTGTTGAAAAAGTCCTTTTTTGCCGAAGAATTTTTGCCGAAAAATTCTTTGCATAAGTGATCTTTGCCTAAGACTCTTCCGCCAAAGTGATTTTTTGCCGAAAACTCTTCCGCCGAAGTGATTTTTGCCTAAGACTCTTCCGCCAAAAAATTCTTGCCGAAGTGGATTTTGCCTAAGACTTTTACGCCGAAAAATTCTCGCCGAAGTGATTTTTACCTAAGACTTTTCTAGCCGAAGACCCCTTTGCCGAAGTGTCTTGCCGAAAAAAAATTCTTCTTCGCCGAAGACTCTTCTTGTTTTTTCGCCAAAGGAGCTTCGTGTTTTTGCCGAAAGAATTCTCGTCAAAAACTTCTTTGCCGATCCTATAAGTATGTTTTCTGAATCTGAAGAGCTAAATGATAGTGTGGATTCAACAATCGATCATTCTAAGTTTATGAGAAGGATTGTAGATTCTTGTGATTCTGACGAAGTCGATAATCTCATGATAAGCCCTATTGATTTCACCGCTCCTTCTCTGATTGATGAAGTTTTCAACGAAACGGAGAATCCTTTCGAACTGAAAATCGAACCAGAGAATTGGAGTTTCGATTTTGCTAAGATGAAGCGTGATGTGGGTCTCCAAGCGTGTTCTTCAAAGTGACGAGTTTCTAAGAATGGAGCTAAGCGTGAGGTACCCGATCCTCCAGGGTCTACCCTTTCTACTACAGAATCTTTGGAGAGTCTTAAGCATTGGTTCAATATCAATAAGCCGATCCGTAGCTTTATTAATGTTTTTGCTTTGTTGAATATATTGTGATCCTCTGCTATGTTTGTTGGTTTTGCAGTTCCTAATCTGATCCCAACGTGTCCTCCAGACATAATTACACTTTGCGAGACTCTTGTTTTCGGTGAGTGTGATTGGCAAAGAGATTTTACTTTTCAGAGAGTAGAGAAAGCACGAGCTCGACATTTCGGTTATTATTCTTCAAGCTCGACTTCTTCGTCTTCTTCTAGTGGTACAAGGAACGTTATGGGAAAGCGATCAACGGTTCATGAAAAGATGGAAGCCGAAGTCCGCGCAAAGACTGAGCAAGCAAAGAATATCCAAACTGAAGTTTCCGCTGAGCACCCAACTCCAAGTGTTGCCCTCGCTCTTCCCGCGGCCGATCCGGCCGAAGAGACGTCCATGTTGGCTCCATCCATTTCCAAAGTAAGAGAGCTCGTGTTGGGTCTTATGCAACCAAATTCGTCTCCGCCTCGGCGCAGAACTGGCAAAGCCGTAGACAAGAATGAGTAAGCAGACTAGGTGAAGCCAGCCTGGATTCATGCCATGACAAAGACCGATAAAGGGAAAGGTCCTTCTAAGGACGATGTTCCTAAACATAAAAGGCGTAATGCTTCAATCCATGACAATGCCGAGTAGAAATCACCTTCGGAGCCCGTGACTTTGTCGTTTGTTTCTGAGATGGTTTGCGACGATGCATCGGCATCGGCTACTATTTTTTCGAAAATGCTTTCTACGGGGATAACTTCCCTCCTCCCGATACTTTGGTTCGAAGCAAATCTTATGCCGATATGTCTCTTCGTCGTGCTAAGGTACTTTATGCCGACCCTCTTCTGTTTTTTTTTTCATCACTTTGTTGAAACTGTGATATCTAACTTTCTCTTTCTGTTTAGTTTTTTGCTTCCATCAACAAAATGGCGTTTGGCTATGAGTCGGATGCTCGAAAGAATGCGAGAAGAGTCGAGAGTGCGAGGAAAAAGGCAGAAGAACTTCAAACCAAACTTGACGAAGCTGAGTGTGAGCGCGATGTTTTGATGAAGAGAACGTCGAAGCAGAAAGAACACTTGGAAGCTGAGGTGAAACTTCATAAGGAGAGCGCGGCCGAGCCGATGATAGGGTTCTTCACTTAGAGTCTTCTCGGGCTCGAAAAGATGCTCAGGTTGCCGAGCTTCAACGGCTGCTAAGCTCCGAGAAGGCTATGACTGATAAGAAGGTTGAGCGAGCTAAGGAGAAGATTCAGAGCTTAGGCGGGTCATCGAAAATTAACATGGTCGATCTCGCCCAAGTCGCTAGTAACCTCGAACTCATTGCATTGCTTTGTGGTGCGAACCCCCCCCCCCCACGTTGGAGGCCGAAGTTGAGAAGCTCTACGAATGAAAAGCTAAGTATGATGGTGGTGACGATGAGTTCGACAAATTGGTTACCGAGTTGGAGAGTAACTTGGTGGTTTCACCGATTTCTGAGGATTCAGCTAATGTTATGCTGGGTAACGAGTCCGTCGAAGCATTAGCGGTAAATGTCGGGGTTCGTATTTTCTCTGGATCCAATAGGGGTACTCCTGGTTTGTCTTCGCTTAGTTTGAAGAAGGCTTTCGATTCCAGGACAACGACCGAATCCTCCGACGAGCTCGCTTCGAGGTCTGATGACGATGTGTCTTCCAAGGGTAAGGTTGTCGATGACGGAGATCGTCGAACCCATTACTCAGGATGTACCGAAGACTATAGTTTGGCTTATCCTGTTTTATGACGCTGTGCTTGACTTTGTTTGAATATGGTGCCTGGATGGCTTTATTCATATTGACTTGTTTTTTTGCCTTGTGGCTTTTGTTATTTTAGTGTTGTTTTTTTGTTTCTAAATCTCGTTGCTGAATGCTTTATATCCGAGGTGGACCGATTTGTTTTTGCTGCCAAGTATCATAAACTGCTTAACCGCCAATAAACCTCGCTGTATTTTGCTTTGATGTTAATACCAACGATTCGTTTGTTGGGTTTAAAATGAATATTTCGGTTTACGGATACATTACCGTAAACATATCCGCTCTGATAATGAACATAGGTGTTTCGACCAATGATTTGTTTGTTGGGTTTAAGATGAACATTTCGGTTTATGGATACGCTACCGTAAGCATATCCGCTCCGACAATGGACATAGACATTTATATAGCGCGCTTTTAATCCGCTAGAATGTAATAGTTAGATCCGTAAGTGAGATGAAATGTCTATTTAGTTAAGACTTTGAGTAATCCGTAAAGGATGTGAATGAGATGCCTGTTTTTGTTAAGGCTTTAGTAATCCGTAAAAGATGTGAATGGGATACCTGTTTTGTTAAGGCTTTAGTAATCCGTAAAGGATGCGATTTGAAGATCTTAGCTTCGAAAAGCTTACATTAAGTTGACGTAGAGTCTATTATAAAGATGGGAGTATACATATCCACTCCCCCCCCTTTTATAAAGAGGTGGTAGCTGAACCCATCCGAAGATGAGCTGCCTACGTACCTTTTGCAGGGATCAAGCCGCTCCGTAGTTCATGTAAAGTGACTCAGTAATAGTACCTATTTAGGTGCATTGCATTCCACGATCATGGTATTGGGGCATCAGACATGTTGGCGAGTTCGTAAACCCCAGGGCGGACTACTTTGGTAATTTTGTAAGGTCTTTCCCAATTCGCTCCAAGTTTGCCAGCGTTCTTTTCTGCTATATTTTGAAAGACCTTCCGTAGCCCTAGGTCTCCTTCGTAGAATCTCTGATCTCGTACGTGAGAGTTGTAGTACTTTGCTGCTGCGTTTTGGTAATTTTGGATTCGGATCAAGGCTTGATCCCGCCTTTCGTTGATTAAATCCAAATCATCAAGCATTAGTAAGTGATTGAGTCCTTCTAGTTCTGGGAGAAGTCTTCGGCGGACTGCGAGAAAATGTATCTCCGGCGGAATGACGCATTCCGTCCCGTAGACGAGGGCGAATGAAGTTTCTCCAGTAGCTCGTCGCGGTGTTGTCTGATGAGACCACAAAACCCCTTCGAGTTCGTCAGCCCATCGTCCTTTCTTTTCGTCAAGAAATTTTTTTTGAGACCGTCGAGAATCATTTTGTTCACCGCTTCTGCCTGGCCATTTCCTTGCGGGTACCTCGGGGTGGATTTGCTAAGTCGTATCTTCCACTTTTGGCTGAATGCTTCAAACCTTGTAGAAATGAATTGCGAACCATTGTCAGTAACGATTTCGTACGGGACCCCATGCCGGCATATGATATTCCTCCATACGAAATTTTTGACTTGAGCGTCCTTTATACTGGCATAAGAGTCCGCTTTGACCCACTTGGAAAAATAGTCTGTTAAGACTAATAAGAAGTGGTTTTGCTTTGACGGGTGGAGTGGTCCAACGATGTCCATAGACCATTGCATGAAGGGATACGGTGACGAGATTGAGGAAAGCATTTTAGTTGGCTGATGAATTGTTGGAGCGTGGCGTTGACACTTTTCGCACTTCGCAGAAAACTTCTCACAATCTTTCACCATAGTTGGCCAGTAATAACCGTGACGCTTGATTTTAATAGCCAGTGCCCTTCCCTGGAATGGTTGCCGCAAGAGCCACCATGAACTTCTTTCATGATTTTTCTTGCCTCTTCTCCTTAGACGCATGTCAACAATGGCCCCGAGAACCTCCATTTAAAGACATTTCCGTCGAGCAAGACATATCGAGCCGCTTGAGCTTTGAGTTTCTGAGCTGCCCATTTGTCAGAAGGGACTCGGCCATCATAGATGTATCCTCGGATTGCATCAAGCCATTTTTTGTTGCAACCATATTCCATTGCTTGCAAATCTTCGTTCATATCAATTGCTTCTCCTTCAAATGGAATATCATCATTAAGGATGGTTTGTGGATCTTCCTCCATCATTACTAGGTCTTGTTCGATCAGAGCTGTGTCCGTCGGATTCCCTTCTTTGGTTCTACACGCTTTGTTTCGATTATAAGGTTGTTCGTTTGACGTTTCCTCCCTCCCGGCATCTCCTTCAATCGCGTCGGTTTTCTCCTTTGCTTGCATGGCTCCTTGAGATCGAGTGACTGCATTCACTGCCTCTGGAAGAGTTATACTCGGGTGATCGATGAATTCCACCTGAATTATTCGCTTAAGATCCGGATCGGAGGTGGATGCCAGAGCTGTAAGTGCGTCGGCCGAAGTGTTTTCTCCTCGTGGAATACGTCTTAGTGTGAAGTCTTTGAACCGCGCAGCCAAGTGTTTGACGACATTTAGATATGCTTCTATACGGTTGTCTTTAGCTGCATAATCTCCGCTGAATTGGTTTGCGACCAGCTGTTAATCACAAAATGCGTAAATGCAATCGATCTTAAGTCCTTGTGCGAGTTTCATTCCGGCGATGAGGGCTTCGTACTCTGCTTTGTTGTTGGATTCGCGAAAACCTAAGTGGAATGATTGCTAGAGTAGCTCGCCGATTGGAGAAGTTAAACGTATTCTAAGCCTATACCAGTCTTGGCGGGCTTGCACCCCCCCCCCTGAATGATTCCATGATCTTCATCGCCACGCACTATGAATGGACGGTCAAAATCAGTAATTGAGTAATAGTAAAGACAGTGGGCTCCATCTTACTGTTGACGATGATTGGTTAGAAACATTGGGCTACATCATATGAAACATAGGAAGATACATTGGAACATATGGATTCTCGAGAAGAGAGGAGCCATGGTGGTCCCCTCCGAACCTCCGAACTTCTGAGCCATTTTTAGAAGATGATACGTCGACATGGAGCTTCCAAAGTGAGTTCGGGGCTTCCATCTTGGTGCTTCCTTCGGGAAGTTTGATCAGGAAATCGGCAAGGACTTGTGACTTCATACATGAGCGTCTGCGGTATTCGATGTCGTATTCGCTTAATTCTACCGTCCATTTGGCTAGTCTTCCAGATTGGCTTGGACTGTGCAGAACTGATCGAAGTGGGAAAGTACTAAGAACCAGTATCGAATGAGACTGGAAGTAAGGCCTTAACTTCCTCGCAGATATGACAACAGACAGTGCCAACTTCTCCATCTGCGGATATCTGGTTTCGGCATTGGTGAGGGTCTTGCTGACTTAAAAGATTGGCCTCTACTCGCCTTGCTCCTTTCGAACAAGCACCCCGCTTACCGCTGTGGCGGAGATTGTGGTATACAAAAATAGAGGTTCTCCCTCAACTGGTTTTGCGAGCACTGGAGGGGTGGCTAAGTACTTTTTCAATTGCTGGAATGATTTTTCATATTTCTCCGTCCATTCGAATTTCTTGTTTCCCCGTAAGGTGTCGTATAAGGGAAGGCACTTATCGGTGGATCGCGTAATAAATCTGTTGAGCGCGGCCACTCTTTCGGTCAACCACTGCACTTCTCGTTTTGTTTTTGGAGATGTCATTTAAATGACTGCGTCGATCTGTTTTGGGTTTGCTATGATTCCTCGATGGGTAACCAAGTATCCAAGAAATTCGCCCGACGTGACTGTGAATCTGCACTTTGTTGGATTCAGCTTCATGTTATGCCGGTTCAGCTACTCGAAGCACTCTTTGAGGTGGACTACATGATCCTTTTCTTCCAAAGATTTGATTAGCATATCGTCTATGCAAACCTCAATCATTCTTCCGAGCTAACTAGCAAAAATTTTATTCACCAGATGCTGATACGTAGCTCATGTATTCTTCAGGCCGAACGGCATTACCTTGTAGAAGTATATTTCGCGATCTGTTATGAAAGCTATCTTTTCCCTATTGTCAGGATTCATCAATACTTAATTGTATCCGGAAAATGCGTCCATGAATGACAGGAGCTTGTTTCCCACCGTTGCTTCGACCAGTCAATCAATGTGTGCGAGCGGAAAGCTGTCTTTTGGACATGCCTTGTTCAAGTCAGTGAAATCTACACACACCCGCCATTTCTGGTTCTTCTTTTTTACTACTATGGGATTCGCCAGCCAATCCGGGTACTTGACTTCCATTATCGAACCGACTTGTAAGAGTCTTTCGACTTCGTCATTTACTGCTTTCGCTCTTCCATGCCCCAGCTTCCTCCTTTTTTGCTTCACTGGTTTGAAGGTTGGGTCGATATTCAACTCATGACCGGCTCTCTGTTTATCATCATTTTCTTGCGCTCTGCCTTGGTGGCCGGATTGGTAACGAGATTCATGAGTTTATGTGCGGCTAAGAAGCAAATGCGGGACTGCTTTTGATTCCCCCAAATTACCTTTACTCCGTTTGGGGTTGGGAATTTTACGCAGAGATGGTAGGTTGAGTCCACGGCGCGCATCATGTTTAACCACGGGGTTCCTATAATGATGTTGTAGATTGCCGGGTGATCGGCTACTGAAAATTCCACGATTTTGGTTATTTCTTCGGCCCGAACATGTAGCTTGATTGTTCCGATCGTCATTGTCGTTTTTCCGGAGAACCCAGTCAATGGTTTTGGAGTCGCTCTGCTCCAATTCAAAGTCCTTGATGCTTATGTTGCCTCCGAGTTTGTTGGCTTCTAGCTTTGCCGCGAGTCTAGAGCCTAGCACCCGACAGTTGGCTGTAGAGTGCCCATAGATGTAAGGGAGTTTTCAGTAAGTTTTCTCATCGTAAAACGTATTTCTCGTCCAAATGCTCCCAGAGTCTCTTCCTTGGCCTCGGCCTCTGCCTCGGCCGTAAACGGGCATATCGACTTGATAATTGTGAGTTCCTCTTAAGCCTCCTTCGTGCTAGACGAATGACTATTCCTCTTCGTATTCGGCAAGTTCTGAGGCTGAAATGTGTTGTTGGTTGTTTTTATTTTCCCATGCTTTTGGGCCAAGACTTTCATCTCCTCTTCGTTAGTTGCGAAATCCGTGGCGCGATGCAGAGCATCTTGGATTGTTGAAGGGGCGTTCAAGGCAATTTATTTTCAGAAGTCCGAATCAAACCATAATAATTTCTTCAACGCTTGAAGAGCGGCTTCACCGCTTATCCCATTTATTATTGATAGCACCACTTTGAATCGTTCGATAAAACTTTGTAAAGTTTCGTTCTGTCTTTGGCCCATAGTCCATAGATCGGCGTCTGACGTCTGGCGCTCCATGAATATTGCATAGTGTTTCAAGAAAACCGTGGATAATTGCTTAAATTTTTTGATTGAATGCCTTTCAAGTCGGGAAAACCACTGGAGGGCTGGTCCTTTGAGATGTTCCACGAACAGGAGTCACTGGCCGGCGTCCTTCTCATTCTCTTTGAAATTGGCATGGCCCATTGCTATGATGAATGCGGTGATGTGCTCCTTTGGGTCGGTTTTCCCTTCGTATGTTGGCACCCTAATTTTTCCTAGGTCGGAAATTTTTTTCCTGGTCCTCCGGGTGGTAAATGGCGTGTTTTGCGCTTCCTCGAGCACTCGATCGTTCTTCGGAGCTTTGCTGGTCGCTTTCTGCAATTGGGATCTAACAGCTTTTAGGTCGGCGGTTGTCTGGCTCAAAGAAGCTCGGATCTCGTTCATCTCTCTTTTTTGGGTTTGTGTTGCCGCTTTCCGGGCCTCCGCTGCTTCCAACTGCTGCACCCAGAGAACATTTTCTTCTTCTTCGGTGAAATCTCTGCTTCGTTCAACTCGAACTCGGCCAATGCCTGCGAGCTCGGTCTAATTGAGGCTCTCCAAGTTGCGATCACCTTCCGGATTTTCCTCCAGATCGATCACCGGATTCGTTCCGTCCACAGTTTGAGTGTTTATTTTTTGTGCTCCCTCATTCGGTTCGGCAGTTGTGGTTGTTTAATGCTGAGACGGCAATCCTCCTTGGGTTCTTGGCGCACCGATAAGTGTAGATAAATCAAGAGCCATTGGATGGAGGGTCTTAGGGGCCACCGAGTTGGATCCAAGCCCGAGCCAACTCGTCTAGGTCGGCTCGCCCTTGCCAAGGCTTTCAGCTCTCCCGTCATCGTGCTGTTCAGCTTATCTTGCTACTCCGCCTTCTTGAGCATCATTTCTAGCATCATCTTTATCTGAGTTAGGACCTCCGGGCTCGTCTCCAAAACTGCAATCGCTGGTGCATCTTTTGCTCCGGATCCATTGGCCCCGGTGTCCTGCGGGTCGTCAGTTAGTCTCTCTCCGTCGCCAGTCATCTTCTTCGGATCATCCGTACGATGTTTTCTTGGTGTAAGAAAATTTCAATGTCCCCTCAGACGGTGCCAAATTGTGGGAGTTGAAATCAACACAATTAGATTTGTCATGAAACTTTTAAGCGATCGGAAACTTCTGCGTATAAACCATGAAAACGAAGATCCAAAGATGGTTTTATTAAGTTGTTTCGAAAAGTTTTTGCTTACAAGAGTTTGAGAGAAAAAATTCTAGGGTTTTGCTAAATAAATTCCGGATCCCTTTTTCAAGAGATGTACATAGATATATATACTAGTTTGAGTCGGTTAGGGCAATTCCAAAGAGATAAGGAAAACTTTCTAATCCTTCGGGATTTCCGTTTAGCTAAGTCTGTTCGACTTCATGGGCCTTCGTCTTGACATCGGCGAAGATGGACATGTTGCTTCGACCCGTAAGTTTGCGTATTCTATTCGGCCCATTGCCTATGCCGGTCTGTCTCATAATGGGCTCGGCCTATTGTCTATGCCAGGATTGGGATTGGCCTTGCTCTTGTCATCGGCTTAGGCCTTAGCTACTTCGTCGACTTAGGCCTAGCTGCTTCGTCAGCTTCGACCTTATAGTCTTAGTCGGCTTAGGCCTTAGCTACTTCGTCGGCTTAGGTCTTATAGTATTCGTCGGCTTAGGCCTTAGTTGCTTCGTCGGCTTCGGTTTTATAGTCTTCGCCATCTTCGGCCTTGTTATCTTCGGCGGCTTCGGCCTTGTTCCCTTCAACAGCTTTGGCCTTGTTCTCTTCGGCGGCTTCGGCCTTGTTCCCTTCGGCGGCTTTGGCCTTGTTCCCTTCGACGGCTTCGGCTTTGTTGGCTTAGGCCTTAACTGTTTTGTTAGCTTAGGCCTTATCCGGTTCGTCGTATTTCTATACTTAGTCATTTTCCATTGATCTCAGCTGTGTGGAATTTGACCCCAACAAGAGGGCGCCTTGTTAAGTCAAGGCCTGAGCCCCTTCCTCGGGCTCGGCTCGCCGTCTCAAGGACTTCCAGCTTGTCGGTCACCATCGTGTTCAGCTTATCCTGCTCCTCCGCCTTTTTGAGCAGCGTCTCTAGCATCGTCTTCATCTGAGTCAAGATCTCCGGGCTCGTCTCCAAAGCTGCAAGTACTGGTGCATCTTTCGCTCCGGATCCATCGGCTTCGATATCCTGCGGGTTGTCGGCTCGGCTCTCTCCATCATTGGTCATCTTCTTCGGATCATTCGTACGGTGGTTTCTCGGTGTAAGAAAATTTCAAAGTCCCCTCAGACGGTGCCAAATTGTGGGAGTCGAAACCAACACAATTAGATTTGTCAATAAACTTTTAAGGGAACTGAAACTTTTGCGTATAAACCACAAAATGAAGATCCAAAGATGGTTTTATTTAACTGTTTCGAAAAGATTTCGTACAAGAATTTGAGAGCAAAAAGTCTAGGGTTTTGCTCAATGAAATTTCGGATCCCCTCTTCGGAGGATGTATATCGATATATATACTATGTTAAGTCGGCTAGGTCAATTCCAAAGAGATAAGGAAAACTTTTTAATCCTTCGGGATCTCCGTTTAGCTAATTCGGTTTGGCTTCATGGGCCTTCGTCTTAAGATTGCCTGAAAACGGACTTGTCGCCTCGGCCCGTAAGTTTGTGTATTCTGTTCGGCCCATTGCCTATGTCGATCTGTCTTGTAATGGGCTCGGCCCATTCCATTGTTAGGTTCGGGATCGGCCTTGTGCTCAACGTGGGTTCGGCCCTAACTGCTTCGTCGAGCTCGGCATTCTTCTCTCTACTAGGCTTGGGCTCGGCCTTATGCTTGACCGTCGGGTTATGCCTTATCTGGTTCGTTAGGATAGGCTTTATCTTGTTCGACCCACTTCTATACTTAGTCATTTTTCATTGATCTTACCTAGGTGGAATCCGACCCCAATAATATAGAAAAGACAAGTATTCTCTTCCATTATAACTAGTCTCATAGGCTAGTGTAGGTGTGTATAAGATTGAGTTTGGATTGTGTTTTGTGAGAACATGAGAGTTAAAAAGAAAAGGGGAGTGGAGAGAAAAAAAGAAAGAAAAGAACCAAAATGGTTTTAAAAGTTGAAGAAAATGAATGGGGATTTAAAAAGAAAATAAAAGCTTGTGTGAATCAAAGAATGAAGCAAAGCTCCTAGAAAAAAAGTAAAAGAAGAACAGGAAAAAGAACAAAAGAAAAAAAAGAAGGGAGTGAAAACCAAAAGGAAGCAAGAGTGGAAACAAAACTATCCCCTCGAAAAGAATGTAGAAGAAAGGTTCATTTGAGGTTCTAACTTGGAAAGATTGTGACAATGAGCGTAAAAGAGAGAAATAGTGATTGTCAAGGTTAGATGATAGATAAAAATTTATTGGGTTGGATAGAAAAATGGAAGAAAATGCTTATATTCATGAGTTGTTTTCTTTCTCCATTGATTTTCGGTAATGACTTGCGCCTTGTTCTTTGAGAGTAGTCACAAAACATATGAACTGCCTTTTCTTCACACTTAAGGCCTTTTTCCACTAAGCCAAATGTATTAGATGAATTTCCCTATTGCGAGAGCGCATCAAACACCTTAATGAATGTCAAAGAGTTGAGTTTAATCGATTGTGAGAGTTCCATTAAGTCTCGGGATTAAGAGTAAAAGATGGACTTGCGATGAGTATGGCAAATTTTTCTTAAGTAGAGCTTGTTTGTACTTCAATTAACTTCTCTTGAGGACATTGAATTGAACCTCTTCGGTAAAGTTTTTGGATTTGAGTTCCCGCTTTCAAACCTCTTTTTCGGATTGTGTTTTCTTGTTTGCTTGTAGACAAGCAAAGGGCAAGTTCGTGGGAGTTGATATTTAAGGTTTTTGCATACATTTAGACTATGTTTTTCCTTGTTTTCAATCTCATTTCATACCATTTGCATTACATTTCATCCACTTTGAGTCTCATTTAGTCTTAGGTTCATTTTAGAGTTTAGGATATGTATGTACATTTTGCATCTTATTTTGAGTGTTCTCGGTACATTTGGAGTTCTTGGAGTGAGTTCGATGGAAGGAAGGCTTAGGAGATGGATTAGATTGAAGAGGATAGAACAACATGTCAAAGGATGAAGAATGAAGCAGCGGTGTACCATGTATCGGGTGCACCCGATGGAGAATGACCGATTGAGGCAGCATAACACACGTATCGGGTGCACCCGATGGAACCAACCCGATACAGCCAACACACACAATCAACGATTCTGGAAATCGGACATGTCATGCCAATCGGCAAAAACCCAATTGAATCCACCATATCGAGCATGCACTTAAGTTGACTTTGCCTATTTGACTTGGATCCGGCCCAATTTATCCCAGGTTGACCCGGGACCATTTTTATTCACTACAAATACATTTTTAGCCTAAGAAAAACCTAAATTTGATTTGGTATTTGCCTCTTTTAGATTCAAACACTTGTTCTTGTGATTTGTGATTTGATCTTTCAATTTTTCTCCTAATCCAGTGAAGTTTTCTTAATCTTCCTTTATTTTCTTTATCATTATGTATCTATCTATGTTTATCTTTGCTTTATCTTTTATGATTAGTGAGTAGTCTTTTATTGGGTCTTGAACTTAGTAGATTATTGATGATTGATGGATGATTAATGATGTTTAGAGAAGATTCTTATGGTTTAAGATGTGCTTAAGGCTATATTTAACCTTGCTAATCAAAATCTAGAATATGGATATTTCATGCCCGAAAGGTGTTTGATGAAATGTCTTAGACCATTTTAAACTTGCTTTTCATACTTAACCAATGAGAATTGATGCTTATGGGGATTAGTTGACATTATGGACTTATACTTAATGATTATTAATCTCTTAATTACAATTGGAAGATTAACCTAATTAAGTGATTAATAAATGAATTAGTCTCATGGAAATGAATTAGTCTATTGTGTGTGATCCTTTTCATGGAATTGAGCTTGCTTGTTTGATCTAGCATCATTAATTAGTCATTAGTCATCCCAAATCAATTTATTTGCCCATGATCCATATTTTCCCATATTTGGTCAAGTCTTGTTATTTTCCTTTTGAGTTGACTCTGCTTTGAATTTTTATTATTTGAGTTTGTTTATCTTTTGCTTTGTTTGCTGATCTTGCTTAGTATTTGTTTAGTTATCCTATCTTGTTTACTTAGTTTTGCATTTTTATTTGGTTAATTTTGTTTGAGTTGTTTAATTAGTGTTGAAATAAAGCCTATGAAACCAAAATGAAATGAATTAAAGGCTCACACGTTTTATTCATGAGTTGAAAAGAAGTATGCTGTTAGAAGCTTTCTCTAGAAGCTAAAGATGTAGAAAAGTCAATATATCATCTAGTAAGCTTTGTATAGCTTATCTAGTAAGCTTTGTATATATATTAATATAGGAGACATTAGGGAGAAAAATTCAATGTGTCACTCAATGAAAAATTTAATGAACACATTATTTAATTTTAACCAATCAGAACATTTCAATTAAAAATATATATCATGGTGGAAATCTCTACATATTCTCTTTAATTTTATAACATAAGCCCATTAATACATTTTTTTACAAATTTAAGCACAACTAAATATAATATTTTAGATTCGCCATATCTATTTTTAATTTTTTATGATATATTAACAAAAAAATTATTATTATGAAGATCAATTTAGACGGAAAAAAAGGAATATCAATTTTACACTTAAAAGATATTGAAATAAATAATATTTGCATATTTTTAATTAATTTTACACATAAAAATATTAAAACTAATGGCATTAACATATGCTTGATCAAAAGTATTTAACTTTATTACATTTATGCACAATATATATCATTTTGTACGTTTATAGATATTCGAAATCAGATGCTTTGTTATACACGTTTAATATTAAAAAATTGTGTATGTTAAAATCGATTCGTCAACCTATTTAATCATTTAATCCCGCACTTGGTGTGAGTCAAAATCTAGTCTTTCTAAATTAGAGAACACAGATGAAAAAAAATTAAGAAGTAGATATACAAGAAAAATTCAGATCACTCTCTCTCCTTTTTTCCTCTATACTCTCTGTTCTTCATTCTTTCTACAAGATCTGATCTGTATTATCTCTCTATTCTAAATTCTTACATGGTATCAGAGCGAATCGCTCTTTGAACCTTATTTCCGTAAATCTTCTTGTTCTTTTTCTCTCTTTTTTTTCTAAGATGGAAAACCTGAAGCAGATTACTCTACCAGTTGTTCTTAAAGGAGACAACTATATATTGTGGTCAAGAACTGCTCTACGTAGTCGTGGCTTGTGGGAGCATATTGTTGGCTCTCAAGAAGTGTCTACGGACAAGGCAAAAGCTGTAGCGGATAAGGAAGCCAAAGGGACTTCTGTCCAAACTGGAACCAGCAAAGAAGATCCCAAAGTAGCTCCTATCAGATCTGGAACCAGCAAAGAGGATCCCAAGTGGATCCAGGATTATCAGCTTGTTCTTGCTGTTCTTCAAAGCTCCTTGGAGCAGTCAATCCTTGCACCTTACTCATATGTTAAAACTACCAAAGAATTGTGGGACACTCTCATGAGTGTTTAAGGTAACACCTCTAATATCAGTAGAATATTTGAGGTGAAAAAAGCATTGAATGATCTCCAACAAGAGGAGAAGTCATTCAAAGATCTGTTTGGAGACTTCAGAGTTGTTGGCGGAGCTGGAGATGTTGCCTCCTCCTACCACTGACCTGAATGAGTTGAATGAAAGGCGTGAGCAGAATCAGGTCTTTGGACTCTTTCTCACTCTTAATGGGTCCTTTAAAAGATTGATCCGTCACATTCTAAGGTTTGAGAAGCTACCCACCTTAAATGAGGTGTGTAGGATGATCCAGAAGGAAGAAGGATCAAGAGATCTCTTTCAAGGGACAAGTGGGGTTGTCCATGTAAGCAGGAGTGCTTATCAATAGGCAGAAAGGAAGAACATTTTGTGTGACCATTGCAAGATGAAGGGACACACCAAAGACAAGTGTTGGACTCTTCACCCTCATTTGAGGCCAATGAAGCTGAGAGGAATGGGTTAGACGTCTAGGGGTGTTGCTGTTTGCGCTGCATCTGGTGATGATGCTGTGGTGAGAAAATCTGATTTGGATGCTTTAATCAAGAGCATTGCAAAGCTGAAGGATTTTGGTAAGAGTTTTTCTGCCTCTAAATCTCATAAACCTATTATCATTGATTCTGGTCCTTCTCATCACATGATTAGTGATCCCAAGCTTCTGTCCAATGTTAAACCTCATTCTGGAAAGGTTACCATTGCAAATAGACAAGATATTTCAATTAGAGGAATTGGAGACTTGGAGCTGTTTAGAAAGAACTCAAAAGCTCTGTTCATGCCTAAATTCACCTCTAATTTGCTGTCAGTTCAGAAAGCTACTAAGGATCTTGATTGCTTGGCTGTTTTTAGTCCTGATGATGTATGGTTTCAGGATATTAAGTCGGGGAAAACTATTGGGGAAGGTTGTGCAAAAGCTGGTCTCTATGTTTTGGCTAAAACAAACTCTGTTGCTGCTACTCATTCTGCTTTAAGCTCTCTCGGTACTAGCTCTATTTGGCATGATCTTCTTGGCCACCCTCATTCCAAGGCTCTCCATCTAATTTTGCCGAATCTGACTCAAGATCATCAAGACTGTGAAGCTTGTATTCTTGGAAAGCATTGTAGAATTATTTTTCCAGAATCATCTACTGTTTATGATGATTGCTTTGGTCTTGTTCACTCTGATGTATGGACTGCACCTTATGCTTCTCGTGATCAATATAAGTACTTTGTTTCATTCATTGATGATAAGTCCAAATACACATGGGTTACTCTTATGCCCTCCAAAAGTCATGTATTTGAGGCATTTTCTAAGTTCCACAACTACGTTTCTACACAGTTTGGAGCTAAGATTAAGATATTGAGAAGTGATAATGGAAGAGAATACATGAGCAGTCAGTTTCAAGAGTTGTTGAGAAAGCAGGGGATTATTCATCAAACATCATGTGCCTACACTCGTCAGCAAAATGGAGTTGCAGAATGCAAGAATAGGCATCTAATGGAGGTTGCTAGGACAATGATGTTTGAAAGAACTGTCCCAAAGCAGTATTGGAGAGATGCAGTGATGACTGTGTGTTATTTGATCAACCGGCTGCCAACCAAGCACCTTGGGGATGTGTCTCCATATGAGATATTAAACAAAACCAAACCAAGTATTGACCATCTTAGAGTATTTGGCTGTATGTGCTATGTGTTTGTACTAGAAGCACAGAGGAACAAACTTGAGCCCAAGAGCACTAAATGTATGTTTATTGGCTATTCATCTACTCAAAAGGATACAAATGCTACAATCCAGAAACGAGGCGAGTATATGTCTCTCGTGATATCAAGTTTAATGAAGAGAATGGATATTTTGGTGAAAAGAATTGGGACAATTTTAAGGACCTTGTATACTCCAAAGATCGTGCTTCAACTTTGAAGTTTATACTCGATGGCCTAAACACGCTGGTTGGTCATAAAGATACACATATGGTTGAGAGTGAAGGGAGCAGCCAGCAAGAACCAACTGCTGATTCTGGTAATGATGAGGTTCCTAATGGCATGGGAAGTGTTGATGATAACACTGAAGAAGAGATCTCTACTCAAGAATCAGATAAGAATGCTGAAGAGGAAGAAACTCAAATAGATGATTCAACTTCAGAATCATTGGATAATGTTGTGGTTAAAGATTCTGAAGAAGAGGATACTACTTCAGATTCTGCTCCCCTTCTTCGAAGGAGTGAAAGACTCAAATCTGGTCCGGATCACTGGAAGAACACTAGAATTAATTACAATAATCAGGCGGTAGCTCATCCCATTCAAGCCTATTGTTCTATTACACATCTTCCAGAAGTGCACCAAGGATTCCTTAGCAAGATTGACAAGGAAACTGTGCCAACTACCTATGAAGAAGCATGCAAGAGAAAAGTTTGGGTTTAGGCCATGAATGAGGAAATTAACTCACAGAAGAGGAATGGTACTTGGGACATGGTTCATCTACCTGATGATAAGAAGGTGGTAGGTAGTAGATGGGTGTATACAATCAAGTATACAAGCAGCGGTGAGATTGAGAGGTACAAAGCACGGCTAGTTGCCACTCAGAAATATGGAGAAGACTACACAGAAACTTTTGCTCCAGTAGCAAAGCTTCACTCAGTATGTATTTTTCTCTATATTGCTACTAATCTCTCATGGGATCTATGGCAGATGGACGTTAAGAATGCCTTTCTCCAAGGAGAGTTAGAAGAAGAAGTATATATGGTGCCTCCTCAAGGATTTCTCGATACATCCAACAGTAGCAAAGTGTGCAAACTCAAGAAAGCTATATATGGTCTTAAACAATCTCCAAGAGCATGGTACCAACGACTGAGGATTTTTCTTCTTGAGAAAGGGTTTCGTTGGTCAGAGGCTGATCATACCTTGTTCACAACTCAGGGGGAAAATGGTATTGTCGTTGTGCTCATATATGTTGATGATATCATCATTACAGGTGATGATTTCTATGGTGTTCAGCAGACAAAAGATCTCCTCAAGTCTTCTTTCGACATCAAAGACTTGGGAGAACTTAAGTATTTTCTTGGGATTGAAGTGTGCAGATTTGAGAATGGTCTATTTCTTTCTCAGCGAAAGTACACGTTGGATTTGTTATCTGAAACAGGAAAGCTTGGTGCAAAGCCTGCAAGAACACCCATCGAAGAGAGCTACAAGGATTTGTGTGAGGGGGAATCACTTGTGGATGTGAAGCAATATCAGTGAATTGTAGGTAAACTAATCTACCTTACCTTCACTAGACCTGATATTTCTTTTGATGTTAATCAAACAAGTCAGCATATGCAAGTTCCCACCAAACATCATTGGAGAATGGTTAAGAGGATCTTGAGATACTTGAAGGGTACACCAGGAAAAGGTATATGGATGGGTTGTAATGGTAATACAGAGATAGTTGGCTACTGCGATGCAGATTGGGCAGGTGATACGATGGACAGGAGATCCACTACTGGCTATTGCACCTTCATTGGAGGAAATCTGGTTACTTGGAAGAGTAAAAAATAGAAGGTGGTCTCAAGATCAAGTGTTGAAGCTGAGTATAGAGCAATGACAAACATCACCGGAGAGTTGGTGTGGCTGAACAGTCTTCTTAAAGACCTTGGAGTTGAGTCTTCTGAACCAATGATGTTGCATTGTGACAATCAAGCTGCAATACACATTGCATCCAATTCTGTATTCCATGAGCAAACCAAGCATAATGAAGTGGATTGTCACTACATTCGGGAAAATGTCCAAGCAGGTATAATCTCTCCAACTTATGTGAAGAGTTGTGATCAGCTTGCAGATATTTTCACAAAGGCAACGACTTCAAAGGTGTATGATGAACTCCATGGCAAGATCGGCTTATTGGACCTCTACTAGCTTATCTTGAGGGGAAATGTTGAAATAAAGCCCATGAAGCCAAAATGAAGTGAATTAAAGGCCCACACGTTTTATTCATGATTTGAAAAGAAGTATGCTGTTAGAAGCCTTTTCTAGAAGCTAAAGATGTAGAAAAGTCAATATCTTCTCTAGTAAGTTTTGTATAGATATATTTCTATATTAGAGAACATAGATAAAAAAAAATTAAGAAGTAGATATACAAGAAAAATTCAGATCACTCTCTCTCACTTTTTCCTCTATACTCTCTGTTCTTCATTCTCTCTACAAGATCTGATATGTATTATCTCTCTTCTAAATTCTTACAATTAGGACACTAAAAACCCAAAAACATCGTTTTGTTTAGCCTAATGTGTTTCTTGCACTCCTAGTGTGCTTATTCTTATTTCCCGTAGATTCGATCCTTAGATGTTTCACCGATTTGCCATGCACTTGTGGTAATTCGTTTAGGGTTAAAACTTATTCTCAAACAAGTGTTTAGCCAATGAGCTGAAGGTAAATAATCGTGTTCCAAATTCTTGTGCTCTCGAAGGAATTGAAAATTGTTTCTTTTATTGTCAAAATGGGAGAATCGGCTTCACCATTTGTAAATTTTAAAAATTTACAGACAGACGAAATTGAATGATGTTCACCTCAGTATCTGATCGAGCACGACACAATCTCCAATTGTCGTTGTTCCATACATCAGCCAGAGTTGTACCAAGTCTAGAAGGACCATTTATGCCTATGACATCAAAGAGTTAGCCTGCTGGAATCTCTTAGGGGTTTACTCGTTTAAACCACAATATAATAGACGACCTTTTAAAAAATGTCCCGACAGATTGGAAAATTTCTACACTAAATGAATATTAATTCCATATTTGTTTGGAAGTTTCTTTCCGTAGTTATGCGTGCTGGTATGATATATATAAGGCTTCTATATATAAAATACATGTTTATATTCTCGTTTGCAACGATATAATAATCAGATATTTGGTACGTACCTCTTGAAATAAAGCCATAATTTGGTACAGTTTTTCAAAGGTTAATTGATATATAAAATGGAGGTTTTGCAAGCAATTTTTGGATACGGAATCTGGATAATATATAATTATATATTAATTAATATTTGATATAATATGGGACAAATGTGTATGTATGGTGCGGTGTGGACGGGATATGCCGCCGAAAATATCATAAATTCAGCTGACCAATCTCTACCCTTATTACTCACACTCTTGTTTTTATTACATTAATTCATTAATTTATCATAATTCATTATAATTTTTTTTATATAATTCATTATAATTAATTATCATGAAGACACCATTTCATCATCGAGTTTGGATTCGACCAATCATTTCCATTTTCGGACTAAGTTTATCGTCGTCGCCGTAATCAAACTCACTGTCAAAGGGCCGATTTTGTCTTCTTCCTTCGTCATAATTCCAATTGATGGAAAACAAACCATACATAAATTTAGCTTTTAGGTATGAACTTTGTTAGTGTTTTATTGGTTAGCCACTGCAGTAATCTATCAGTTCTTCATATAATCTTCAAAACTAAATTGAATTTGAAAAAAATGATTAATAGTTTTATATATAATCATTACTTTTAATATGATACTCTTACTACAATAAAACTCTATAAATTAATACTTAATAAATTAACAAACACGATAAAATAATAAATTTTATCGATTTTCGGTGAACCAGTATAAAAATTAACAAAATTCGATAATATAATATATTTTTTAGAAACTCTTATGTAAATATATATATGATCTCAATAATATCATAAATTAATAATTATATAAACTTAAGCTTACATAACTAAGATAATGTACTAACATATAAATCAAATGTTCTTTTTTAAACTTAAAGTTGAAATCTAGTCGAAACACATATCTAATTTTAGTTATTGCATCAAAAAAATTTAGCATTGTCTTTTCAATATGCATTCAAAACTTGTGAATAGTTCTAGACGTGATAATTAATTCTTTACGTATAATTGCTTCCAAATGTATTTTAGTATCGTCATCAACGTTAACGATAGTAGCTAAAAATTTTCTAAATTTTAAACTTATGAACATGTATTGGTTTCACATCGATAGTCTAGTATGCTATTAACATCCAATCTATTATGATAGCCGAGATTATTAATCATAACTTTAAATTTATACATGTCATTTATACAAGTGATTGCATTTAAATTATTTAATATAACATCATTTGAATGAAATTAAAAAAAAATAATAGACTAAAAATTTCTATAAATTAATAAAATATTAATTTATCGATTAATTAGTATCATCATAAACTAACATTAATACTTTATAGTGGTTTTATTGTAGTTTTAAAAGATAAACAGTTAATAAATACTTCCTCCCTTCCACAAAGAGTGTCATTTTAGAGTTATTTTTTGTTTCATAAAGAGTGTCATTTTACGTTTTCAATATGATTTTTCGAATGCAATTCCTCTTTTATCCCTTATTAAAAATTAAGAGATATTAAATTTAAGCCATTGTTATTGAATTAATTGTGTGTTAAATATGAGCATTTTGATATGTGTTTTTTAATTTGCGTGAAATGTGTCAAAATAACATTTTTGTGCAATGAAGAGAATAAGAATTTTCAAATAACGTTTTTCTTAATTTTCAAAAAAAAAACAAAAAGTAACCTTTTTCTTCCCAATATTCAGGACAATTATTTGGTCCACACAGAACATATTAACCAATTGGTGTTGGGTCTCTCGAAATATATATATATATACTTTTTTTTTACAATATATATACATACACACAGATAGTTTAAGTATTTTGGTGGGTTTTTTGGACCCGACGAAGACAAAACCAGACTCCAATGAACACTTTTTTGGTTTTCACATTTAGTTGACCTTCGTGAAACGGTTTCCGATAAAATAGCAAAATCCCACGTTTTCAATTCAATTTAATAACCCATGAATTGTCTTTCCTGGCCTGTTTTGAAGGACTTTCCCGCTTAACTAGAAGTCTAGGAGTATTACTTTTGCTATATCACATTTCCTTAAGATGTGAATCAAAATGACGGAGAGTTGAAATCATATATATATATATATTAATAGAGGAGATATTCAAAGAAAAAAAATTTAGGTGTAAGTTAAAGAACATATTATTTAATTTTAAGGAATCAGAATATTTCAATTAAAAATATATATTATGGTAGAAATCTCTACATATTCTCATTAATTTGATAACATAAGCCCATTAATATAGGTTTTACAAATTTAAACCTAAATAAATGTAATATTTTAGAATTACTATATCATCTATTTTTAATTTTTTCTGATATATTAACAAACTTTTTATTATTATATTTATAACAAATTATCTATTGTATATATATATATGTATTTAGATTAGTATACTACAAAAATTTTTATGATGATGTAGTCTATTATACATATTTAATCACACTTGCAAATATTTATACAATTCATTATTGGAAAACATATTTTTTTTATTCGTTTGTTATGTCCCACAAATTCATATAAATCTAAATTTTATCTGATTTATCGTATGCTCTATAATTTAACGAATAATGAAGATCAATTTTACACTTAAAAGATATTAAAATAAATAACATTTACATATGTTTTAATCAATTTTACACATAAAATATTAAAACTAATGGCATTAACAGATGTTTGATCAAAAATATTCAACTTTATGACATTTATGCACAATACATATCATTTTGTACGTTTATAGATATTAGAATTCATATGCTTTGTCATACACGTTTAAATATTAAAAATTTATATATGTTAAAATCGATTAGTCAATCTATTTAATCATTTAATCATGCACTTAGCTCATGTCAAAATCTAGTTACTAATTAAATTGAAGTCAGTTATAGTCAATTTAATAGCGGTGCAATCATTACACCATTTGTGCAGGTCGAACCGGAATTGGATATTTGCTTGTTTGTTTGGGCGTGGAATGAAGAGGAGGAACCCGTGTGTGTCCTTTTATTGTAATCCGTGGAGGAACGATGACTCTTTGAAAGATGTTCTCGGCCAAATTTCTTATAACAGGTTATCCGGTTCAAGGTTACATCTCTACTCTTTAGACTGAGACTCACCAATTTAACCAATGGTTTAGACTTTAGAGGCGTTCTTCGGCTTTCCTCTTTTATGAAATTGATAGTTTGATCGCGAGTCTTCCATATAAATTAAATGAGTTTTGTATGGTTTTATTTTATTTATTTTTTTGGTTAAAGGATGGTTTCCATTTTTTCTTGGATTTAATTGCTATATTTTCTAGTAGCTATGCATAGGTAGATTCTGAAAATGAGTGAATTTTTTCATAATTAAAATTAAATATTAAATAAGAAGAAATTTTGCTTAAAATTAAAATTAATAATTCTAAATAGCTACTTTTGACATTTATTTCACCTTTTTCTCACAGTTGTCTACTTACGACTTTTTATCTAGCCAACTCAAAGTTTCTAATTTTGTACCTCCTTGTAATTAAAAGGTCGCGCGATTAGAAGATGAAAAAGGTGTCTTTAGAAATCCATCTTTTTATTCTAATAGGGATGTTAATTGTCTGTGTCTTATAGATGAGTTTGAAACAAAAAATAGTTTTATCGTAAATTATTGAACCATTTTAACAGCAATTATCATATAAATTTCGTAGTGACTAAATGTGTTTAATTGAGAGTAAAACTGATCAATTTTTTTTAAAAAACATAACAATTATTAAACTAACGAACTGCTTTACATCGCAAGAAATAATCACATAGCTGCGAAAAAAAAATTCGTCTACAACAACAAGAACAAGGTTCTACAAATAACTTAGGAACATCCATACAACAAAGTTATCAAGTAAAAAAACCATTTTCATGGAAAAAACTTTTTGGATTCTTCGGTCCAAAAAATCGATGATTAATGTGTGTTGTGAAACCAATCACATGAACTATGATAAACCACAACTCAAGCTCTTCACAACATCCTCAACTTTCATATCAAAATGGCTCTTCTTCTGCAAAAGAATGCAAAATATAAAATAGATTTTTAGAGTAATGAGAAATTTTAGTCGAAAGTCATACTAATTCTGAAACATGCTTCCACCACAATAAAAATCAACTCTAATCTAGACCATAGTCTCAAACTATACATGATCTATAGAATCGATTCATGATTTCGACCAACAAGACCATATTTCCTCCAAAACATATATAACTAAAAGTTATGATAGTTACATAGTCACCTGAGCGATAATAGAGATGTCAAAAGTGGGTCCAAAGGGCAAGACGCTGCTATTGGTGATAGACAAACCAAGCTTCTCAATATCACCCATAATCTTGATTACATGACCCTTTTGCTTCTCGCATAAGATCTTAATAAGCAAATCTTTTCCCGAAATTCTAACTTCGATCTCTGGAAGATTGGAGCCCGAGTAGTCGTGATTTCCATCCGAGGAAAATAATAATGATTGATTATTATCATCCAAAACCAGCTGAGACTTTTTCACAAGAACCATTGATTCCATTGTTCTTTCTTTGTTTTGTTCCTCATACTCTTTCACACTCTCTTGAAGGTACTTTATATGCTTTATTGCATCTCCCAACACAGAAGCCTTGTCCATCTAGAAACATATATATGCATATATGACAATACCATGTAAACATATATATTCAATCAAAATGACTATCCATCAAGCTGAAACTGCAAACGATTTGTATATATAAAAAAAACCGTTATTCTTATATATATTGGAGGTTTTTTGTATATTTCGATTTTCACATACTGGTTCCTGATCAAAGAATTCAGTTTCATAACCGGGAGATCCGAAGTCAAAGCTCAAACAAAAATTCATTGTCTGGCCTGCCAGAAGATAGCAAGATTTATATATATATATATACGTGTGTGTGTGTGTACCTTCTTTAGGCCAGGAATTAGGGCGGAAAGAGCTACAAATCTCTGAGTAAGCTTCTCTCTGCGTTTTCTCTCTGCGATTATGTGATCTTGAGCATTTGATTGGCTTCGAGTCAACGGTCGAGCCCTCTTTGTCCCTCTTGATAGCAGCTCTGGTGATCCAACTTCTTCCTTGGTGCTAAATATTAAGTTTGGAGAGTTGTGATTCATAACCTTTAAACCTGTCTTTTCGAAAGATAGAAACCCAGAAGATGGTTGATTCTTTGGAGGAAAAGGATTGGAAGAAGAAAAAGGAGGTAACTTTGGTGATATGTGAGTGGTCTTGAGGATCTTTGAAGGTTTCTCTTCGACCAAATCATCATTACAAGAAGCATCAAAGTTATAACAAGTGGTGGTATCATCGAGAGATGAGAGAGACTGTGGAACATCTCCAACGAGTGAGTTCATGTGGTATTGGTGGATGATGCTATAGTCTTCTATATCCTATAGAAAAAGCAAAATAATTAAGATTCATGAAATATGTAAAAAGAACATGAATATGGATTATATATACAAAATCATAAGAGGAAAGAGAGACATAAATAGAAATTTACCAATTCGGAGGACCATTTTGTAGAATATATGTTCATCGTTGTGGCCATGATTGCTGGCTTCTTAATGAAGAATCTGAAAATAGGTAATCATATGAAGAAAATTATTAACCAAGAAAATGAAATTATCTAAACCATAGTATTTCTTGAGTTCCAAAAACTTAAAAGGAATTGAAGAAATTGGTGCAGACTAAGAAAATGAAGTTGAAGCTTACCTTTTTTAAATGAGGGAGAGAGAGAGGGGGAGAGGGAGAGAGAGAGAAAGAGAGGGGGAGAGAGAGAGAGAGAGAGAGAGAGAGAGAGAGAGAGCGAGAGAGAGAGAGAGCGAGAGCGAGAGAGAGAGAGAGAGAGAGAGAGAGAGAGAGAGAGAGAGAGAGAGAGAGAGAGAGAGAGAGAGAGAGAGAGAGAGAGAGAGAGAGAGAGAGAGAGAGAGAGAGAGAGAGAGAGAGAGAGAGAGAGAGAGAGAGAGAGAGAGAGGGAGAGAGAGAGGGAGAGAGAGAGGGAGAGAGATATTGGGGTTTGGTAATGGCTAAACAATACACATATACCTATATACAACTGCGAAGTTATGTGTGTACGTGTGAAAGACAACCAAATACAATTAGATACTGTTTGGGTGATTTTAATAAAAAAACATAGATTGATTATTAATAACACTCTCAAAGATCTTGATACCAAATGTGTTATCTATTACTAAATATGAAGATTTAAGATCGAAAATACAAGATATAGTGAATAAATTGTGCCAATTTATAATATTTTAAAAGGCTAATTTTATTATATTTTTTTAGTTTGCTGACTTATATTAACAAGAAAATATGTTTTACATATTCGATTAGACAGACACGATTTTAAAATTTTACATTAAAAAAATCGAAATTTTTTTTGGGCCAATGTGTTACATTAAAAGTTTCGAAATTTTTACCCGAAATGGTTCTTTCAAAATGAACGTGTAATTAGTAAATTTATCTATTTTATTTTTCAACTAAATGATTCATATTTATTTTTTTCAACTAAATGATTCATATTTATGTCATTAGAACCAATATGATATATAAAATATTAATGTTTCAAATATCATACATAAATAAATATAAATCTAACTTCCGAAGAAAAAAAAATTGATACATATTTCAAGAGACCGCCAATTTATGTCATAAAGAAATTTAAACCAAATACAAACCAAAACAAAACCAATAAATTGTTATATTGTCAATTCGTTCGGATCAACCATCTTGTTAATAATTAATCCAGCGCCCATCATGAAGATAATATTCCCTTTTTTGGTCGAAAACTAATTTTAATGTAGGGTTAAGAAAAGATTACGAAATCTTCAAGAAGGCTTAATAATATCATCTTCTCTTTATCTTCCAAATATATTGCCAACAAGAATGTATTCAAATATTTAAATCTTGATTAGTTTTAAAAACAAAGCTCAATGATTAATTCATTATCAGAGATAAACAAAGGAATTACACTCATGCAATAAATGGTGGGTCCAATCAATGTTCATATAGAAAATTATCTTTTCGTTCATTAGTTTTTTCTTTGTTGTTTGAAGTTAAGTATGGCACCAACGACCAACCTAAGAGATCTTCCCTTGAATTTTTTTTTTTGTATTTTCTATAGTATTGGACTATTGGTTATGTATGGCATTGTAACAACTTTTTTTTTTAATTTATCAATCAAATTCAGCTTCTCATCCATCATTTTAAATGGGTAGATAGAAAAAAAACAAAATTTAATGAAAAAAATTCTATCAACAGATTCATTTTAAAACCCTCAATTAAATCTATAATGAAAATCTTCCAATTAAAGATCGTTAGCGGAAAACCTCTTCAACTAAAAACCACTTAACAAAATTATATATATGTTTGCAATTTAGTGGTAAAACGACATAATTGTTTTTTAAACAATTTTATATTTATTGTTGATATATAATTGGAAATTTTGGATATTTTTCTACATCTAACATGATGTTGTTACTAAAAAAAATTATATTGTTTTACCATTAAAGAGCGAACGTATGTTTTTGACAAATCAAAGTGATATGTTTCACTAAACAAAAGTCATTTAGTATTTTTTACGGGCAGAGGGTTACTTTTATTAACCAATATTTTGTTGATGAATTTTCTCATTGTAAATTTAATTTAAGAGTTCAAAATGAATATACTGTATAACGTTCCGACCGCCATTATTTATGGATCCCACGCCCTCTCTCGATCTGTGGGTCTCATTCTCGTTCAACGGCCAGTGCGCTATTTTGAAAAATTCGAAAGATTTGTTTACTGATCCTGCAAATCACCATAAAATCTTTTTCTGTGTTTTGTCCTCACTCTCACGATACTAGAAATGACTTCCCACTAGGTCACCCATCCGGAAATTGCTCCAGTTGAAACACGTTTAACTCTGTAGTTCTGTCATGATGAGTTGCGGGAAAAATAAGTGTACTTCGGTAATATGGATAGTCAAATCAATTCTTTTTAAACCTTTTCACATGTACCATAATTTTTACAAATCGGGGTGTTACATACTGATACTTAAGATTGTTTTTCATTAAAATCCTAATTATTTTGTTGATGAATTTTCTCATTACAAAATTAATTTAAGATTTTAAAATGAATATACTGATACTTAAGAAATTTTCATTAAAATCCCAATTATAACCGTTCTTCGTTAAATGTAGTGAAAAAGAAAACAAATGCATAACCGTATTTTTAAATATAAACCAAAGAGTGCTTGTAAATAGTTATTGAGAGAGACACATCTGACTCTTTTGAGGGTCTAGTGTCTTGTGCAACCGTGGTATTCTATATATATAAATATGTGTGTAGTGACTAGGTTAAGAAAACTCATATGTATATAAATTATATATACACGTAAAGTTTGATTGGAAGTGTTGAAGTATTCAACCTTTCAAAACAAAAAGCACGTGGGTTAATGTAATAATCTATCTGAGAAATGACAGGCAAGAGACAACTCTATCCATGTATATTTGAGAAATAATCTATTTCTCGATCCCTCTATTACCTCGCCCCATGATAGAAGCATCTTGAAATCAAGATTTAAATATACATTTTAAAGGTATTAAAGTATCTTCAAGTGTGTGTATATATAACATGCACATGATTAGGGTATAACTATAAGAACCTTTTTTAAAAGATCCAAATCTCTATAATGACATAGTTTGATGGATCCGTATCTCCGGTGTAACGTGAGAAGAAAACAAATTATTGCAATTTGTAATTCTCATCTAAGTTTTATAGAAAGTAACATGTATTACCTACTGTTTGGTGCATAATCAATTTCTATTTTTCTATTATCCAAGCGTAGTTGGTTAAAGTCTTGATTATTTGTGGTTTTTGGATTGGATTTTAGATTTTGTTTTTGAAAAACTATGTTTTCAACCAATCAAGATTTTAGAAAAATAGAAAAATACTTTTTATAAACACATCAGTTTGATTTGTCAAAAAACAACATACATTCGCGATTTGGTGGTAAAACGATATACTTTCTTTTAATAACATCATGTTCGATATAAAAAATATTGATATCTAAAATCTCTAATTATATATGAAGCTAAATGTAAGTCTAATTTTAAAAATAAAAAATATATATATATTACCAATGGAGTGGTGACCTAGTGGTAACATAAGTAAGTTGGTTCTCTTGTGTTCCGGGTTCAATTTCTCATTGTGACGGAGGTTTATTCTTTAAATATGAATATCTAAAATCTGACTTCGGGTACCGGAAAAATTATGGACCGAATATCTGGAACTCACACGGTTTATAAAAAAAAAAAATTTAGAAACAATAATTTTCCTAAAAATAGGAAACTAGTGTTTTGAAATTTTCACTAGTTTTTAATGAAAAACCAAAAACCAAAATTTTGGGGTTTCACCAAAAAACACCCTTTTCAAACGTGACTTTTTATTTGTAATTATTATTGTATTTTTTGTGGAAAATATTGATAAAACATTCAAAATTCAAAAACCCAAAATTCAAAAACCAAAATTTAAAAGCCAAAAACCATTCTAAAAACTACAAACATTCATGGCTTTAGTTGATTAGGAAAACTATTTTTTGCACAACTGCATGCCTCTGTAAAAGTGATTATCCAATCTATTTTGAAAAGTGTTTGTGCACAACTGCCTCTGTAAAAACACTATTTACTTCATGACGATATATAGATTAACATTAATTAACAAAAAAAAAAAAATTGCGCATAAAAAATTTTGCGCTCGAAAAAAACATTTATCAATAGTAATTGTTGGATAAAAAAAAACAATAGAGCGACAACTAAAAAAAATCTAGTTTGCTAGAAGAAAAATGGGTGGTTTAACTACCTATATGACATAATTGTAGGAACCGCAAAAATCAGATTAAAGAAATGCGAATTAAGATAGAAATTAAACGATATATATATAAAAAACGATTTTGAAAACAGACACAAAGGTAAGATATGATCTCTATCCTTAATTCATAAAATCTTCTGCAGTGTGGCGGATTTGTGAGATTCTGAATCTCAAGATACAACTATGTTAGACTATATTCGTGACACTCGACTATAGAATCTACGAACCAAGAACTACGCTATACTCTCGAGACACTTACAGAGAAAAGAGAAAGAGATTGCTGGAGTTTTTCTTTCTGTATGTTTTCAGAATGAGTGAGTGAAGAATGAGAGGATGTGAGGCTTGTATATATAGCCAAGGTAGCGAGTGGATCAACTCCTCTATCATAAAGATAGGACGCAGATCGTGGGCAATAATCGCAAGGCGTGATATCACGGCGTGGAGCGCAAAATACGAAGCCGTTACGATTCTGCAAGAAATGAGAAACGTTTTAATTCTTTTGAATTCAAAACTTGTTGACTTTTGACCAAAATATATATGATCATCTTAGAGTCTAAGTGCCTCCACCAGCCCACCAGCCACGTGTCGTGTCGAGCCGAGCGAGCGGCAGCGGCAGCGCGCGTGTAGCTTAGCCATCTCTCTTTCTAGGTGCACACTTTTGAACATATTAGTGTGTTGCCCCTCTTATATATCGCATGATTTTTAATCATATAAGCGATTTGGGACAATGTTATCAACTTACTTAACTTTATGAGTTTAGTTTACTCATAGGCCCAAGTAGTTTGTCATTGGTCCATTTCTCATTCACATTTTACCAATTTAATCTTATCAATTATTTGGTCCATAAGCCTTAATTGATTTATGATTAAAAATTGGTCCAACAATCCCCCACATGAATAGAAATGACTCTAAACAAATGAAGATTTTGACAGACTCGAAGGACTCTATTGACTAGACTGACATGACTGGCTAGACTCGACAGACGGACGGTCGAGAGTATAAGCAAAAAATCACTGTGTCTGAGATGGTTGCATTTTTCAGTTTTGAACCACTCATTGTTAATATTTGTTGGGTTTACTTGGCCAGATGGTGAACATGATGTCTTGAACCATCCGGATTTTTGTGTAAACCTAGACAACAGCCATAACCCAGTTTCATTTTCTCGTAGAATTTAGTTATCTATTGTGTTCATTGTGGCCTTGAACATGCCTGGTATCATGAGTGAATTTAGAGAATATATCCTTTCGTTCATTCTCCTAGAATCAGCCATATTTCACACTCACTAGGTGATATGTCATTAAACTTTGTTTTATGAAGTATCTTGTAATACTCCACAAATATATCAAAACTATGGTGAATATCATTAAAAGCAATGCTTATCCTTTTATATATGAAGCACTGTATATCTTAGGAACTGGGTAAGTTCCAGTGCTTTTAAGCAGAGTTAGTTTGAATTAATTGTCCCTTTGAACCTACATCTTGGAATCTCCAGTCAAGTAGGTGGGATTTCCATCAAACTTTCTCTTAATTAATAGGATTTAAACTCATTCCTTTCGATGATTTAACCACTTGATCGTGGAAAGCCTTTAGTAAATGGATCAGCTAGGTTATCTGCCGATTTGATATAGTATACTGTGTTTATACCAGTTGAGATCAAATATCTAATGGTTTTATGTCATCGTCTGATATGATGAGATTTACCATTATAAAGAGTATTCAATGCCCGTGCGATAGCCGATTGACCATCCAGTGTACACGTAGAGCCGGGACTGGTTTCTCCCACATTGGGATATCTTCCAAAAAAATTCGAAGCCATTCTGCTTCTTGTGCAGCTTTGTCTAACGCTATGAATTCAGATTCCATGGTTAATCTAGCTAATAGAGTTTGTTTGGAAGATTTCTAGGACACTGCTGCACCGCCTAGAGTAAAGACATATCCACTTGTGGATTTAGAGTTTTTGGAGTCAGATATCCAGTTTGCATCACTGTATCCTTCCAAAACTGTCGGTTCTTTACCGTAGTGCAATCCAGAATTTTTCATGTATCGCAAGTAATTTAAAATTCTTGTTATGGCTTTCCAGTATTGTTTACATGGATTACTTGTGTAGCGGCTTAGTACATTGACTGTGTGCGCCAGATCGGATCGAGTACAATTGGTTAACTACATCAGACTGCCGATAAGCCGAGCATACTCCACTTGTGACACCGCTTCACCCGAATTTTTTGTCAAGGTAAGTTGTGAGTCTAACGGAGTTTTTGCAGTCCCAGTAGCGTGGTTCTTGAACCTCTCTAGGATTTTTTTTTTGCATAATGATATTGAGACAGAGTTATTATTTCAGAAGTCCTTATGAATTTTATCCCTAGAATGACATATGCGAGACCCATGTCTTTCATGTCAAACTGTCCACTAAGCATGTTCTTAGTTTGCTGGATAATATCTTTGTTGCTTCCAATAATGAGCATGTCATCTACATATAGACAGAGCAAAATATACGCGCAATGAGTAATTTTGATGTATATGCATTTGTCACATTCATTGATGGTGAATCCATTTGACATCATTACACTGTCAATTTTTTCATGTCATTGTTCTGGAGCTTGTTTAAGTCCATATAAAGACTACACAAGTCGACAGGCTTTGTGTTTTTGTTCGGAGACTACAAAACCTTCGGGTTATTTCATAAATCTCCTCTTCTAAATCACCATTTAGAAAAGCAGTTTTTACATTCTTTTGATGGATTTCGAGATCTCTTAATGCTGCAATTCCTATAAGCATTCTTATTAAAGTTATTCTCGTTACTGGAGAATAGGTGCCAAAGAAATCATGACCTTCTTTTTGTCTGAATCCTTGCACCACAAGTCTAGCCTTGTACTTATCAATTGTGCCATCGGTTTTCAATTTTGTTTTGAAAATCCAACTACACCCTAGAGGTTTAAAACCTGATGGTAAATCGGTTATCTCATATGTATGGTGTTTCATAATGGATTCGATTTCACTGCTGACGACTTCCTTCTAATAAGGTGCTTCTAGTGTAGACATGGGTTCAGTGAATGTTCTTGGTTTATTCTCGAGGAGAAAGACCATTAGGAAATGTTCACCAAAATTTTTTTCCTCACGAGCTATTTTTCTACGTCTAGGTTCATCTTCCACTTCTTCTATATCATTAAATGATGTCCCAGAAGTGCTGGCCTCATTGACAGAGGTAATAGCATCTCTTTCTTCACGAGTTCGCTTTGAACCTTCTTTATCCTTACAATGAAACACGTATTCAAAGATGCATTTCTTGATTCCATGATTGTGTTGACATAGATATCTGGTACGTCTGATTTATGAACCAGAAACCGATAAGCACTACTATTGTGTGCATATCCAATGAATATAAAATCCATGGTTTTAGGTCCGATTTCGATCTTTTTAGGAGGTAGTACTGCGACTTTTGTACGTTATATTTCCAAAGTTCATATGGCATTTTGGTAGTAAATTTGTGCGGTATTTTGTTAAGAATATAGTTTGTGGTGAGCAAATCTTCATCTCCACAGATTCTGGGTTAACCCAGATTCCTGTAACATTGCATTCATCATTTATTTTAGAGTACGATTTTTTCGTTCCGCAACTCCATTAGATTCTGGTGAATAGGGAGCAGTGGTTTGATGGATAATGCCTTTTTCAGTACATAATGCATCAAAAAATCCATCATATTTACTTATTTTAATAGTTTTTCCAAGTTGGTTTTCAACTGCGGTCTTGCATTTTTTGAATTTCTCCAAGACTTCGTTTTTGCTACGTAATAGGTATACATAGCAGTATCTTGTACAATCATCTATGAATGTTACAAAATAATTTTTATCGGCTCTTGTTTTTACAAACTTTAAGTCGCACAAATCTGTGTTTATTAAACCAAGAGGTTCGGTTGTTCGTTCAACATGAGGTGATGGTATTTTTGTAAGTTTTGCTTGTACACAAATTTCACATTTGTCTTTGTTTATTTTGTATTTCGGAATTAGGTTCAAATTAATTAATCTTTTTATAGATTTATAAGTCAAATGTCCTAATCGTTCATGTCAAATATTAAAAGACTCAGTCAAATAAGCAACTTATTTTTTTTCATTGAAACTTTGGAAGTGGTTACATTATTGTTTCTGAGGACTGTCACTACACACATTTTGACTAGTCCTCCTTTTTCATAACCTTTTCCAACAAAAATACTGCTTCTAAATGATCAGCTTGTCAGACTCGTAGTTGATGGCAAATCCATGCTTGCCCAATAGGTCCCAGAGATCAAGTTCTTTCTCATGTCTGGCACGTGTTTCACATTGTTCAGAGTGAGCTCCTTAGCAGAAGTCATCTTCAACACGATTTTGCCCATGCCTTCAATCTTGGAGTGAGACATGTTCCCCATCATTAGTTGAGCATTAGTCTTTCTCTTTTGATAGGTGTTAAACATCTCCCTATTAATGCAGATGTCGGTAGTGGCGCCAGTGTTATACCACCATTCCTTAGGGTTTTCCTCAACCATGTTTCCTTCCGTGACCATCGCACACATGTCAGCTTCGGTCAGGTTTGCTTGAGCTTTCCCCTTAGCCTTACTGCGATATTCGGATGCCAAGTGGCCCTTCTTGTTATAGTAGATGCACCTCCCTGCGAACTTCTTTGGGAAGGCCGACTTCTTGAATGTTGTGGATGTCTGAAGAGGGATCTTTTTTGGCACATGTTTGTTGGGAACAAACTTGTCTTTTCCTTTCCTCTTATACTCCACTACATTAGCATCATGAGTTAAATCCGTATCGGATTTACGCTTGAACGACTCATTTTGCAGCCTGGATATCAAGTTTCACAGAGTCAAAGCCTTTTACTTATGATCAAGATAGTTCTTGAAGTCCATCCAATTAGGAGGTAATTTCTCAATGAAGCAATTCACCGTGAAAACCTTAAAGATCTTCATTCATTCATCGGCTATCTCTTGCACAATCATTTGGAGTTCATGAAGGGTTTAGAGTCCACCATTTTGTAGTTCAGAAATTTCGCCGTAGCAAATTTTCCAGAGCCCACATTGAAAGACTTGTACTTCTTTTTCAGAGTATCCCAGAGATCCTTGGAAGTTGCAACATCACTGTAAATGTTGTACAGCTGGTCCACCAGGCGGTTTTGGATGTAGCCTTGGCACAAATAATCCCCATGGTTCCATGCCTCAACACTAGCCAGAGCTCGGGGATAAGTATTATCCGAAGGCAAAATGGGTTTGAACTCGGTGACATACTTTTCCAATTTCAGTGTAGTTAGAAAGAAATGCATCTTTTCTGCTACGACTTAAAATTGGTCCCATCAAAATTGTCAGGTGTGATTCCTGCGCTTATCGCGTTAGGCACATAAAGGGCTTGCAGTGCAAGACCATTCCTAACTTGGGGTCGTCAATGCACTGGATCCATTACCCGAGAGAACGTTGTCATCACCGGTAGTCATTTTTGATATAAATCAGTAAGATAAACAGAATCAGTATGGAAAGGTGAATAAAGAAAGTGATAGCTATAAAGCTTTAAAATCACTATATAATTCTGTGAAAAAAATTCCATAATTAATTTTCCAGAAACGTTTCGCGAAACTCGCCCAAGTGCCTTCACGGAAATCGTTTCCAGAGAATAAAAAAAATTTCGGATTACAGATAGAAACCTTCTGCGAAATCGTTAAAGAACGTTTGCAGAACTATTTCGGATAAATAAAAAATGTAAAGAATTTTTTTTTAAAATCGTTTGTTAAAACCGTTTGAAAACTGTTCGCAATTCTCAATCCGATTCAAGCGATAAGCCGGAAATGGATTTTATAAATTAAGATTGTAGGAACCGAAAAACCTGATTAAAGAAATGCAAATTAAGATAGAGATTAATAGATTTTTAAAATAGACATAGAGGCGAGATATGATCTATATCTTTAATTCATAAAATCTCCCGCAGTGTGGTGAATTTGTGAGATTTTAAATCCCAGGATACAACTGTGTTAGACTATAGTCGCGACACTCGACTATAGAATCTACGAACCAGTACTACGCTATACTCTCGAGACACTTACTGAGAAAAGAGAGAGAGAGAGATTGCTGGAGTTTTTATTTCTGTATGTTTCAGAAGGAGTGAGTGAAGAATGAGAGGAGGTGAGACTTGTATATATAGCCAAGGTAGAGAGTGGATTAGCTCCTCTATCATAAAGACATGACGCAGATCGTGGGCAACAATCGCAAGGCTTGATATCAGAGCGTGGAGCGCAAGACACGGAGCCGTTACGATTCTGCAAGAAAGGATAAACGTTTTGATTCGTTTGAATTCAAAACATGTTGACTTTTGACCAAAATATATATGATCATCTTAGAGCCCTAAGTGCCAAATATGAAGCCCACGAGCCACTTGTCGAGCCGAGCGAGCGGCAGCGGCGTGCGCTTGTGGCATAGCCATCTCTCTTTCTAAATGCACACTTTTGAACATAATAGTATATTGCCTCTTTTATATATCGCATAATTTTTAATCATATAACCGATGTAGGACAATATTATAAACTTACTTAACCTTATAAATTTAATTTACTCTTAGGCCAAGTAGTTTGTCATTGATCAATTTTTCGATTATATTTTACCAATTTAATTTTATCAATTATTTGGCCATGAAATCTTAATTAATTTATGATTAAAAATTGGTTTAACAATAATTTTGAGTATAAATTGCATGTAAAATAATAAAGAACGGAGGTTTTTCCGCGGATAATTTTAACAAATAATATGAATCTTATAATAATGATGTGTCAATGTTAAAAAGTAGTATGTCATATTCAAAGATAATGGATTAAGAAAATATAAAGCGTCTCATAAAAAAAAAAGCAAAAAAATTGAGGAAAAAAAGGCCGCAACTTGTCATGCCACTTGTGTTTTTTTTTTTTTTGAGTAAATAGATGTCACATATTAATCATTTTCTCAATTAACAACTACAGACGAGTTAGTAGTTACTTATCCAAGAAAAATAAGGGTTCAGTTTTGATAATATAGATCTTGATATCTGTTGGAGATAAAATAATTATTTCTCGCTTACTGCTATGTGTTTTTAATTTAAATAATTTTTTAGTGTCATTTTTGTAGTTGGTCTACTAGACCGAGTTCTAGAAGTATTTGGACCTGAAATAACAATGGCCCAAATAATTTGATGGGTAAGGCCACATGTAACTGATCTCCATCCCGGATAGTGTGGACATGATACCAGGATGATCTGGATCAGAAACTAAGTGGTCAAATGAACAGGTACCTCCATCAGCATCCATAAGCGGCGCACGGAGCCCGAGTTCCCGTATCAGGAACTCGGGCTAGGTATGAAACTTCTTTCTTAGGCGAAAAACTCAAATCCTTTCGAATATTTAAAGCTAAATTTTTGGTCAACGGGTAAAAACATTTTAACCTTATGCGTGTTAGGGTAAAAGCAAGTGGTCCCCGCTCAAGGAATGATTAAACCACAAAAGACTGATTCCGAGGAGCACCCCGGCGTCAGACCCACCGCACCATACCGTGCCACAAGTATAAAAAAGGTCAAGCCCAGCGTCTCAGAGCCGTATTGTCGGCCAACTAGCAAGAGAAGACAAATGTGTTAGGTGAAAAGCACTCGAGTGCATCGTACCGGGTTAGACCCGAAGATCCAGACCCGATCTAACTAAGGACGCAGAACCCGGTTCTCATCAGAGAAAACTCATACTAAAGCCCATTTCTCTTGAGACTAAGGCCCAATTCCTAGAGATCTTAGTCTCGTTCCGGTTGTTTAGGACCATTCTCTATCATGATCCATCCCGAACATCTCTTTCTTTTCCGGCCATTCATTGACCGTTCTCCCTCTAAATATTCTGTTCCAACTCTGCTTCACCCCAAATTTCTCTCTCTATATGTCCTGATACACCGTGGACCATTCTTTGCTCGGTCTAGTGTCACCCGTTTCTGTTCTCTTTCTCGTTTTTCGACATTCTTTCCTTGCTCTCTGCGACTTCCCCGTGGTCGTTCTTCTCTCTCTTTTTGCTCTTTTCTGACTTGAGCATCGGAGAGCCGTCGGAAAATAACCCCAATCGTGTTTTCCCGGGCTTCACGCGTTTGTTGATTGCGCAGGAGCTGATCCTCCTTGTGATTGTTCAAGAAGATTAAAAATCTCCCAAACAATTTGGTGCTACAAGGCAGGGGCCGACAAGAGCTCTTTAAAAATCAATAAACGTATTCAAATTTCCTCCGGCGTCTCAGATCTATCCCAAAAGCTAACAAAGGCGTAACCATGGACGGGTAGGGAAATCACGTGTCACCACGGCCAAGGGTGACTCAAGAACAAGAAAGAGCTTTTCGGGGGCAATTGGATTTGGAGCCCCAAGCACTGTCGGAAGATCTCCGGGAAGCCCAACTCAAAAATCACCAACTCCGCGGATGGCTAAAGGGCATGTTGGGGGCAATAGCCTTGGAAAGGGATAAATGGAAGGGCCCATCGAGCGAAAACCTTTCTCAGGCACCGATGTAGGAGGGCCCAATCAGTAGAAGGACGGAGCAGCAAAACATTCCAGGAAGCGTGAGCAACAGTAGGGACCTTTACGGAGAAGGTGCCCTGTCAGAAAATTCAAGCGAAGGAGGTCCCTCATATATCGGCACCATCTCCGAACTAATGAGTCTCACGCAGCTCGGGGGCAGAGGGTACCCATTCAGCCAAAGAGGCCAGGAGGACACTTTGGAAGAGTCCTACGATCCTTTTCACCCGTCCTATTAATGGTCCAAAGGATCACGTCCACCAGACGAGTAGCGCCAAGGAAGTGAAATTAAATATGAGGGCCTAAACGAAGGGGCAATGACAACAAGAAGAGATGCCAGGATGGGAAAAAGGCCATCTTTATCGACAAAAGTAGGAATCGTATAAATGGAGCAATGCTAGATCGAAAGAAAAGAGAGATTCTCTTATAAAGGCCAGCTAGCTGTCGTAAGAAATTCTCAAAGAACCAAGATATAAACAACCCAAGCCCGCCGAAAAATGGATATGAGTGTAACATCCATCATTGGGAGTCAAGTCCGAAAATATGACGACGTAATTTGTCAAGGAAAAATGCTAGGAAAAATCATAGAAAAAGAAAAGGTGCGCCACTACCACATGCTACTGTCCGTCGTTAAAATTGGAATAGCGCGGTGGATAGATCTCTCCATGTTAACTAGACAGAAAATAGGATAACCCACTCAGGAAAAAACTCAGCGACACATGAACGAAGAAGCGTGACCTCTTCACCTCGACCAATGATGAAAGAACTGAAGGACCCAAGGAGTTGAGCAACCTGATCCGGGTAGAAGCTAGATTCACGCTCCGTTCACCAGAGTGAAACATTAAGTAGCGGAGGCAAAATATAGAAAATACAAAATGGACTGCAAAGTAAAATAAAGAAAAAGGGCATGTCGTATTCGTCGAAAGGGAAAAAACAAAGGAACCCACATAAGAACAGAAGATTTCCGAACGAGCGACTGATTACAAAATAAAAAGAGAAGATCTTAGAGCTAAGAAGAGTCAGAGGAAAAAGCTCGATTTTCCCCCCTCGAGCTTCCAGGAACACACGAGGGAACCCAATCAATCTTGGTGACATCCCCAGGAACATCAATGTTCGCTGTCGTAGCGTTCCCCCTTCCAACCTCCGTCGCAGCATTTCGGTCTCTGCCCGAACCGAGTCCCGTTCCAACTCTACAGCCCGACACTCTGAGCAGGCAAGTAGAACATCATCGGAAATCAGAGCCCCGAGTATCGACACATCTGGGAGCAGAGGAGCAAGCTCGATCAGGTTGAGGCTGATCCATAAAGCAGCCAAGGTGTTCGCTGATTATGTGTGTAAAAAAAGTGGTGGAAAATGACGCTCCGAGAATGCATAAGAAGGCTACAAGACAAAGAAGGAAGCAGATGCAGGTGAGAAAAGATACTAGAGCGAACAAAAAGTCTTTCCGGAGAGGCAGCCAGAAAGCTACTCCCCACCAGCTCCTCCCGGAGGAAGAAAGCGGGTTCGCAAAAGACAACCGGAAGCCGATACAGATCGGCCGGAAACTCGATGTAAGGAAACCCATCCCATGGAAGAGTACCAGCATAACATATGCGAGAAGAATCACAGTAGGGCGAATGTATATCCAGAAAGAAGTCATATTGACTCAGAAGTCAATACATGAAGGAAGAGGAAGGGGTCCCCGCCCGGAGGAGAAACATGATGTGTCGGTAGGGCAATCGGGGTCTGGTTCCCTCGACCTGGACGACGAGCCATCATGAACCGGCAGGACTCCCTCGATAGTGGCCGAGCGCTGAAGGCTCCGACGATCATCTCTGCTGATACATCGATGCCCGAGATGTCGGAGAGGACTTAAAACAAATGAATCAAGCCCCATGCAAAGAGATACAACTGGCTATAAGCCAACTTGACCAACTCACAATAGTCCCTCATCAACCAAGATAAATTACTGCAAAAGCCAATGAGAAAACTCGATGAGAAGATCGTCGTATATCTACTCCAAGGCAGACACAGATCGACGGACTGACTGGGGTACAAAATCCGGTGACGAAGAGCAGGGGAGGCACTCTCCTCGAGAACTGTCGGAACATTGTCCTCTGAAGATCGGGGAGTAGAAGGAGAAATATGAATAGAAATGAAGGAGATGAACTTGAAGACATTGTTGTAAAGATGGAAACGAGAGAGACAGAAGAAGAAAAAGAAGTCCTAAGAGCGAGATAATGATCTAAGAAGAAAGAAGATGAAGAAGCAAAAGTAGAAATCTATGGAAGAGCAGAGAGAAGTGATTGCGGATGGAAGAAGAAGAAGATGGTAACTGATATTTACAGAGACAGAAAGGGAAAGCGAATCGGTGTCACCGAACCGAAGCGTGAAGAAGAAGAGACCCTATCCATCGTCCATATGTCAATCATCTCGCGACTCTATGCGAGAAGCGAGAAAACCGCAATGATGAAACCGCCACTTCACGAAACCAGAGATGGAAAAGTCGTATCGTCATGTCGTCCGAGCATTTAATGAAGAGAGAGGTCGCGGCCCAAACATCCAGAGCCTAACAACAGAATAACGCGGTGCCTTTTTTAAATAATTTCAATGAAAGAGGCCTAAGAGCCTGATAAAAAAAGGCCCATGAAGGGAAAATTATAATGTATATAAAGAAATAAATACATATATAATCTCTTAGAATGACAAAATGTATACTCCGTGTCTCGTCACGTTGTACTCCTTAGTCCGATCGGGAAGAGCGAAATTACGACAAGCAGCAAACGGCTGGCAAACCCATAATAGCAGATCAGCCTGATGCCAGGTTATCACAACCTCCACAGGAGTTCTCATGGTTCCCGCCAGGTCTCTGGACTCAGGTTATCACAACCTTCGTGGGAGTTCTCATGCTTCCCACCAGGTCTCCGGACTCAGGTTATCACTACCTCCAAAGGGGATCTCGAGCCCTTCCAGGTCTCCGGACTCAGGCAAATGCATTCAGGGATCTCGTGCCCATAAGTCTTCGGACTCAGGTTCCAGCCTTCATTAGGGTTCTCATGCCCTCAGGTCTTCGGACTCAGGCTCCAGCGTTCCCATGGGATCTCGTGCCTCTCAGATCTCCGGACTCAGGTTCCGGCCTTCATGGAGGTTTTCATAACTCCCAGGCTTCTGGGCCCAATATACTTATATTTGAAATTATATGATACAAGGATGGAGAATCGCATTTGTGATTCGATATTTCTTTTAGGTGTTCGAGTATACGTGGACGGAAAATCATATTCGCGATTCGATATTTCTTTTAGGTGTTCGAAGCATACATGAAAGGAATGTGACTCTTCCGTTGCCCGAGTCCGCTACTCAGACTCGAGCAATGGAGGGAAATTGTTGGGGATAAATAATACCGTTTGAGTTAAGCGAATCGCTTAATGCCACATGTCTTTAGTTTAGGAAAATCTCTTACCGCCATTTGTGTAGTTGGTATACTAGACCGAGCCCTAGAGGTATTTGGACCTGAATCAACAATGGCCCAAATAATTTGATGGGTAATGCCACCTGTAACTGATCTCCATCCCGGGTAGTGTGGCCACGCTACCAAGGATGATATGGGTCAGAGACTGAGTGTTCAGACGAACAGGTACCCCCATCAGCACCCAGAAGCGGTGCATGGAGCCCGAGTTCGCGTATCACAAACTCGGGCTAGGTATAAAACTTCTTCCTTAGGCGCGAAACTCAAATCTTTTCGAATATTTAAAGCTAAATATTTGGTCAAAGGGTATAAAGATCTTTCACCTTATGCGTGTTAGGGTAAAAGCAAGTGGTCCCGCTCAAGGAACGAGTAAAGCACAAAAGACTGATTCTGAGAAGCACACCGGCGTCAGACCCGCCGCACTATACGTTGCCACCAGTACGGAAAAGGTCAAGCTCAGCGTCTCAGAGCCGTATTGTCGGCCAACTAGCAAGATAAGACAAAGTTGTTAGGTGAAACGCACTCGGATGCATCGCACCGGGTCAGACCCGAGGATCCAGACCCGATCCAACTAAGGATACAGAACCCAGTATCCGAGCCCGGACAAGTGAAAGTCTATAAATACACCCCTCATTTACTTGAGAAGGAGATATGATTCTCATCAGAGAAAATTCATACTAAAGCCCATTTCTTTTGAGACTAAGGCCCAATTCCTGGAGATTTTAGTCTCATTGTTTGGGTTCATTCTCTATCCTGATCCATCCCGGACATTTCTCTCTTTTCCGGCCATTCCTTGACTGTTCACCCTCTAAAATACTTTGTTCCAAGTCTGCTTCACCCCTAATTTCTCTCTATATGTCATGATACACCGTGGACCATCCCTTGCTCGGCCCGGTGTCACCGTTTATGTTCTCTTTCTCGTTTTCCGACCTTCTTTCCTTGCTCTCCGCGACTCCCCGTGGTCGTTCTTCTTTTCTCTCTTTTTGCTCTTTTCTGACTTGAGCGTTGGAGAGCCATCGGAAACACCCCTAATCGTGTTTTCCCGACCTTCACGTATTTATTGATTGTGCAGGAGTTGATCCATTCAGTGGTTGTTCAAGAGGATTAAAAATCTCCGAAATAATATCAATTTTCTAGTTTTTCTTTACTTTTTACGTATTATACTATTATCGAAGAGTTAATGTTAGATCCAAAGAAAATATTGAGCGAAAAAAAAAATTTGTTTATCAAAAATAAAATAAAAAACTAAGGATTTAGTTTTGATAACATAGATTTTTGGCTTTTTAGCCCAACTCATAGTTACTATTAATTAGTTCTCTAATGGCTTTTTAAAATATTTTCCTGGCCAAATCAGTGAATTTTCTAGATTCGGAAATCTATTTGTTTTAAGGTTAGTAGTTATTTTGTAAGGGGAGTACGTCTTGGAAGTCAAAACACTAAAATTGGCAACGAAAAAGAACAAACAGAAATAGACAAAGGGTCTATTAGAATAACAAAGAAACTCTTAATATAAAGCATCTCCCATTTGTTACGTTTTAAGAGAATATGATTAGTTTATTATTATTATTATGTATTATATCTTTGCTTGTCACTGTGTGTTGATGGATTTGGTATCCCATTATTGCTGGATTTGCTTGATAGTACAGTTTCATCTTAATCCTCAGCTCTTGACCTAACAATGCCATAATTATTAACCAAAATTAAACAAAGTCTTGATGGACTCTTCAAGACTCAGTTTCAAACCCCAAGAACAAGAAAATATTACACACTTGGGACTTTGTCTTTAATAACTCAGAGTCTTGATCAATAAACCATATTTTAAAGAGGATTAAGAGACTTACTTGTAAGCCATACATTTGGAAGCATCAAGCTTTGTCCATGAAAGATTTAAGAACTTATTAGTGTATTCAATTCAGAGCCAGCTTTTTCCAAAACACAGAATCTTTAATTAAACACTTTATGTATTCAAATCAAACCCTACATTTTTATATCCCTTTATCATCAAAGTCCAACAACACAGAATCTTTCTCTACTGTCTGATCAAAGACAAAGCCAGCTAGCCAGCATCATCAACACATACCAACTAGAACACTATCCATATATATGAAACATTGCCTTAATAACTCAATTTGATTACCATATCATGCACTTCGATTTCTTTCTTTCCATCATCAACGTAAAATTTTCATACACATTTAGTGTTGAGTTGTGGTGTCTAACATTTTTTTTCTTAACGGTTTTTGAATGATTTTAGGCGTATGTTTCTTTGCCCTTAAGAGTTTTTTTCTTATATATATTCTTTGTGGTGGTTTCTCTAAATTGTATAAAGAGCTATAGTGAAAGCGAGAGAGAGAGCAAAAGAAAAATGAGAAAAGCTCGTCAAAACTATGTATTCAATTATAGTGAAATTCACGGCGGCGGAAAATAGAAATAGCTCTTAGGTGAAGGTGAACCACTATTTTATTTTTATTTTGGTTTTATGTGAATTATATTATAAAAAGCGGATTTACAAAGTTTCACGGATTTTACAAGATAAAAGCAACGAAAAAAGAATCACAATTTTTTCTAGTTAGTTTTCATGAGTGAACCAAATGCTGAGAAGATCCGAGCACGAACTCTGGTTAGAATTCACGGAGAAAACCTTCCGATTGAACCTGTGTCCAATTGTTTGAATAGGGTATATGGTGTCACTAGTGATCCAACATGAACTCAAGAATTTCTCTTCTTCCAAAGGTGGTAGGTGACCGCATGTGCGATAAGCTTGCGAAGAGTAGAGGGTGAAGTTGTTGCAGAGCCGAATGTCCAAGATAACAGAGAATCCCAGTTAATGAAGGGTGAGTAATACATGCCCAAATCTCATAACTAACCGTGCATCAAGAGGTGATCCCTCGTCTATGAATTACTGTTGCACAATCCGCATGAGTCGACAATCTGATTAGCCCATCTAGACAGTATGTGTCGAGTCGAAAATCGATCGAGGGTTTCAATCAACTTAAGGAAGCTATGCTTGGGGGCAGCTTTTGTGAACCAAGCCGATTTGAACCAATTAACTATTGGAGCTTATGGTCGTATATGTTTCCAAGTGAGCTTAGAACATAATTGATTCATGTATGTAGAGGCTTAAAAGCTCATGATTTCTATTAGAGAGAGAGAAGGGATGGTAAAAATGAACCACTATAAATCGTGTGTGTCTTTATTTTTTGCTTTAAAATTGTGTTCAAAATTTTAAATTTGGGATCCAAATCCTAACGTTTAGGATACGCGTTATACTACGATAACTTTGAGAAAGATCTTCCGCCCTCGATTTTTCGAAACACTTTTCGTAATGGCCGTTGAAAATAACACATAAACATCATTGAAATGATTGAAAATGAACATTGTCTTTCTCGTTGGTATCATAAAATAAAACCTTAACTTAGTCTACTCTACCACATGTCAAGTAACAATCAACCAAAGCACTGATCAAGAATATGTTGGATTCGAAACCAAGTTCAATAACATGTCTGTAAAACTTCATACTATAATCAAATGCCTCTTCCAATTTTTTTATTGCACCGATGAAATTTCAGGAATCGGGTTTAGCAAAACTCAGCAACATGCATTTGAATATAAATATAAATTCTTTCACATCCCCATTTTGGGATAGATAAGGTATCATACACTCAATGATACTTGATATAGATGTCTCATACCCTCAAAAACCTTTCTGGCATCTACAACAACACCTATATTTGCATTAAAACCAACAAGTGCGCTACTTAAAACTAAGTTATCTTCATGGCCTAATCTGATCAAAAGCGAGTGAATTTTCAGACCCAGTTTCCATTTTTTTGCTTTCTTTCAAGAACTTATAGTACTACAAAGTGTGAACCTTGTAAGAATATATCGAACTTAAACACTTAGTTTCTCCGAGAAACTCCAGCGAACACTTGACATGAAAATCCAGAAATATATCGACATTGGAATCGAGAAATTAAATCTCTTTGGTTATGTCTGGTTCAGTCGGTTGATACTTCATCAGGAGGAATCCCATACCAAAATAGTTTGTTTCGAAGTAGTTTTTTATTATCCAAGAAGTTCTAGACCTGTATATTTTATTGAGCTGGGGCGAACAATTTAAGATCCCTTCCAAGTAACACTCGAACTTAGGAAAAAACGACTTCTCATTACTTTGGATGAAATATGCCTATGCCACTTGACCAAACAGTATTTGGTAAGTTGTTTTCTTTTTCTTCAAACTTCATACTCTTTGTGGAATTCAAACCCTAATAGGAATAAGAGTTTGTGGTTCATAAATAAGGTTCAATGATTTTGTATGTTTGCAAGACATGCACGTAAGAGACAAGAGCTTCCATTTATTTATTTTCCTATGGCTCTTCGACGATCTCATACAACTCCAGTAGAAGACTAGGGAAATTTCTGACAAGCTTTGCAAGAGTTTCCTACGATCAAATAACATGATCAAGACCACAACAAGAATCGATGGGATTCATCGAAATTTGAGATTGAGATTCCAGAATTTGACAGAATATCTAAATTGGATGATATATAGGATTGGTTAGTCACAGTTGATTCTATGCTCGAATTCAAAAATTTAACCAACGATAACCGAAGAGTCTTGTTGGTGATATCACGGTTTCGTAGAGGAGCTTTAGCTTGGTGGAACCAAATATTCAAGTTAAATTGCAAACTAATTGGGACGAATTGAAAAAACAGATACGTAGAGCTTTTGTACTGAAAAATTATCAGCGATTACTGTACCAGGAATTTCACAATCTCAAGAAATTATCTCGATTAGTGGACAATTATGCTACAGAATTTTTTGACATGAAATTTAGAATCAAAAATATTCATGATTTCAAAGAACAATTGGCTATCTGGTTTATTTCCGGTTTAAATCTCCAACTACAAAACATGGTAAATTCGATCCAACCACGGTTTGAGAAGCTCGTTATCCAACCATGATTTATGCAATCTCGAATGGGTTTTAAAAATTTAATTATCTCTCGAGCACGTTTCCCAAGTTATGCTCACCAAACTTTTTTTTTACCTTGAATAGCATTTTCCAATCACCTTTGTTTACCCAAAATTGCAAACTTGGTCTAAACCTTGTGAAATTTTGTCGCCGCCTGTAACCACTCCGGCATCATGTCGAGAGATGGGCTTCATTCTTATCCTCCATCAAAAGTTAGAATGTTACCCCCTCCTCATTCTGCCTGCAACAAAGAAGAGCTTCGCTATGCTCTAAAGCTTCAACCTACAGAGTTCTCACCTTGTCTTCTTACTTTAGTTTAAGCCTAGTCATACCGTGTGTTAGTGAGAAAAGTTTGGCTCATAACCTGATTTCTAGTTGTTTTCTAAGTTCCTATATACTAACACTCTGTTTTGTGGCTTTGTTTCCTTGTTCCCTTAATAAACGCTCAAGATGTCTGTCTCAAAACAACCAACACTAGAGGCTTCAAGTTTGGCCAACTGGGGAGGAAGTAATCAACTTACCAGAGGTGGACAATGCAGATATAATAACCCAGTTTCGTTTCAGCTTAGTTGGAAGAATGTACTACCACAAGGGCCATAGCACAGAGGCGCTCATAGCTTTTATTCCAAAACCCCACATTTGGGATGTTGAAGGCCATGTCAGAGGCTTGAACCTCATAAATGAAAGATTTCAGTGTGACTTTGATTCTAATGTGGATCTCCAAAAGGTCATAAACAAACGACATGTCATTTCAACAAATGGTGCTTCTCTTTGGAAAGATGGGTTTCACAGATCTGGGACGACTTCTCGAGTATAATGGTCTTATGGGTTCGAGTGGTAGGAGTTCCTACTCACTACTGGAAATATGCAGTTTTCAAGGAAATATGTAAGGTCCTAGGAGAAGTTATTGATTTGGATGAAAAAGCAGCAAAGAAACCACACATAACTCTCTAGGTAGAGATAATGGAGACCGCCAATATGATTATCATCCCAGAGAAATCGTATGGAGAATAATAGATACTAGCAATGAGCAACATCTCCGTTATTGAGAGAACCTTCACCACTCTGACGGTGAGACCCGTAAGAGGATATACAAAGAATTCTTCGCTACCAACAAGTGGAAACTGCATAACCATAAGAAAAGAGATCAGAGCTCCCAAAACCAACCATCACAAGATGGACATGACAGAAGAATGATCTCTAATTCTCATAGAACTGTAACAGATAACCATGAAAATCATGAGAGGATGGCTAACCCTTATGTTTCTCCATTGCATTAGAGGTCTCATCCATAACATAAGAACTTACAAAAGAAAGCGACTTATCAGGCAAAAGGCAAAGTAATACCACATATTCGACGGGAACTCACCAATAAGCAAAAAAGAGTTTAAACTTTGATACATCAATAAAGGATCAGATTCCTAACCTCATCTCAAAATTAATCATGCTAAATACAATCGAAAATATAGGAGAAGTATCAAGCCGTCACATGGAACTGTCAGTACCAGAGCAGCAGCTCGAGAACAAAAACCTCGAGGATGAGTCGCGACTACTGGAATCAGGGGAAAAGGAAGAGGATATGGCTCCAATTGAAGAAGATCAGGATCAGGGAAGATCGGAACCTTTGCAGGATGACGATGATGCATTATTCGAAGATGAGGAGATGGATCAGATGTTGGAGGATGCGGAGCTGTTTGATAATAATGACCTACTTGGCGAAGATCTAATGGAAGAAGAACAACGCATCGAGGCCATCTCACAACTCTTTCCAGAGTATGCAGATCCAAATGTATCGCTCCCATAAAATACATTCAACCATCGAAGCCATACCTGATTCCTCCATCGGGAAATAATCCCCAGAACGTCTCAAATGAGTTTTTTCTCCAAATAACTCATCTTTTGCAGGTGTGAGAAAGAAGGCCCAGAAAAACCCAGGCCATACAAGGAGTTGCGTTTTAATAGACGAACATTATAAGGGCTCGTATCTCTCCAAAGACAAAGCCAAGTGGTACTATTTTGGTTCCTACCAAGGGACAATCTCTCCCCCGTTATGAAGTGGTCGTTCTATTTCAAACAAGAATTCTCGTTTTAAGCCCGGTTTGCTGGTGTCCCAGAAACCATCCAGTCTTCAAGAATAAACACAATAGGGTGGAATTGTAAGGTGGGCATGGGCCGACGTGACAAAGGAACACCTGGAGGAGGTTCATAGATGTTTTTCTCTGGGGTTTATATTTCTGTCGGAAACTAAAAAAACAATCATTCTTTTCTACAAGATATGCAAGTTACTTTTGGTTATGATAATGTTTTCAGTGTGGAACCAAGAGGTAGGAGCGGTGGGCTAGCTTCTTTTTACATGAATGATCCTTCGGTTACTATTATTTTTTCAAATAATCTCATGATTGACATAGAAACCTCCATAAACGATCATAAGGTATAAATAAAATTTATCTTTGATGATCCGGTTGTTGAGTACCGAGAACAATTTTGAAAAAGTCTAAACCAACACGAAGTGTGGTTCATGATAGGGGATTTCAACGAAATCACCGTAAACCATGAGAAGTGGGGAGGTAAAAGAAGAGCAGAAGCCTCTTTTATCCCATTCCATACCATGCTCGATAATTGTGGTATGATATACTTTCCTCACAAAGGCAATTTTTTCTCCTGGATAAGACAACAAAAATCCGGTAAAAGTTGATGCTGCCTCGATAAAATGGTTGGAAATGAGGATTGGTATAATATATTTTTCACACGAATGTGGAGTATCTAAAATTATGGGGTTTAAACCACCGTCCGGTATTGGCCCGCATCCAATCCGGTAATTGTACCATGAAAAGAAGTTTCATATTTGAGAAGAGATGGCTCATGAAGCCTGGATTCAAATAAGTTGTGTTAACAGGATTGGGTCGATTTGACGCCACATCTTGCCGCGACCTCCACCAAAAAATTCCCTCTAATACCGGCACGATTCATAGAAGAGCTAAATAGTCAGTTTGACCTAGCGATGGATGACGACCAAACCACTACGGAGTAAATTGATTCACTTTTCTCCTTGATTTTTGAAAAAAAGTTTCATCTTTAATATATATATCTTCTTTTCTTTTCTCTTTTTTTTACATCGTGTTACCGCGGGTTTCAACCAGATGGGACGTTGATTCCTTCAATAAGTGCCTTGAGTGACCATTGATGGGAGCTTCACGTTCCGCACGAGGTGGGTATTTCATAATTACTACTTCCTTGTTCCTCATGCTGCTTCTCTTGATGGGTGATACGTGGTGGGACAGTTCCTGCGTGTCTTCTACGCACCTCTATTAAAGATGCCGACTCGGTTTCTCTTCCTCGGTGTATATATATGAACAGCGATTTCTCCTCCTTCTATCATCCATTAAATCTTTCTTCTTTTCTTTGGTGTGAGTGAATCTTTCTTATGCTCTTCTACTCTTCTACTCTTCTTCTTAAATTATCCTATTGAATTTTCCAGGGGTATCGCTTAAGTCGTTCTCTCGCTTTCTTTACCCTGCATGTCGAGCATGTCTTTCTCTTCATCGTCTTCCCCTTCTATATATGTGTTTTCTCCTGCCTTGTCGCCATCTGATGGCGATGCAGTGCCGGTTCTTGGGGCCACGTGTCTCTGCTGACTCTAGGCCCTAGATTAGATACCATGACCGGAGGGAAAATCATGGCGTTCCTCCTAGTGGATATACCGCCATCTTCCTCTCAAGTTTTCAGGCAGGTTCCACTTTAGTTTATCGTGGCTGATGATAGAGTTATGCGAAGAGGTCCAAATTGCTCTCGGGCAACTTGACCTCTGTGCTTGGGGCCTGATTAACGCATTTCAGGCCCTGTCATATCTCACCAGGATTGACATTTCCGGTGAGAGGATCGATGGGGCTTTCAGGGCTCGGCCCCTAGGAGTGGGATCTCGCCAGTACACATTGATTCGTCTCGCTGGCAGAGGCATTTGGTCCCATGTCGTTCTGCGTACTCATCTGATTTCTCCTCCTGGCGAAGATCATTTTGTATTTCTACTCCAAAAAGGTCCAGCGAGGCTTCCCTCTGATTGGCATCCCGCAGCTACTGGTACTCGAAATCCCGATGATTTTCCCTCAGTGTATTATTCCTTATTTATTTTGACTTATTCTCTGTAGGATCTATGCCTAAGCCAGGTCTCCCTACCCGAGTTTCTCGGACAACCTCTTTCGGCTTCCTGTAGAATACCACGATCCATCTTTCTTACTCCAACGGGAGGTGGTGGCAATGATTTCCTAGGCCACATCATCCAACATTATGTTTGTGCGAGCGGGTGACGTGATCTTTTGCTTTTGTGTTCCCACCATTCCTTCTTCTCTTCGAACATTTTCTGACTATTTTGTCTTTTCTTTGTCTCTTGGTCAGGATCTGTAAATTTCCTATCCGCTTTCTGGGCTAGCCTGAATCTGATCGAGCACACTCTTCCTTTATCTGATATGATCGGGTTCAAGACTTCTTCGACTGTGGATTTACTCGGGGTTATGGACTCTGGCTCCCATACCATCGTAGTAGGCTCTTCTTCCGGGGTTGGGTTATGCCGCCCTTATGCTAGGCTCCAGGTTCCTTGTCCATGCTGTCGCGATCTAGAAATCGAAAAGGACTCCTGCTCGCTTGTCTTGAAGATCCGGAGATGTGGAAACTGGCAAGGAGGGGTGCCGTGGATGGTGGACCCACGACTGCAACGGCGGATGGCATTCCTAGTGTAAGTCGACCTTTTCCAGATGCCATTGGAAGCTCTAATGGATGAAAGCGGGATCGTTCTCCCGATTTTTTTTAACTCTGATTCTCTCTTTCTCATAATTGCTATATTTTTGTATTTTTGTGTCTTCTCCCTTTTTTGTTAACGTGGTTGTGGCTCTCGTTCCTTTTGTCATTTTCTTTAAGTCTGTCTCGTATCTTTCTTATGTTTGGGTCGCAGTAGTGTGACCTCATCTGACTCCGAACGCAGAGTTCGACCTCCTAGTTGAGACGCCCTCGTTCTCCCTTTCGGTTTATCTGCCCCCTTCTTCCCTCCGAGGGTGAGGAATCATCCCTCCTCGGCTAGGGGATGATGTATATGCAGCAGGGTTGGTTTGCCGATCCTTTGGTTGGTCAGTAGGACGAAATCTACCCACTGCATTCCTCCATGTATCTCCTTGGCTTTGTTCCTCGGTAGGCACAGTCATTTCACTTACGAACCATGTTCCCGGCGATGGCGGTGATGCTTGATCCTAACTTTCAGCACACTTGAGTTACTTGCTCTCGAGTTTTGAGAGAATTTTTCCCTCCGACTCTCACATCCTTGCAGGAGACCCTCTCCTCCTTAAGGTTAGTTCGGTGACATTTTGCTTTTACTCGATCTTCTTCCTGTGGTGACAGGGTCGCTCCTTTCTTCTTACCCCTACTCAGTGTGGTTTTCCCCTCGCCGTCGGGTTTTTCCGTATTCGGTGACCATGGCAACTTATGTCTTTCATATGATGGATTGAAAGGGTCGTAGGGATCTTCAGCATCATTCTGTGGTGGACTCTTCCCCGCAACGAGCGTGGACATCTCATCTCCAGGAAGGGTAGGGCTCATCGGCTCGACTCTGATGTTTGCGCCGATGAGATTTCCTCCAGCTATATCTCATGGGGAGATGTTCCCGCCACGATGTTGATCCTCTCTCGCCATGAATTCATGCGTGCCATGTCACTCTCTGCATTTCTTCCTTGAGAAAATAGGCAACCTTGTCACTGAGATCCCCTCTCTATGGTGGTAAGCCCATCTTTCCCTTTCTAGTGTTACCGCCTCTAGCATGTTTCAGAGTCGTTTTTGCAGTTGGTTGTTTTCATGATGGGGTCGGCGAAGATCTTCCGGGAGAGGGGGAGGTGCCCTTTCTCCATGGTTTGTTGACGTTCTCCTTGGCGCCTGATAGGTTTCCTCGAGTAGATCTGCGTTTTTTTGGGAGTTTGTCAGCGTTTGTTAAATCAGTAATGGAGTAATTGCCCCCTCCTTCTAGCGCCAAACTATTTCAGGGATTTTTTATCCGTGGATCCAACCATTAGGTGGCAAGTCTCCTGCGAAATCAACAAACGCGTGAAGACCGGAGAAAACATGATGGTAGGGTGTTTTTCGATGGCTCTCCGACGCTCAAGTCAGCAAAGAGAGAGATAATGTGAAAAGACCACGGGGAATGGCGTGGATAGAAAGAAAAGAAGTCGGAAAATAAGGAAGAAATAAGTGGGTGACACCGGGTCGAACAAGGGATGATCCGCGGTGTATCAAGTTTGGTGGAAAAATTTGGTGGTGATGCAGAGAGAAAAATAGAGTATTTGGTGAAAGAAGTGACATAATATGTCTGGTGAGATGGCCGGGAAATGGTCGGAAATATTACCATGAGAGGTCGGAAGGAGACTGAGTCTCGGAAGAATGGAAGAGAAATGCTTAAGTATTTAGAGATAATAGTGTATATTTAGAAGCTTAAGCCGGAAGTAAGAGTTATCTTTCTTTAGGGAATGCGTAGAGTATTTATAGAATTTTACCTGTCTGAGCTAAGATACCGGGCTTCGCGTCCTAAGTCGGGTCGGGTCCGGGGTCCGCTGACCTGTCCCGGTAGGATGCATTCAAGTGCTTTCTACCTACCACCTTTGTTTTTATGTGCTAGCTGCCCGACAATACGCCTTGTGGTGCAGAGTTTGCTTTTACGACGCAGTGCTTAATGCGGCGGGTCGAACACCGGGAGGCTCCTCGGAATTTGGAAACAGGTTTGTCCGCTTTAATCGTTATGTGGAGTAAAGGCTAGTTGTTTTCACTTATCACATGTGTAAGGTAAAAAATATTAACTATTTGACCGTAGACCAATTCAAACATATTCGAATATCTTAATATTCGCGCCGTAAAGTAAACTCATACCTAGCCCGAGTTTCTGATATGGAAACTCAGGCTATGTGCTCTACTTCCTGCCTGGTTTCGCTACATGTACGTCTGACCACTCAGTATCAAACCCAATTCATCCTCTGAGATGTGGCCACACCACTCGGGATGAGGGGTGGAGACATGTGGCATAATCGGTCGAGTTACTTGGGTCATTGTAGATCAGACCCAAATATCCTTAGGTCTGGTCCAATAGACCAACTACACAAACGGCGCTAAAAGATTTGCCTAAACTAGTTACACGTGGCGCTAAGCGATTCGTCTAAGCTAAGAGAGTAAATTTATCTAAACGAAATAATAATCCATTTTATTTTTTGATAAAAAAATTTAGATGAAATTATTTCTTTTTTATTAAATAAATATTTGGAGGGACATTGTTTAATTTCTCCTTTCTCACTTTTATTTTCATTTTACAGATTATAATTAATTAATATTAATAAATAATATTCATATTTTTAATAATATTCACATTATTAATATTAAAGAAATATACATTTTAAAAGAATAAAAAATATATATTAAAAAAGATTTTGTATTTCATGGTATTCTTGTAATTTTCTTAGAACTCTAAGTTATACTTTGAAAGGTGCTTCTTAATTAATATATAGCAAATACATATCCCACATTAATTTTTTTTTTTAAAACAAAAAGTATATATTTTAGAATTTAAAATATATTTAAGATATAATAAAATTTATATTTTAAATATTAAATATGACCTATAATATTTGTTATTACCACTGAACAATTTTGTCGAAATATTAAATATTGAATCATGTCTAACAATTTTGAATGTCTAAGGCTAATTTTAGTAGGAGTGAAAATTATTATATAGAAATTAAGATATGATTCAAAATCCGTTATCCATTCTCTCCAAAAAAGTATTAGATATCTGGAGAGCTCGGATTTGGATTCGCATAGTAAAATCTCAAATTTTTCGAAACCATATATGTATCCGGATGTCTTGATTTTAAGGTCAAATATCCAGATCTGGATCTGTAAAATACATCTAAAGATATTTAAAAGGCATATTTTATATATGTTGTAACAGATGCGTGAAAATTAACAGAAACGTAAAAAAGACATAGAGATTTAATGTAGTTCACCAACGATGTGTTGACTACGTCCACGGGCAAAGGAGACTGATTTATTAATGGAGGGAGAAATTTCAGAATACATCAGAGATTAGAGATAACAAGAATACTGTATTTGTATTTATAAAGAAGCCTCTCATTAACCATAATTGGTTTTGGACTAGTTTGTTTAGGTCCAAATAGAGAACTGAAATCCAAAATTCGGATCTTGTAATTTCTAAATAAATCAGGAGTAGTCATTCTGTTTGTACTCCGAAAATATAAAAACAGAATATATGTGTTTAACCAGAGTGGTCACTCTTTTAAAACACAGAAAAAACATATTCAATAAATTTATTTGATTAATTAATACGTGTCGCAATCCAACTATTCATAATTCTACCATTGTATCGCATTCTCATTAGACGCGTTCAATTTTATATAATGGTTGCATATGAAAATTAATTTTAATTATTTTTAATAGATAACGGATTTACATAAAATTACCAAAATACACATAATATATATAATTTATATAAAAATTAAAAATATATTATTATAAAAAAATTAAAATTATATATTTTAAATAAATCATAGAATAATTAAATAAAAAAATTTAAAGATGTTTGGAACATTTTTTATATATACAATAACATTTTTTATAATTATTAAAATTAAAATTGAAATCAAAAATATATTATTATAAGAAAATTAAAATTATATATTTTAAATAAATCATAGAATAATTAAATAGTATTTTTATAATAAACTTTTTTATAATTACAAGTTTATTTTAGTTTAATTAAAATATATATCAAGTGTGTACAATTTTATAATATTCGATATAAAAAATAAATTTCTTTAAATAACTTTTTTTTGTAAATTTTAGTTTATTATTTAAGATAATATATTTTTTAAAAAAATATTTTTTCAACCACCCGCAACCATCCGCAATCGCAAATGCTCATGGGAATGAGTTTTTGTTTTAGAGCTGTTCTAAGCGATATAAAGCGGTATGGAACGGTATGGAGCGGTTTCTGTAATTGTTGTCAAACGCTATTAATCGCAACCGCCTGTAAATGTAGTATTTACGGATGGTAGTGGATGAACCAATCAACCCCTAAATTAGTAATAAGATAATTTCATTTCTATAAGTACATGTTTTTAGTCCATGATAAAGATCGTGGCAGTGTTAAAGTAAGTAAATCTTCGGAATTAATCACATAATCGACCACGTTCTCGTCCGCATACAATGTTTGGTGTAACGTGGCACTGTTAAATGTAAGTAAATCGTGGAACTGTTAACGGTAAGCAAGGGTTAGACTGGTTTAAATGCAGGAGTTTGTAGAAATAGAGACGGTAGTGGTTTCTAGCATTATTGGATAATTTATACGATTGGTAAAGCAGTTAGAAACAGGTGTGTTTGCGGGATGTTTATGACTGATATACAGCGGATGCAAAAGCGAATTTACATAAAACTACCAAAATACAAATAATATATAATTTATATAAAAATCAAAAACATATTATTATAAAAAATTAAAATTATAGATTTTAAATAAATTATAGAATAATTAAATAAAAAAATTTAAAGATGTTTGGAAATTTTTTTATATATACAATAACATTTTTTATAATTATTAAAATTAAAATTGAAATTAAAAATATATTATTATAAAAAATTAAAATTAGATATTTTAAATAAATCATAGAATAATTAAATAGTATTTTTACAATAACTTTTCTATAATTACAAGTTTATTTTAGTTTAATTAAAATATATATCAAGTGTATATAATTTTATATGATAATATTCGATATAAAAAGTAAATTTTTTAAAATAATATTTTTTGTAAATTTTAGTTTATTATTTAAAATAATATTTTTAAAAAAAAAATATTTTTTCACCCATCCGCAACCGCAAATGTTCGTGGGAAGGAGTTTTTGATTTAGAGCGGTTTCAAGCGATATTAAGTGGTACGGAGCTGTATAGAGCGGTTTCTGTGATTGTTGTCAAACACTATCAATCGCAACCGTCCGCCAATGTAGCTTTTGCGGATGGTAGCGGATGAACCAATCAACCCCTAAATCGTGGCATTGTTATGTTTTTTTTTTTCCTATAATTGCACAAATGACCCAATTTGATGAGCTTTATTCGAATTGGACTATAACTTGTCCTTCTTCAAAACCGATTTCGATTCATCAAAATCTCCATCGCCATTTCTCGATCCTTCCTTGTTCGGTAATTTTCTCTACCCTTTTTTTCTTTTCCTGCTCGGAGACGCGAGTTTGATCTTTAAATCGCGTTTCTGTTCAACCAAATCGGAGATGTATTTTGTTCCAATTTTTGGGTTTCATTACCGCCAAATCTCTTCTTAGATTTTTTATAAAGGATGAGCAATTTCTTATGATTCATGGATTTTTGTGGTCGAGAAAGATTTTCTTTGCTAAGATTTTGAGCAGTTCCAATTTTGATAGACGTTTTTTTCTCAATTTGTTGTCTGGTGATTTTTGGTTTGTTAAATCTGTTTGTTAGTATGTAAGATTTTTGATAATGTTTTTTTCTCAATTTGTTCGTTGTTGCAGTGCAAGTCTGGAGATTTTGTTTTGTTAAATGAGTTTTGGAATGGGTGTAGTGGACAAGATGGTACATACAGAGGCATCAAAAGTTGGTTCTTTGAGCAATGGTCATGTTTCTGAGGAGAAACTAGGAGGTAATGTTATGGGGAATGGTAGTTACAGCACCGCTTCTATGGGGATGTTAAAGTTTAAGCGCCGGAAAGTTTATGCTGTTAGAGATTTCCCACCTGGTTGTGGAACCATTGCCATGCGCCTCAGATCGAGAACGGAGACTTGCGAGAATGGGAATGTTGTTCGGTCTTCTGAAGCTAAGGTTGAGTCTTTAGCTAAAGAGGAAGAAAACTTGGGACAGAGAGATGATCACTTGAGATCCATTGATGATGAAGAACAGCTTTGTAATGACATGGATGTTGGGGTACCAGTTGGAGTTGAATCTCATGGAGTTAACATGCCGGAAACGGAACAGGAGCCATTGAAAGACGAATCTGATGAGTTGATGTATGCGCCAGAAGATTGGAATTTTCCGGAGAACGCAAGGGATTTACGTATGGCTGAGCCGGTGGATGTTCAGCCTCTGAGCATTTGCTTGCCAGATGGTAATGATGAGAGTTTTATCTGTGCATCAAACCCTTCAGTTGATGTGGCCATGAGTTCTGTTGGTGGGAGAAACATCGTAACGACGAAACAGCTTCATGAAATAAAGGTTGATGTAGTAAGAGACTTCCCTCTAAAAACAGGAAGCAATCGCTCAAACAGTGAAAAAACTGTAAAGGTTGCTGTGTCGATGGGAAAGGACTTGCTTCTTGAGAAGTCTGGTTCTGGTGTTAGCAGCAGCAGAACACAAAACATGGTGAGGGATATGGTTGTTTATGCGGATGACCAAACTCCCCGAAGAGACCATTTGGATCAAGCTTTTGCGAAGAGCATAACAACGGACGTTCCTGAGCCATTGGAACCTAAAAGATCAAATGTTACAGTGCCAAAGCCAATCCATGTTGCGGGTAGAAAAAAGGCGAAGAAAGGAATTGCATTGCATGCACCCTTGAAGCTTACCAAAACGATGAATCGAGAGTATGGTGAAGGATCTAGGACGAAGAACAGAGAGAAGAATTTGTATTTGCGTGAGAGGGCAAGTCCAGATATAGAGGATTCTGCTGACCAGGAAATAGCCCGACAGCCTCGAACATTACAGGTCGGGATTCCTCCTTCGCGTCCCAGTGGTTCAAGCAGCGGTGATAGTATCCGGAACAAAGTTAAGGAAACTCTACGTCTTTTCCATGGAGCTTGTAGAAAACTTTTGCAGGAGGAAGAAGCAAAGCCTAAGAAAAAAGGGAGTCGAAAGCCCAGAGTAGATTACTTGGCTTCAAAGATTCTCAAAAGCAAAGGGAAATATCTCAACACTGGTATTCAGATTATGGGAACTGTGCCTGGGGTTGAGGTTGGTGATGAGTTTCAATATAGGATGGAGCTGAACATTCTTGGTATACATAGACCAAGTCAAGGCGGTATCGATTATATGAAAGTCGGTGAGGACATTGTTGCGACCAGTATTGTAGCCTCTGGAGGGTACGACGACGAGCTGGATAATTCGGATGTCTTGACCTACACGGGTCAAGGCGGAAATGTGATGAAAGTAAATAAAAGGGGACAGGAAGAAAAAGAGCCCGAAGACCAACAGCTTGTAACGGGAAACCTCGCTTTAGCAAACAGCATAAACAAGAAGAACCCTGTGCGTGTCATAAGAGGCAACAAAAAGGCAGCTTTAGAATCCTCAGGTGATGCGAGAGGTAGAAATTATGTTTACGACGGATTATATGTTGTGGAAGAGTTTTGGCAAGAAACCGGATCTCACGGGAAGCTCGTCTTCAAGTATAAACTTAGGCGCATGCCCGGACAACCCGAGCTTTCATGGAAAGTGGTGAAGAAATCAAAGAAGTCGAAATACCGGGAAGGTCTATGCAGACTTGACATCTCAGAAGGGAAAGAGAGATTACCCATTTGCGCTGTGAACGAAATAGACGACGAGAAACCGCCGATGTTCATCTACACGGCGAAAATGATATACCCGGAATGGTGCAAACCAATTCGTCCAAAGGCATGCGGTTGTACCACACGCTGCACAGAAGCAAGAAACTGCGCCTGTGTTGCGAAAAACGGAGGAGAGATACCGTACAACTACGATGGAGCCGTTGTTGGTGCAAAGAATTTAATCTATGAGTGTGGCCCGCTCTGTAAATGCCCTGCTACTTGCTACCTAAGAGTCACACAGCGCGGGATCAAGTTCCCGCTTGAGATCTTCAAAACCAAGTCAAGAGGTTGGGGAGTGAGATCGCTTAACTCGATCTCTCCGGGTAGCTTCATATGCGAATACGTAGGTGAGCTTTTAGAAGATAAAGAAGCGGAAAGAAGAACCGGGAACGACGAGTATCTCTTTGATATTGGTAACAAATATGATAATTCCTTAGCGGAAGGGATGTCGAAGCTAATGCCCGGGACACAGGCAGGCCTTGCTACGGAAGAAGACGATGAGACGAGCGGATTCACTATTGATGCTGCAGCGAAAGGGAATATCGGGAGGTTTATAAACCACAGCTGCTCGCCAAATCTGTATGCGCAAAACGTATTGTACGATCATGAAGACACGAGAATCCCTCATGTGATGTTCTTCGCAATGGACAATATACCTCCGCTTCAAGAACTCTGTTACCACTACAATTACATGATCGATCAGGTACGCGATTCTAACGGTAATATCAAGAAGAAAATCTGCTATTGTGGTTCTTCCGAATGTACCGGTAGGCTCTATTGATCGATTCACCTTGAACTTTTTCCCCTGTTTGTTTTCGGATTCTTCTTGTTTTTATGTTTGGTGAATCAACAGTTTATTATGTTACATTTTAGTCTTAAAAAGTTTGAATTCAGTCTATAAATCCAAGTCTTGAAATAAAAACTTTAATACAAACAGGTTACTGTTAAGCTAAAGTATCTATGGAGTTAGAATCGATTGTTCTTGCCTCCTCCAAGTCTCACTTCCAGTTTCTTCTTCATTAAACCGATCTACACTGTTTATGAATATCCCTGCCAAAACAAAAACCGGTTCTTGATTTTGGACCAGAAAGCTAAGAACAGAGTCGATTTGTTTTACCAATAAACCATGTTGCAGCAGCTAAGAACAGAATCGATGTTAAGATCAGTGCGGTTTTTCTCCAACTGTCGATACAATCCTGCGTATACAACAATGGAAGCATTTTTGGTTCCCAAAAGCTGTGTTTTTTTCCAGGATTGGGGATGAAAAGAAGGGATTTTTTTTACCTGAACAATACCGACAAGAGGCGAAGAAGGAACATCGCCAAATATGTGAATTGCGACAGTGGAGACAGCCATTGATAATGGTCTTAAACTTGGTTTCACACAGTGCAGACACACATAATTCACAGGAGCCTGAAGAAGACGAAAGACGAAGCTGTTCTTGATGAGCATACACATTACAACAACAACACGAGGCTCAAAAGTTATTAAACAGCTCTACCTGTGTAGCAAACACAAGAAGCTCTCCCAAGGCAAAGAGGGCGATGAAACCGTATAAACTCTTTAAGGTAAAAGCAGTGAAGCAAAATATCGCCCCGAGAAATGTTGCTCCTGATAAGAGCTGCATCCAAGAACAAAAAAGATTTAATAAAAACCCGAGTAATCCGAAAACAATAAGAAAAGCCCTTTTTTAACCTTAAAAGCATTTGGAATTGTTGCATTGACACGATCAAGTATAAAGCCTCCTGATAATGTTCCAACGATCCCACAAATGATAGTTACCGCCCCGAAGATCATATCGGCATTTTTCTGTAGAGATACAATTCTTATCATAAAAAAGTTTGTTGAATCTTTCATGAAATCCCCAAAGATGAATTTGGTTTGAAACAAGAGAAAGAGATTGATAGAATAACTGTTTTACCATTTTATAAATGTTATAACCCGCCTTTGGTCCCCAATATGAGTATGCTCCAATAACAAAATTGTATGATACATAACCTGTTAAAGGCGAGTGTATCGATCAACGAAGAAGATAAAGAAGAAGAAGAGCAGTGAAAGCAGATTAAAATTTTACCTAAGACATTAACAACAAAGACCTTTTCTTTATATAGAACTTTCATATCTTTCGCGAATCTAGTGAATGATTTCCAAACTGCTTTCGCGTAACTTGTCCTGCCACAGTTGAAGTAAAAAATTTGATAACTATATAAGCATATATGGAAGAAAATGAATGAAAAAGAGAGAGAATAAAATCAACTCACTTGTAAGTTTCAATGGAGACCTCAAACTGATCAGGCTCAATCTCATTACCAACTTGAAGATGATTGTTGTTTTTCGATGTCTCTGAGCCTGCAAAAGGCAAAGTCTCACTTCAAACTTGTATAATCAGAGTATATTATGATTGACATAGAAGAGAAAAAAGAGTTAATAACCTACTGATGAAGCCATTACTTCAATTGATCTAACCGTCTTTATCGAATCAGTAGAAGAAAACCCTGTTTGTTTCTGAGATCAATATCTTTAACAGTTTATGCTTTATTAACAGAAGATAAAATTGTTCCTAACCTTTTAGCTCCAAAGGCTTCATTACAAAACCAAGAACAGCAAATGGAGCCATTAAAACAGCTTCTCCCCAAAACGCATAGCGCCAACTAAAATGTTTCCCAACCTAAAAGCAACAAGAAGGAATCATGGAATGACAAAGAAGATGGGACTTTCAGACAATAAATATAATTGTATCAATTATAATGGTGTCTCTTAACACTATTAATTTCTAGAAGTTTTACTGTATATACTTACGTATCCGCCATAGACATATCCCAAAGCAACACCACTCGGTATACACATGTAAAACAGTCCAAGCCACGCAGCTTTCTGAAAAACCGTTAACAAAAAAGAGATTAAATTAATCAGAAATAGTGCATTTGGGTTGATAAGAAGTTAAGAAGTGCAAAACAAAAAAGCAAAGAGAAACCTGTTTCTGAGGAGCATTGTCATCTATAAATGGAGCTGCAAGACTAATGAAAGAAGCTTCACCTACACCAACGAACCTACGAGTAATAACAAACTCCATTTCGTAATTTCGGAGCAAGCAAAATCAATCAATCATAAGGTAGGACACAAAACATACATTCGGCATAAGACGATAAACCAAAAGGCAAAGGAACTGCCACAACCAAGAACTGCAACAGTCCAAACAGTTAAGCCTACTCCAATAAGTCTAAATGGATTGAAGCTGCACTAAAACAAAACAAAAACACTTGAATAAGCTTAATTTGGTTTAGACATGAGAAGGGGATAAAAAAAAAAAACAAGAATGAAAGTGTTACTCACCTTTTTGCTAATGAAGCAAAGATTGGTGATGCAATAAGAAGCCCAACCATAAATGAAGATGACAATACACCATCTTCGAAATTACTTAGGTTGAAATGTCCCCTAAAATAAGCAAATTTACATAAGAGAACAGCCACAATATTAAATGTCTCCTAACTTTAAAGTTTCTTATCATTACCATAAAATGATAAATAACAAAATACAGAATGACTATTCTTACTGAATTCCAGTTGCAGGAGTGCATTTGCCATTATCATGACAACTCTTGGTACTTCCATTCACACCATTGCTCGCTATCGCACCTCGATCCATGTAGTTTAACAAATTAATGATGCAGAAGATCAAGAGTAACCTAGGAACGTTTTTTGAACAAGATAGCAATCAGAGTCTTTCTCAAAGTCCAAACTCATTACAGAAACCAAAACCATGACACACAAAATTTCAACTTTGCATAGTTTTTCTTAAGATTGTGGTGAAGCGAGAGCTCAAAATCCGGACTTTGATGGCAACAGAGAAACAAAAAAGCAACGAATGATATACCAAACGGGAGAGAGGAAGGAAGATTCGACGATTTCTAAGCTTCGAACAGTCTCCAGCTCCGCAAGAGGAGTAGAAGATGAAGGAGAATAACATCTCGACGGCTCTGTCGCAGGAGGAAGACAACAATCTTCTTCTTTGGTCACCATTTTGATATCTCAACTAAGATCTTTGAGAGAGAAAAAAGATAAAAGAATCACAAAAAACATATTATTGGACTTGTAAAAGGTAAAGCAAAACTCCACGTGAATAAAAGAGATTCTTTTTCTCTCTCTGTTTCTTTTTCTTTATCATCCTCTGGTTTTACCCAAAAAAAGAGAATCAAGCTTTCACTAACTTTGAAGGTTACCAAGAAAACTCCTCAAGTGACCCAACAAGATATTATTACTAATTGTACAATTCCAAGAACAAAAGATTCTTAATTTGAAAAAGAAAAAGAAAAAAAGTTGAGATTTAAATGAGAGAAACACTAAAAGATCTGAAGTCCTAAAACAAGACAAGAGCAAAGGATTATTCTAATGGCTCAGCTTCCGTCTCTTTCTCTGTCTGTCTCGTTCTTCTTCTTCCGCAAGCAGCTGCGCTTCCTTCTCATCTTCCTCCCTTGCGATTCTCGCACTGCATTTAACAATCACCGTTGATCGTTAAAAGGATTATAGAAGAAACAAATAATGTTAACTCAGAGATCAAAAATATTGATGTACCTTCGTCTCTCTTCCTTCATGATATCATCAAAGTTTGCTTCCATGTTTCTGTCATCATCGTCACGCCCAGCAAAACGATCGGTCCTGAGAATGAAACACAAAACCCATAAGTGACAGGGAGAAAAAATCTAAGAAAATGTAATGGACTTGATTGAGAGAAGGTGGAGGAAGTTTGAAGCAGTACTTGAACATTTTTCTAATAATGTCGAACGCCATATCATCATCCTCTGACATCCTTGCAGGCTTCTTCTTCTTCGGCCTCCTATCATAATCTAGATCTCGCGGTGGAGGTCTCTTGGGCGCCGGTTTACTCATCATCTGTACAAGTTAATTGACAAATTAGTGTTTTGCTAGTTTTTGTTTTGGCCAAAGGACATACGAGAAAGATGTGAAAAAATAATGATACCTGGTGTTTCGAGATAGGCGCTGATTGTTTCGGGATCATTCGGGATGTCGCGGGGTCACGGGAAACTTTTCTCTGTTCTACCACCCGTTGCCTGGGATCAGATGACAATGGCCTCGATGAGGACGGTCTCTGACCACTTTGAAGAGAACTCTTTCCCGCCGAGATGGAGGGCTTCCTTTCCAATGAAGTCTTAGAAGGCAAAGGTCTTGCCATTGACACTGACCGAGCAGGACCAACTCCATTGCTGCTGCTGCTCATCTGTTTCCTATGATGATCCAATGGCACTTTCGCAGGAGCTGATCTTTGGGAATCTAATCTGGAGTTCGGTTGGCCATTCCGGTTAGCTGATTGGCCATTCATCGTGGAGCCTGGTGGCCTAATGGGTGCTTGACGGTTTGTTGAGGAACCTGGTCTTTGGCTGCCCGAGGACGGAGCCCTTTGCTGCATTTGGCTGCCAGAGGAAGCCGGTCTTGAATTTTGCATTTGACTGCCTGAGGAAGCTGGTCTCCCTGAGACAGATCTCGACTGCATTTGGCTGCCAGAGGAAGGCGGTCTTGGATTTTGCATTTGGCTGCCCGAGGAAGGCGGTCTTGAATGATTCACCAATTGGCTGCCAGCCGGTCTTGAATGCCCATTCGCTGAAACAGGTCTCTTCTCCTCACGAGGGGGACCATGAGCAGTTCTACCATTGATACCTGATGATGGTTTGGGCCTTGCTGATAATTGAGCATATCGAGCCTCTTGAACATCAGCAAAAAACCTGTATAAGTTATCTCCATGAAAATGGTATGCTTTAAAGATCAAAAATAGCAAACAAGATTTTCAGAAGACACAACATACCAGAATTGGGAAAGGAGCCACTTCGAGACAGAGATTCCTTCTTCGGGACTGGAAGCTCCGCATCATCAGATAACAAGAACGAATAGTCTCTTGTATCCTTAAGAGCCTCAACTTTCCTTCTCACCTCATTCACAACTTTAGGCCGCTTCTCATGCGACACATTCTTAGTGCCTGAACTGCTCGTTGGAACAGGTCTTTTCTTCTGCACACAAGATACGATTCCATCAGCAAAAACATCTTAAACAATAAAAACGTGAAGAGAAAAAAAATATTGAGGCACGTACAGTTTGGTTCGAGTTCGAACTTCTAGCTGTTCTTAGCTCGTTTTCTAGCAAGGATTTGCTTTCTTGTATAACCCTTGATGAAATAACAGGCCGCGAAGGACCAAAGAAGGAGCCAAAACTGCAGCAAACACACAATTTGCCTCGATCAAAACATATTCCATCATGTTTGAATAACTTAAAAAAAAGGTGATTAATAGCAAACACATACTCGTTATAAGGGAGTTTACTTCTTCTCTCTTGCGAAGATTGAGCATTTGCACTTCCTTTTCCTTTTCCCATGTTCTTCCTGATTGAATCTTTCAACTTTTGGCGCAATTCAAGATATTCCAATTCTTCCTTTGGGGCTTGTCTTTCTTCTTCTTCCTCCTCATCCTCATACTCATCCTCATCCTCACTATAATAGTCATCATACCCAGCTTCTTCATCAAGGTCCTGAAATTAACATAGCCGAATCGTGTAAACGATGTAAGATCTAGCTAAAGCGAATTCGAAACAAAATTATACAAAAACTTCCCCATGGGCTTACTTCTTCATAACCCTGCATCTTTGCTGGAAGATAGCCTACCAATTAGCAAATTCCTGCAAAAACCAACCCCATTAATTAAACCATGCTTATTTCGACATAAAATAACGCCAAATTTGCGGTTTTTCCGAGATAGAAAGAGAAAAGAGCTGATTTTTTATCGGATCTAACAGACCAAAAGAGAGAGAAAAAAACGATAATTTCTAGATCAATCCGTAATTAAGAACATGATTCATCACAAATCGATAATAATCGAGATCGGACTTGAAACCAACCACAGAAAAAAAAAACCACAATTTTGATTTTAGACACCTCGTTTTCCAGAAAACCTTTTCGAAACACCATCTAAATCAAACCCAAACAAAATTATCTTATAAAACAATCGCCAGGAACAAAAAACAATTTCAAGATGAATCCGATGTTAAGAACAGGATTCGTCACAAATCGAGAGAAATAATCGGACTTTTGAGCAAACACAGAAAACCCACAAAACTCGTTTACCGAAAATCTTCTCAACCACCATCAAAATCGAAAACAAACACCAGATCTGATATCTCACCAACAAAAAAAAAATCCAAAATCGACAGATCTGAACAAAAATTCAAACGACATACCTGGATTTGACCTGGAACCGATGAAATCAGACGAAATGACGAGAAAATCGATGAGATCTGACGATTCCGATAAAGAGAAAAAACCGATCGATTCGGAACGGCGAGAGCGAAGATCTGTGTAGATCTGCGAGAAAAAAGAAAGCTGCGAAGAGATAAAAAGGGGATAGAAGAAGAAGAGAGGCGCTCTCTTGGGCTTAGGTTTTTGGAGAGGAATATAGAGGAAGACAAAGGAAACCGAAGGACCCAGAAACAATTAGGGATGTTGCTAATATGCGCCATGATGCGCCTCATGCATCCAAACACCTTCACTTGCATATATCTGAATATCTCTCTTTAATGGAAATTATTATATCATTAATGATTTTTTTTTCTTTCTTAATTTAGGATTTTTTTTTGGTTTGGATGGTAAGAAAAATAAAGATTTTTCTCTTCTTTTTTTTTTTTGGTAAAAAAGATTTTGAGTGAAATTGGGACTTCTCCTCTAGAGCCTGAAGCAGCTCACCGTCGTCGATAACCGTTTCACCCGTCCACCGGCAAATTAACGTAATGTTTTAAATTCGATTTGCTTAGATAAAAAGATGAAATTCGATCCAGTAAAAAAAAAGAGAAAAATATGAAATTCGATCCAATAAAAAAAAGAGAGAAAAAGATGAATAACTATCATGGAATTGAGAAAAACTTTGTTATGATTATTTGTGATTGAAAAAGTATTTCAATTTTATATATATATATATATATATATAGATGATACATGGCATGATCATCATCATAATTACTATTTCAAATTTAAAATATTAGGTTAATGACATGTATCCGATTTTTAAATATGTGATTAAAAAAATTAGATTTGAAGAATATACAGATTTTGAATTTTTCTATTTTTGGGACAGCTAGATTGAGTTGTTACTGTTAGCTTTTAATTTGTAAAAATATTTTATTATTTATTAATAAACCATATATATCCCTCTACTACAAAATGTATTTTGTCCCGTCTAATTTTTTTAATTGTTACTAGATGAGTAAATAATAAATTGTTATTAAAAAATACATACGCACGGGTTTTTATTTTTTTTAATCAAATTTATTTGTTTTGGTAAGGTAAATGGAAGCTTTCGCTATAAATTTCCCATCACAAATGTGGTTGTATGCATATTGATGAACTAGGGAGAACGGCTTATTTATTCATGAACAATTGGCCACGGTTACAGGCCGGACATGAACTGCATATCTGTGCTAATTCATACATAAACTGATATAAAATTCAAAAAATAGACATGAACTAATACGATAGGCTAAAATATACAATTGGATGTAACAGCGTTAGTAAAACCGTTAACGGACGATGAGTCAGATGCCACGTGAGATGGATCCGGTGCCATATCATATACGACGTCGTATAGTATTAAAAACGCTACAGAAGAGAAATAAATAAAACGACGGTTCCTCAGAAGATATATTCTTCTTCTTCCTCGCGACAGAACACAAATTAGGGATTTTGGGTTTTCAAAATTTTGCCTCAGAATTCGACAAATCTGCAGTTCACTTGTGGTTGAGAAGCTTAAAGGAGGCATTGGAAGCTTAGAGGAAGGTTTACGAGCAATCGAAACTGAGATTGGTACCTTGCAATGTGAAACTCGAACCTGTGAAGATGTTGTGAATTGTTACAAGAAGGACATCGAATAGATCAAAGCTTCTGTCCATGGATTTGAGAAGGATATTGGAGATATGAAAGCTACGGTCAGTTGGTGTGAGATTGAGTTACGTAGTTTAAAAAACATGATTGTGTGTGGTCTAGTAATGTGTGTATTCTTACCTTATCATCCTAAGGTAATGATCTTGGCATTGTTAAAACGATAAAAGGAGTTTGTTGATGGAATTTGTCTATGTTTGGTATGTATTTTGAATGGTCGAATTATGTAAAAGAGAATAAGTATCAGTAATATATTAGTTTTGATTAAGCCGAGAGCAAGAGTTGACTAAGCCGAAAGTAACCAAAAAACTACATAGCCAAACGCAAAACAGATTACTTGGCATCCGAAACCTAGAAAATCAACATCCGAAACAAAAAGCAAAACATAATAACATCCGACATCCATATCCAAGTCTAATTAGTAGCCGATGTTTGTGTTGCTTGACTTGGCCCACCTCCACTCTCTGTCACTACTTGTGCTGCCTTTTTTGAAACCTTCCTTGGCCGCATTTTTATCGAAACTCCAATTCTAACACACTTGAGTGAGTTATGTCCCGATGAACCACAATGACCACAATGCATAACACGTCCTTTTCTGCCCACTTTCTTCGTTGGAGACTCGTGCTTGCTCTTGATCCTCTTTTTAGGCTTTGGGTTTCGGCCCTTAGATATCTCCCTTTTTGGTGCTTCAAGTTCAGCTTCACCAGACTTCTTCCAAAACCGCAAACCATCAAGTGGCAAAATGGAGTCACTATATATGTCCCTCCACGTTGATGTCAAGTACCAATTTGGCACATAGTCATCCATTTTCAGTTTCTTGTCCATGATAACACGCAAGACATGGACACAAAGAATCCCAGAAATATCCCACACCCGACAGCTACATGTCCTTCTGTTCAAATGAACCTTATATCCACAGCCATTATAATCCAGTTGATACCATCCATTAGGTCCTGCAATCGACTTGCAATATTTTTTCTCCTTTTCCACCAATGCAATGCACTTTGCCACTTTAAGACTGAATTTTCCCTTACGCTTCAAGGACTTCTTCCTTCTAATCTCTATGCGAGCCATGGCTTGTCTCCTTATTGTCTCCAACATCTTAACAACTGGCATTTCTCGTGCTTTGTTTATGCTGTTGTTATAGGACTCGGAAAAGTTGTTGTGAACATCCTCACAACAAGCTTTGCTGGTAAAGAAAGCTCTGCTACAGTTTTGAGGATTCTTCATCATCATAGCTTCATACACATCAGCATCATATTCCTTAACTGCTTTGACTGCTGCCTCATACTCAACCATGTTGTAGCTCTCAGCAACTGCCCAAAAGAGAGGTTTCATCCTCTTTTTATTTGGAAATTTCGACTTCAAATTACCATAAATGTGGCGTGCACACATTCGATGTTCAATTTTTGGCAATTCTTGATCAACAGCCTTGAGCAAGCCCTGGATTTAAAAACAAAACAGATTACAAGTTAAAGACATTACCAAGTTAAAAACAAAACAGATTAGAAGTTAAGGTAAAACTTAATTAATCTCTTACTTTTTGTCTGTCTGATATGACAGTAAAACCTTCCCCATTACCAAGCTATAAATCGGCTTTAAGCTTCCTGATGAACCACAACCAACTATCTGTGTCTTCCACTTGCACGATTGCCCAAGCAACAGGGTAAACTTGATTGTTTGCGTCTCTTCCTACGGCTGCTAGCAGTTGCCCTTTGACATTGGATTTCAAGAAACATCCATCAATCCCAAAGATAGGCCGACAATGTGCAATCCATGTTCTCCTCAGTGCTTCAAAACACACATAGAAAGACTCAAATCTCTCTTTTCCATCTTCTCCAGGTAATGTCAGCAGCTCCACACTCGTACCAGGATTAGAACTAGAAAAAAAAAGTGACTGAATTTAGTTTGTGTGGACAGAGATTGTGAATTAAGCATACTCAAGTCATATAACTTACTTTAATATCTCTAACACGTAGTCTTTCATCCTTCTAAACTGTTCATCGTGTTCTTCTTGTATTATGTCAAATGCTCTTTTCTTTGCCTTTCTACATTGGTCATCTGTCACAATCAGATTGTACCTCTCTTCGATCTGAGCTTGCATATCCCTTGGTCTGAAATTTGGATCCTTTCTCACATCATTTACAAACAGTTGTGCAATCACCTCTTGAGTTATTACCTTGCTACGACCATCTTTGATACAAGTATGGTCATCTTCATAAGTCTTGATCATGTATTTTCCAAGGGGTTCCTCAAAAGAGCAGTAAAGTCTCCACTTACAATCATCATCTTCAACTGCACACTTAACCTCCGATATGTCGCTTCCCCACCTTGTGTATTTGACATTCCATCCTTCTTTTAATACATACTCAACCACAGCTTCTTTAAACTCTTTAATACTGTCAAACACCTGCATTAACTTAAGGTTTCCACTACCTCTTCTATACCTTTCTGTCTGTCTCTCAGCTGGTTCTTCCTCACAGTCAGAATTATCAAGTGTGTCCTGATAATTCTCATTTTCTTCTTCATCAACGAAATCAGCCACAATAGCCTCAACCCGAGCTTCTTCCTCACATAGATCATGATCATCATCACTGCCTTCATTATTAACCTCACCATTATTACCATCTTCCTCCTCCGCAACATTACCATCACCATCAGCCGTCTCCTGAGCAACATTCTCATCACCATCCGCATCTTCCTCTGTCACTTTTTCATCCTCCAGGTATATATCAATACCACGTACCCAAATAGCAGTCGAGCACATTCTCTCAAAATTACCAGACCCGTTACATAAGAGTTTCAGATCACTCAAATCTTCAAACGGCAGTTTATAGTACACTCTCTTTCCATACAGATTCAACAAAGCCGATAAGGTTGTAAACAAAGCTTGAGGTTGAGTTTCTACAACAAGTGTCTCGCCTCCAACATAACATAGTACACCATTGTGTGTCTCAAACTTTCCACCGTAAACGCAATTGAAGACTGTATCGTCTGCAAAACTGAAACATAAAAAGTTCATTAATATCAAAATTAAACTCACACAGACATTCTGACAAACACTTGGTGGGCATATAATTTGTTTTCTAATTTTTACAAAAACTGTGTGAAATCTACAGTCGATTGCAAGAGAGTAGGAGATTATTAACAACTAAATAATCAATTAAACAGAAGAGACGATAAATTTCTGAGCAAAATGGATTTAGGGTTCGAATTATTTTACCTCATCTTTTCGAATCCACAGTCGACTGCTTCCTTATTTCCTCACTAATTTCAGTAGTTCTGCTTTCTTCTCTCAATGGATTTAGGGATTTCACTCTCGTTGTTCTTCCCTATTTTGATAAGAGGATACGACACAATGAAACAAAAAACTTAGCATAAACGATGATGTTTTGCTCTAATAAGAAAACGACGTCGTTTCTCTGCTACTCTTAATCGATTTCTTATTTGCCAAAACGACCACGTTTAATGCTACTATTATTCTAATCATTTATTAATTACTGACTAGGCGTCTGACTCAGCACCCGTTAACGTTTGACTAACACTGTTAAAGTCAATGTATGTTTTAGCTATTTTATATCAGTTTATGTATGAATTAGCACAGATATGCAGTTCATGTCCGGCCTGTAACCGTGGCCAATTGTTTATGTATGAATAAGCCGTTCTCCCTGATGAAGTAGGGTTGAGCACCCGTCTTTGAGATTCGATCCGGATTCGAATCGACCCGAAAACATACTGGATTTCGACCTGAAAATGCAAATTAATTGGACCTAGATAGACCGATAAGCCCATTTTATGATGTTGGCCCATGATGACGAAGTAAACCAGCGAGTTCGGCCCAAATCCAAGACAAGCAGCCGACAAAAGAAAAGAATAGCGATTAAAAAGGAAATTCGCTTAAAAAATAGGGAGTTTTCCTGTTTTAATTAGGTTTTCGACACCGACTGCAATAATGTATAAATATACATGTAACTTAATGAATGAGGAGATCAATGATTAATAAAAAAACACAACTTCTTTATTCCTTAGCTTTCTGATTTCTTTGCTATAGCTTTTAAACCTGTTTGATAGATCCGAAATACTTAAAGGTATCCGGATTCATCAATTGGCGCCGTATGAGGGGATAATTCTCTTTATCTTTGGAGATCGAACCAAGGTTTGAAAGCTTTGTAGCGATGTCGGAAACACCACCTCTAGTTTCCGTTAACAACAACGAAGTCGGAGATACCGATAACGTCGACAGAGACGGGGCAATTAACGGCGTTGACAACCAGGACAACGACAACATCGTCCTTCCGGAAAACACCGTGAACACCACAGAAGACCAGCTCGACGTCCCAAATATTCTCAAGAGACTTCTTGAACGATTCGACAAACAAGAGGCGGAGACTTGTGTAATCAGAGCAAGATTAACCTCTCTCGAAGATCCACAAACTATCCGTCAGCAACACCCGGAGACTTCAGCTCGGTTAAACAGAACGATATTCCCTGAACAGATTCTATCCACTACTCTCGACTAAGTTGGAAACCAAGGAAACAGCTCTCAACTGACCTTTGCAACCCCCTCCCGTCGTCTCGACGACTCGATCCCAGATCAGGAGATTGAAGGCATGAAGAATACCATCAGAAACATGACCTCGAAGATGCACCGAGCTATCAGTTCGGCCCCGAAGATTGAACGTGTTCTAGAAGATACCCAAAAGACTCCGTTTACGATGCGAATTGCCAACACTTTTGTCAGACACACCACGAAGATTAAGATCGCCATATACAAATAGAAAATAGATCCAAGTCAATACATCATGGCTTTTAATATCGAGATGGGACAAGCTCACTTTAGCTCGGGAGAAAATGAGGCTGGTTACTGTCAACTGTTCTGGAGCACCTCGGCGGCGCTGCACTCACCTGGTTCTCCCGATGGGAAGCAAACTCCATTGACAACTTCAACCAATTGTCCACAACATTCTTGAAGCACTACTCCATGTTCATGCAAAAATGCACATCAAAACGCCGATCTCTGGGATCTTACTCAAGGATCCAAAGAACCAGTACGTACTTTTATGGATCAATCTAAAGCTACGATTTCCAGGTCGCAGTAGCAAATGAAGCAGCGAAAGCCGCACTGCGCAACGCTTTGTGGTACGAGTCACGATTTTGCGAGAATCTCTTCCTCAATGAGCCTCCACTTTGGAGGACGCAATGCATAGAGCAACTCGTTATATCGAAGTAGAGGAAGACCGCACCAAGTTGGTAAAGAAATACGCACCAACAAGGACGATGACCTCAAGGGAAAAAGAAGACTACTACGAACCTGCCAAGCACTACGAGAAGGATTACCCAAAAGATGATCGGAGCAAGAAAGCCTCGAACTACTATGTTAGCGACAGTCAGCCTCAGAAACCCTAGAACAAATACAACCAAGAAGATGATCCCAAAGAAACAAACGAAAGGTTGTATTGCGATTTCCATGAAAGATCAGGATATTTGACTGTGCAGTGCTGTCATCTGCAAAATATCCTCCTCAAAAAGTACCAGAAGGGTGAAATCAGCGACGTCGAATTCAGGAAAACCAGCGGAGGCAGTAGATCTGATTATCGCAACGAGCGGGTAAGGTTGGCGAATGAAAGTGACGAAAAGCGTACCAATGATCAACGAAGAGAAAAACATCGGCTGACCGATGCCGACATCAATCCAACAAAAAGAAACCAAGACGACCAACACGGGGAGAACAATAATTCGGCATCTCGAAAATGATTCAATATGATCATGAGAGGACTCGAAGCGTGTAACGATTCAGTACGGTCAATTCAGGAGTACGAAGACAAGTTATCACAGCACAAAAATGGCTGGTTATCGTCGTGAAGGCCTTGCAATAACCTTTGACGAATTGGATACCACCGGACTCGACATACCACACAACAACCCCCTAGTGATCGAACTCATGATCGGTGATTGCGAAGTAACAAGGATAGTGGTTGACACAGGAAGCATAGTGGATCTAATATACAAGGAGACCTTAAAGAAGGTGGAAATCAGCAAAGACAACATCAAATACTGCAATCGACCTCTGACAGGATTCACTAACGAGACGACCTCAAGTATCGGAACAATCAAACTTCCTGTATATTTGGCCGAAATGAACAAATACATCAAGTTCGTGGTACTCGATGCACCCACAGTCTATAATGCAATCTTAGGAATGCCGTGGATGTATATGATGAAGGCAGTGGCATCGACTTACCACCAGTGCATCAAATTCTAACCCCAAACGGTACATATACCATCAGAGGCCATCAAAGGATAGCTCGAATATGCTTCATCAGCGAGAAGAAGATCAGGAACAAAGCAGCTCTCGCACTACGTATCACCATCGAGTCGATCGACCTCGACAAACAGAAATCTAAGGATAATTCCGTCATGCAGATTATCGTTGACATGGAAAGGCCAAAACGATGTGTAGGGATTCGAACCGAACTCGAAGAGGAAATCAAAGATAAGTTCGTCGTACTTCTTCGAAAAACCATTTTGACTTTTTCTTGGTCAATCGAAGATATGAAAGATATCGACCCAAGGATTATTTGCCATGAGTCGAATGTAGACCCAACGTACAAGCCAATCAAACAAAAACGAAGGAAGCTAATCCCCGAACGAGCCAAGGCAGTCAACGACGAGGTAGAACGTCTACTCGGCGCAGGATCAATCACCGAAGTAAAATATCCAAAATGGCTTACCAACCCCGTGGTGGTTAAAAAGAAGAACAGAAACTGGAGAGTGTGCGTTGACTTCACGAACATCAACAAAGCTTGTCCTAAAGATAGTTTGTCATTGCCACATATCGATCGTCTCATATAAGCAACTGTCAGGAATGAGCTACTCTCCTTTATGGATGCATTCTTAGGATACAACCAGATTCTTATGCATTCTGACGATCGTGAAAAGATAGCTTTCATAACAGATAGAGAAATTTTTTGTTATAAGGTGGTGTCTTTCGGATTGAAAAATGCGAGAGCAAATTATCAACGGCTCGTCAACAAGATGTTTGCCGATTAGCTCGGTCAATCCATAGAAGTCTACATAGACGACATGCTGATTAAGTCTTCCAATGCCAAAGATCATATCGACCACTTGAGCAAATGCGTTGAAACCTTGAACCTGTATGGAATGAAGCTCAACCCAGCGAAGTGCACCTTCGCCGTTACAGCCGGTGAATTCTTAGGATACATCGTCATTCAGAGAGGAATCTAGGCCAATCCAAAGTAGATCGCCACCATCCTTGATCTACCTTCACCTATGAACAGAAAGGAGGTGCAACGACTCACTTGAATGATAGCCGCACTCAATCGATTCATATCTCGGTCCACCGACAAAAGTCTTCCCTTATACCAGCTGCTCCGCGGAAATAAAGGCTTCGAATGGAACGACCAGTGCGAGGAAGAATTTAAACAACTCAAGAATATCTCTCGACACCCCCGATCCTGGCCAAACCCGAGGAAGGAGAAATTATGTACCTCTACGTCGCAGTTTCATGCTCGGCAGTCAGCGGGGTACTTGTACGCGAAGATCGAGGAAAGAAAAGACCTATCTTTTACGTCAGCAAAACTCTGAACGGGGCCAAAATGAGGTATTCGACTGTGGAAAAACTTGCATTCACCGTCCTGATCTCATCCCGAAAATTACGACCATACTTTCAATCTCATTCGATTGCCGTCTTCACCAACCAACCTCTTAAAACAATATTTCATAGTCAAAGTCAATCAGGTCGATTGACCAAATAGGTAATCGAGCTCAGTGAATACGACATCGAGCACAAAGGCCGAACTAGTCTGAAGTCACAGGTCTTGGCAGATTTTCTTGTTGAACTTCCACCCGAACTGCTTGCCGACGATCTCCCAAAGGAAGAATGGTGGACACTGCACATAGATGTAGCTTCATCAAGACATGGTTCCGGAATCGTGATACATCTCGAATCACCAACTGAAGAAGTCTTCGAGCAGTCGTTCCGCCTCGGCTTCATCGCGTCCTATAACGAAGCTAAATACGACATTGATAGCGGTCTCCGTCTAGCCAAAGGAATCAAAGCATCACAGGTCCGAGCCTTCTGCGACTCCCAACTCGTCGCTAACCAATACAAAGGGGAGTACGAAGCAAAGAACGAAATAATGGATGAATACCTCAAAGTAGTTCAGGAGATCGTAAAAGACTTCAGATCTTTCGAGCTCACAAAAATCCCCCGAAGTGATAACACAGCGGATGGCGGGTTGGCCACATTAGCTTCAACTTCGGATCCAGACTTACGATGCATCATTCCGGTAGAAAACATAGTCGCACCAAGCATAGATCTATCTAAGGGAGTACAACAAATCAACGACCTGCCAAAAGAAAGTAATAAAGACGAGATCGTATCTGACCCAATGGACGAGGTTACGAACCCGAACAAAGATTGGAGATATGAGATCAAATTGTATATCCACGACGATTAGGTTCCAGCGGACAGATGGGCAGCTCGACGACTAAAAGCACGAAGCGCACATTACATCGTGCATAAAGGGGAACCTTACAGATGGACTTCATCAGAGATATTACTACACTGCATTCATGGATACGAGGTCTTCAGAATTCGGAGCGAAACATATGACGGGGCCGGAGGTAATCATTCTGGAGGTCAGTCACTCGCGCTCAAAATAAAAAAAATTGGTTTTTTTCTGGCCAAGTATGATCTCAGATTGCGAAACATATGCTGCCAAGTGTGATGCGTGTCAACGCCACGGTCCACTAAAATACGTACCAACTGAAAAATTTTCCTCGGCAATCATCGCTTACCCATTCATGCGTTGGGCAATGGATGTCGTAGGACCACTAGTACCTTCGCACCAAATGGGTTGAAACTGAAACCTACACCAAGATCGAAGGACATAACGTGCAGAAATTTGTGTGGAAATATATTATCTGCCGACATGGGCTTCCATACGAGATTGTCATGGATAACGGGCCTAATCTCACTTGCAAAGTCTTCGGCGATTTCTATGCCAAATGGATGATTCGCCTAAGTAAATCCACATCCTATTATCCGCAGGGAAATGGTCAGGCAGAGCAACTAACAAAACGATCATCGATGGACTGAAGAAACGACTGGGAGCTGCAAAAGGATTTTGGACAGAGGAGCTCGATGGAGTTTTATGGTCACACCAAACAACGCCTCGTCGCCCTACCGGACAAACCCCCTTCTCTTTGTCACATGGCGTTGAAGCAATGGCCCCTGCCGAAACAAACGTCGGAAGCTTGTGGCAAGTGCTGATGACACAAAATATTGACCTCAACAACGACCGACTACGTTATGGATTGGACGAAGTAGAAGGATTACGAGACGAAGCATTACTTCGAAAGCAGAACTATCAACAAATTACGGCTAAATACTACAACAGAAAATTCTGAAACCATTTCTTCCAAGCTCATTTCTCACATTTTGTAAGTGAACTACGAGCGACTTGATTCCTCTTTGGAGGATACGTAGGCAGCCTTTCAGGGCCCAACTGCAATTTTAGTAGAAGTTTATTTTTTATCCATCAGATCGTCTATTTAAACAAATTCGGCACGACCAGTTCGTCCAATTTCACAAACTCTTCGTGGTTTAAATTCTTCACATCGTCACCCTGGCCAGGTGTTCGATATTATACGTGCTCCTCATGGGTGCTGTGGTGACATAATCCACGTTTCAAACCTCTAAGTCTAAACCGTTTATGTTGAAGTTAAAAAGCCGAGCCTAGTCTCGCATATGTTCTAGGTCGGCTACATAACTAAACGCCGAGCTAAATTCGCATATTTATGACCGATCTAAAACAACCAACAGGATAAGCCAAACACCAATATTCGCACCTAAAACTTATGATTCAATTCTCTTTTTACACCAAAAACTTAGTTTTTTTTATCTCGAAAATAAGTACTAATTTCCTTTATAAAGATCGATATAATACGTCAAAACTCGGCGACATGGTAACGTGAGCGAGGTATATTTAAACAGAGCACTAACTCACAAATCAATCCAACCCAACTTATCAAGTAAGTTGTCACAAAGATCAAAATAATGACGAAACTAAATATAAACTCGCAGTCAAACAAAGACATATCGGAGTTCGTAGTCAAACAACATATTTACATGAATAGGTTAGTATATTGCAAAGGAAGAGACAAGACAGAGAAAGGTCGACATCATACTTAGAAGAAACGGAAATAAAAGAAAGCATCTTATATAACCCACAAACGGGGAAAACATGTTCAAAAGATAGAAACAAAAGGAGAAGAGGGAGAGAGAGAGAGAGCCACCCGCGGCTTTAGTTTTCTTCGATGGGCAGCTCGACAGGATCGGCGGCAGTAGCTTGGGCGTCGATCGTTCCATATTGATCAACACCAGCATGGATCTCAGGTTGCATGTCTCTGGCAAGAGTGTTGTGAGGTGGCATGGTGTATAGCATGCTCGGCGGATGATTCTCCACATCTAGTTCTACAAGAAATTTTGCCTCATCTTCTGCAAGTGTCTCCAGCACCTATCAGGAATCGCCATTCCCCATTCTTTGAATGACATGAGGTTGGAGAGAGTTCATTGGCATTGACTAAGCAGCAGGATCATCTGATCAAGATTGTCACGATTGTCGAGATATTTTCTGATTTTCTCAAGACGAGCTGCATACTTAGCAGTCGTCTCCTCTCGAATGCCAATCTCAATGTCCCATGCCAGCTTGTCCCGAGACGCTCGTAGTCTTGCTTGCTCAGACAAGACAAAATCCTGAGAAGCCTTTAGCTCTTCCCGCAACACCTTGTTCTCAGCCTCAAGTGTCCCCAGACGTACTCCTGCCGCCGACGAGCTCGGAATGGCTTGGTCTCTTTCATCCTTGAGAGCAGCAATTTGGTCCTGATAATCATCAATCAATTACTGCTTCTCCAAAACGGTCGACTCATGATGATGAGCTTGCTCTATCATTTTCGCCAATAGTTTCTCAACTCTGGCCAATTCATCTTTACAGGCTGAGCGAACCTCTACCACAGTACTCGTTGTGGTGAACTTCTTTGCCTCCTAAACTTCTATCTCGTACGAATGTACGAGATAATTGGCTGAGCTCATTAACTAGAACCAAAGCAGAAGATAGAGAAGTTAAAAAAAAGAGAGAAGAGAAAGAAAAAAACAGATCAGCAAAAAAAAATAATAATGATAGCAAGGGATATACCATGGCAATGTTACCCGCCACACTTTCGTAAGACGAGGGGTCTTTCATCTTGTCGACTTCCAGAAGACTACGAGTTGGACCCCCAACCTTAAACATAAGTTGTGCGGCCGCCTTGCGGTCATTCGAGATAGGAATATTCGTACCTTGATAATAATAATTCCAGCTTTGGTTGATATCGGCACCGCGAGGAGCAGATCGGACGTCGGTGGTGCGGTCTTTAGATCGGTGTCTTTTGGCAGACGAGACCCGGCCATCTGCCGACCTCTTCCTCAATACAGAAGAAGGAGTAGGAGCCCTCACACCCAAATTATGCGCAGTGGGTGGATTTAATGACGGATTCTTAAGGACACAGCCAATCTGGAACGGGGGAATCCTCCCGGCAATAAGGTCGGCTCCCGCCTTCTCACTCACCTCGTCCTTCTCCTTCTTCTTGTCCTTGGGGATTGCGATACCTTTCACCTTACCTTTAGCTTCATTTAAACGAGCCCTATGCCTAGATTCAAGATTGGTAACTTCATTTTCGGCCAGTCTTTCGGACTGCCTAGTATCACCGGTCCTATATGTGGCCGTTTCCTTCTCTACAACTTCACCTTCCACTGCATTTAGTTTCGCGACCACTTCCTCGATCGCATTTTTCTCCATAATTGGAGTCTCGGCGATGATAGTTACAGCATTGGCAACTCGTTCAGAATCTTTGGCTCCAGCGTCAGCCAAGGAGGCCTGGGGCATCGCCATGCGAGCAGTATAAATGGGTATTCTGCCTATTCTCCCCATCTCGATTCTCCTTCGGTTCCCCCTAGAGATGTCAGACGGGTTAGCCCGCATCCAAGTAGTCCAACCCATGGTGGATTGCGATTTTTAAATATATGTCCAGACCCACACCGCATGGTCCAATGGGCTAGCGGGCCAACCCGCGGGTCGTAAACATATTAAAATTTAAAATATGCATAATGATCTAGAGATAAGCATTTGATTATATTTTTTAGTTGTTTTTGGTTATTTTTGATACATCGATTTTTTTTTTTAGTACGGTTTGGTTTGGTTTGTTGAAGTTTAGTTCGCCTTAGTAGATAATTTGTTCAATTGCTCCTGTATTGAATCTGTTTTATTAAAATTGACAACTTGATAAGATTCGTTTGGTCTGTTAGCAATTGATAAATGGAAAAGAAGTTGTTGGTTAATTTGGTTAGTGTCTTAGTGATATAAGTTATATGTTTTGCATTTATGATTTAAAGTTTTAAACATAAAAGTATCGGTTAATATAAATAATGTATTGATGGATTTCCTTGTTTGACTAACCTGCAACAGGTTACCTGCTTCATTCATATTTAGACAAAAAGATTGAAACCAAACATCTATTGTCGTGAAGAGTCTTTGACTCAAAATGACGAACTAAAAACCAAAAAAAAAAAAGATCTAAACAAAGTCTTTGACTCAAAATGACCAACTAAAAACCAAGCAAAGAGAACATATCAAAACACAAAATTCAAAGTCATTTAGTCCAAACTGAAATAATTTTTTTAACTCGAAACTAAAAATTCAAACTAAAATTTAAACTGAAATTCGAAAAGCAACAAGAATACACCAAACATGATTCTTCATGAACTCTCATCTTCGTCATCGACAATGGATTGGAAAGATGGTAGTATCTAATCTTCACCATCAAATTCTTCATCCTCCTCTACATATGTAACATAAAATAAGTTAGTTAACATCATAAGTTATGATCAAAGATAGTGTAAAAGTTTATAATAACTATTTGTTTACCATTTTCATATGCTTCAAATCCCCTTAACCAATTGCGACTGCATATCAAAGCTTGGACGTTTTTGGGAAGAAGATGACTTCTGTACTTGTTCAAAACTCAAGCTCCAATGCTAAAAGAGGATTCAGAAGCTACTGTTGTGATAGGTATGCTAAGAAGATCACAAGCTATGTAAGCCAATTGACCATACCGTTGAGAGTTGTCTTTCCAATATTTCAGGATATCCAAACTCTCAAACATCATCATGTCAAGTGGAGGTTCTTCAAGATACATCTCCAATGAGGACTTCCCACTAAAAACAACATTTGCTTTGCAAAAGGTGAAAAAATTCTACAAATGCAAGATCAAAAATTAGTAGACAAAAGAGCAAAATCAGAAATCAGAACATAAAAAACATACTCAAAAATCAGAAAGTAATAAGAAACATACTCACATCGTAGTTTATGAAAGTTCTTCTTTGTTCTTCATCATCACCTTTCTGATGAACAGATTCACGTGTTTCTGCAGAAGAAGATGTTGGTTTCTCGGTACTGTCATACGCTTCAAACAGAGTTCGAAACTTACCACGAAAATGTTCCACCTTTCTTTTAGAAGAACTCGGGTCAAGTTTTCCAAAGCAATATTCTGCAAGCGTTAGCTTCAAACGTGGATCAAAAACTGTTGCCATTGTGAAGATGTCACTAACTTCTTCCCAATACTTTTGAAACCTCTCCTTCATCGGTTCAACCATTTCTCTGACAATATTATCTCTACTTGTTTCATTCACTTTGAGCCAATTTTGGATCTTCCAAACTTGCATAAAATACAAGTTGGAAGTAGGATATGTCGAACTGATATGAGACGAGTGGTAGCATCAAACGGCTCCAAGAAATCACATAACTCTTATACTCGTGTCCATTCATCATCACTTGGGAAAAACCTGTAATTTTTCCCATCAAGGACTTTGAGGTTACTAAAAGCTGCTCGATACTTGATAGCCCTGTCAAGCATAGTGTATGTTGAATTCCACCGCGTGGACACATCCAAAAGTAGACCAGCCTTGACTTGAATACCAACAGACTCCACACATTTTGCAAAGAGTATCTCACGAGATTCAGAGGTTTGAACATACTTGATACTCTCCCTTATCTTTTGCAATGAATCACCAATCGCTTTGAGGCCATCTTGAACAATCAGATTAAGGATATGAGCTGAACACCTAAATGAAAAAATTGTCCTCCACACAGCAAATCATTCCGCAACAAAAGCTGAGATTTCAAAATTTCTTGCATTGAATCATTGTTAGTGGCATTGTCTAATGTGATTAAAAACACTTTTTATCAATTCCCCATTCTTTCCATGACTAAAGAAGCTGCATTGCTAAGTGCATACCTGTATGTTGAGGCGGTAGAGCACAAAATGCAAGAATCTTGTTGTTCAATTTCCAGTTTATGTCAATGTAATGTGCTGTCAAACACATGTAGCCCTCATGAGTAATTGCCGACCACAAACTAGAGGTGAAACTAATCCGACCAGGAAGATGAGCTAATTCTCTCTTCAAGTTTTCTGTCTCATTCTGATAGAACTTGTAAACATCTGCAGCAGCTGTGTTGCGGCTGATAAACCTCACATCAGCATTCAAGTACTTCCAAACTGATCTAACTCTTTCATATTCAACGTAAGCAAATGGGAGATCATGTTGGATAATAGACTTATCTACCATCTCACGAAAAACATAGTGATCAATTTTCCGTGCTTGTAGTTTCGCCTCTGTATTGATCATCATTTGACCAACATCACCATTTCTAATTGTAAGATTGCATTTCTTACGGTGGCGTCTTAAACAATTCGTACCGTTCCTGTGAGACTCATGCTTATATTCCTTCTTGCAATGTTTGGACTTTGCTTTTTGAGAGCCGTCTTCCTTAAAAAATCACTACAAAATCATTACACACATTTGAATACTGCCTTGTCTTTTTCTGATCTCATGGCTTTTCTTTGTTGTCATCATCTTCAGCCTCATTCGTCTTACTGTTTTTCTTACAATGTGGCTGAGCTGACTGCTTTCTCTTTCTCGGATCAGATGAGTTTCCAGCCTCATCAAATGAACCTGCAAACTGCTTTATCTTTCTGGGATCAGATGATTTTTCAGCTTCATTAAAAGCAGCCTCGAACTGCTGTCTCTTTCTCGGATCAGATGAGTTTGCAGCCTCATCAAATGCAGCCTCAAACTGCTTTCTCTTTCTCAAATCAAGAGATTTTCCATCCTCATCAATGTCATCATCATCTGATTGTTCTTCAACCTCAATGATTCTTCTTCTACGAACTTTAGATGGCTGTGATCCATCATAATTTCCTCGTTCGTGTTCTGCATTTTGAGCGTCAATAATTCTTTGAGACTCAAAGTCTATGGATTGCAAGTTGCAAAAGTCTGCTGAATTCTGTCAATAAGAAATTAAGAACATATTTAAAATCAGTTTATATTATTAAATTATGAATTATGAATCAACATACATTCAATGAATCAACATACATCTAATGATTTGGTGTCAGATATAACTAGAACTAAATTGCCGTATACAACTATATGAATGTCGAATGATGAATCAACATAAATTGAATGAAATTATGACTAGAATCAAATCACTAAACTTACCAAGTCCATCACGAGTCACGCCTCTTATCTCTTGAGAGCTCTATTTCTGTTTTGAGTAGAGAATCTAGAGATTAAGCAGATTGAGTAGTAGGGTTTACGTAATATCTAATTTTGATTTGCTTTTACATGTAAAATTAGGTTAATAATAGTGCCTCTAGTTGGTGCCAAAGGTTTTAAGAGTTAGATAACTTAGATTTAATCATTTAAATTAAAAACTTAACGTTTAACCAAAACAACTCTACTTCAGACATACTAATTAGATTAACATTGTAGTGATCAATGGCTAATACTAAAGGCTATTGCATAAAATATTGCACAAAATATGGTTGATAAAAAGAAGAAAAATAAATACCACATTATGTGATCAAAGCCATCATCTCGTTTATCAATTCCATGTCTTCAGACTGTATTTCTTTTAACATTAAAACTCAATCACCAATCCTTTAAATCATGCAGTTTATAGTAACAGTCTTATGATTCCTAATACCAAGTTAACTAACCAAATTCGAGTCATCGAGTCAATTAACTAACCACTTTCTGGATGAGTGCTGAATCCAAGTAAATTCATCTGAAAAAAATAGAACGTACATGAACAAAATATTCAAAGAAATCTTGATTTGAGGTTGATGGCCTTCTAATAAAAAACAATTAGCTCAAATCTAGTCTCTAGTTTAAAATGTGATGTTACAAGAAAGATGCTTACTTGGTAAATATAACATATACACAAGTGTAAAGGAGTCTTCTTCAACATCAATCATCATCAATCATCATCATCTTATCTATACTATTAGAAACCGTTCAAAAAAGAATGCAGAGATGAAATTGAGTCTAGAAGCCAGAGACCAAAAACACTGAGTCAAGCCACATGAAAACATAGCCTAAGAAGAAAAAAAAGATCTAAACACATCAAAGTGAAGAAAAAAAAAACAGCATCCAAAAATAATCTCATTCCAAACAAACTCCATCACTATCACAAAGGTTTCTATATTTTTTTCATGCTTTTCACTATACATTTTATCCTTGACAATGCTTCAAGTCAGGGCTAAAAGAGCCAAGAAACATAACTAGAAAACAACTATGGTTTCATGTAAGAAGAACAAAATCCATTGAAATCAAGTAAAAGAGCAATACTTGGCTTCATCAAAGCTCATAACATTGAAAATGCTGAATCAAACAGTAAAAAGGGTTTTGGAAGAAATGCATCTCATTGCGATTAAGCCGAGCACCAAAGTAGAAATAAACAGAGAGCAACCAACAATCATTGTGAACAGCAACAAGAGAAAGCCAATCTTTCCTCTGCATACCATCTCTTGCGAAATTGATACCAAGCGCAGGCTTAGGAAGCTCAAGAGGTACTTCCTTTGTTGGTAAATTCACTTCCCATGACTCATTGGGTGTCCGTACAAACACAAATTCTCCTTTTCTACACAAACACAAAAACCAATTTGAAATCTCAAATCGCTCAAAAAAGAAAAAAGTAGATATCTTTGTTCTGCATAAATTCCAAATTAGAAAAAATGAGAAATTTTTCATCTGCTAAATGCTAGAGCAGACTTACCCAAATCGTATAAATCATCAACATTGGAAAGCAGTATCTTCGACGAAGGGACTTTCTCCAGATCGGTTAAAGAGTCATGACATAACCACGACATTCTGAGATAGATTCGACGAAATTTCTTCACAATCTCCTTCTGGATAGCTAGAGATTGATCCAGGATCGCATTTGCTCAACTCAATCGACAAACTCTTCTTCTCTTGCGGTTCATACCGCAAACTCGTAACACCGCGGCGGGTTGACCCGCATAACCTGTGAACCGTCGCGGTCCAGACCCACAAAACCCGCAAATATATGGGCTTGTAATAATGTGTCCAGGCCCGCCCCGTGGCGGATCTACTTGGGCCGGATCCGCGGGTTAAGGCCCGTTTGGACATCTCTATCCCCCCCCCCCCAATGATTTAAAACAAGAAATGAAAAATATTAAGTACGACAGCAATTGTAAAAAAAAAAACAGGAAACATCGAAAAATGATGGAACAGGAATCTACCTATCTGAGCGGAGCTTCTTTGGATATGAACGAGATCAATTGTGGCCACCGAGTTTCTCTGATCGTAATAATCTTCATGGTGTCCTCGGGAAAGTTCGGCTTATGGAAGGCACCAAAAGTCGGATTACGTACTAAAAGACAAAAAAGGGTTAGAGAAATCTACAGAACGTTCAAAGGAAATGACGAACTAACTATGACATATACATGTGGTGTTATTCCAAGCCCTCTTATAAGATCCCGAGACATCAGAGATCGAGGCGGCATTTATCTTCACACAAAAATATTTCTTGTCCCAGCAATGGACTTTGCTCTTAAAGTGGGTCACCAACTTGTACCCCTACTTCATGCTGACATAAAAACGACCTGGTTTGGGCCCTTTGTTTATGGCAGACATCTCCTCGAAGACTTCAACAGAAACTTCAACATCGCACTCGGCACCCAGAGTCGCCAGGCCAACCATGTTACAGACGGCCGCCGTGCCAAGTTATGTGAAAGCAATATCGCGATCAGTATAGTACTTCACAAATATATACGGCAGAGGGAACCACATGAGGCAGTACGAGAAGAACGCCTCGAACAAGCATATATACCCTTCCGGGCAATCCCAGGGGAGTTCATTTGCTTTGGGTATCCTAAACTCCAGCTCGGAGGACATTCTGCACTCCGTCCTCATATCTTCAAGAGACTCCATGGAGGACTTGGTGAGATAAATCCCATGAACGTTGTCATAGACGGGTTTTGCCCAAGCTGCTCTCTTAGCTATGGGTGTCTTTTCTCCCTTAGCGACTCGTCGTTTACGAGATTTAGGCTTGGAGGAGGGTTCTACTTCCTCCTCGTCCTCGCTCTCCTCATCCACTTCTTCAGCATCCCCACAATCAACCCCATCTTCGTTAACATCAGCAGGATGATCTTTGTTGCTTAAACGTTTCTCGCTTTCCAAATCCCCTCCGACGACCTGGTCTTTTAGATCGTCTTCCAAATCTTGACCTCCGGGGTCAAGCTGAGGGAAGAGCGCATCCAAATCCTCATCAATGAGGTTAGGAGTAGCGATATCGGCGGCGGTGAACCTAGATGTGGCTTCATCACCACCAGAGAACGGCGACGATGTAGAATCAGGGGAGTCACCAAAGATTCCGACGTATCGAAAGAACTGGACTTCCGGTAAATTGGAGACGGACCGGCGGGTGAGTTAGCCACAGACGGAGTCGCTTCACCGGAAGTGGGAGCAGTTCTTGAGCTGAGGTGAGAGTGAAACATACTTGCAGCCTGAGAAAGGGGATGAATTTATCGCATAAATATGAAGATATAGAAATACGGCAAAGAAAAAGCAAATAGAAATAAGAAAATAAAACAGAGAGAATAGAGAGGAAAACTACCTTTCAGATGAAGAAGTGAAGAAAGAAGATGCCAAACAGAACATTTATGGAGAGATTAATCGAACAAAAGAAAAAATTTGGCAGACAACAAGTAATTTTATAGTTAGTAAAATATATGTGATATCTGAATGTTAAATTAAACCTCTCTCATCTTGTTACACTTGCAGTAATTCTAAACATTCATTGTGGCCATTTTCTTTGCGTTTCAGCACCTTATACTTGCTTCCTTCTCTTCATGAATTAAACCATTCATGGATTTTAAGCACAACTACTAAAACTAAAATCTAAATTCATTATGACTGCTAAAATATATTATCATTTTTTCAGGTTTGTAATATAAAACCTTTCTTGTGATGCCTCCAAAAATATAAGAGAAAATAACAAAAAAAATAAAATTAGAGATTTTGGAGATGTAAGTGAGTAAATGGTTAAATAGTAAAAACAGTCATCCATGAATTTCATTCATACTTGACAACTCAACTTTTGGAAAAAGCTGGACATGGGTTTTCTTGTTTATCATCAATTGCTTGACATTTAGCGTAGCCTCATACTGTTAGTGTTGTGAAGACTGAGTTTGAGAAATTGATGGAACAAATCATGAGATAGCTGCTGGAACAGGACGTGATACAGCTGTTGTGCTAGATGAGACAAAGGTACATAGATAGAACTGATGCGAACTCTGAGAGAGTATCAGTATGTTATTCAGATACTGAGATAGAATTGATATAGATGGTGTGGCAGTTTAGACATAGACAATGAACATAACTGATACAGAGGCTAAGACAGAATCGACATAGACATTGTGGCAGTTCAGGCACAGATGCTTGCTGGGGCAGAACTGACACAGTTGTTGATGCAGTTATTGATACAACACATAAGTGTGTTGTGGCGATAACGATGATGCGGATTTGAAACTTGATATTTGATGCACGTTGACATAGCTTGGACAAGAAGTGTGTATGTGATCAATATATAGAAGTTTTGAATGTTAAGGAGGAAAAAGAAACGTGAATTTTTCCATAATAAATAAAGGTCATGTGGGCTTTGATTCAAGAAAAGCCCAATTGCTTGTAGAGACTCTAAGCGTGGCTTAAGTCGTATAGGGTTTTTTTGGCACTTGAGTATAAATACCAAGAGGCGGTGTCAATGAACAATTACGCATCTATGGTATCATTGAGAGAGGCACACATGTGTGTGGCGTTGTCCCATCATACAAGATTTGTAGATTTGTTGATGGTATTGTCTATGAAAACCGCAGCCGTTGAGAAGACGGTAATGCACCGGTGCTGCCGGATGGTAGTCAAGCATACGGGCTCAATACTATTTTCATAGTTATTCATCTAGAAAATAATGGTAGGCATTGTAGTGTTGGATACCATACGCAATTATAGTTGCAATCTTGTTCTAATGGATTTGTTTTTGGACTAGGTCCCGAGGATATAGGGAAACCGAACCTCGATAAAAAAACTCTATGTATTTTTTACTTTATGCATGTTCATACTCGAACATATAATCTAACCGAAAATAAGAACTTTCACATACTATCTTGGTTCAGAGCAAGTGGCCGGTGATGAAACCCTCGAGTTACTCTTTGGTAGTCCCCATTGTGCTAATAATCCCTTTAACAACCTGCATAAACGTTAAGTAAACATGAATTCAATAATTAAACGATTGTTCAAAACACTAAAGAAACTTGATATATAAATTTGCAATATTCATAGTTTTTATTTCTCAAGCCGTTTACCTTCCGAAAATCACGCCAAAACGAAATGTGTGACACCTTATCGAAATCATGAGAGCTCGAGAGAAATCAAAATCAAAAATAGAATGGAAATTCTACAAATCAAAACTATTACAAATCACAAATAGAATGGAAATTTAAAAATCCAATACCATTATATTTTTGAATTTAGATTATAAAAATGAATTATTATTTTTTCATTAATTTTTGAAATTTATTTTTAATAAATTCTTCTTTTACTAATAGTTAGATAAAAAGAGATATTATGAATAGTTAAATAATAATAAAAATAAACATAATTCAAATAGAAATAGTAAAGACAAATATTTAAAAATGATATAAAAATTAATTGGAAATCAAATAATAGAAGAATCAAAATAAATAAATGTTAGGTTTCTTTATCAGTGGTTTCGCATCAGCATTTTTAATTTTAATTTATTTACTTTCACGGATGATCTGATTTTTTTTTCACTTTTGTGTTTGAAATAGACTTATCTATTTTTAAAAACTTAGTACCATTATATTTTTTATTAAATTACAAAAGCAAATTTTTTTTATTTTATAAAAAAAATTGCTAATAATTTAGATCCCAAAAAGACAAAATAATATAAAGAAATGCAAAAAAGATGAGTAGTTAAATAATAAAAAGAAAATCTAATTGAAATAGGAATTAAATTTTTGGAAACATGTGAGTTGTGACAAAATTTAATTGGAAATCAAATAAGGGCAATTCTCAAAAATACCACAAAATAAGTATTTGTTTCAAATATACCATGACTTAGTTTTTTTCCAAAAATACCACTAAAAGTTTTCTTTTTCCAAAAATACTACAAAATTAACTAATTTTAAACCCTCAAAATTAAATCCTAAAACTAAACCCTAACCTCTAAAAACTAAACTCTAAACCCAAAATACTAAACCCAAACTGAAAAATTTAAATTATAAACCCTTAAAACTCATTTTTAGTGTTTGTGGTATTTTTGAAAAAATAAAACTTTTAGTGGTATTTTGGAAAAAAAAACTAAGTGATGGTATGTTTGGAAAAAAAATATATTTTAGTGGTATTTTATGGAATTTCTCATCAAATAATAGAAGTAGAAGAATCAAAATACATAAATAAAGGTTAGGATTCTCATCCGTCATCGTTCTTCTCAATCTTATTTTATTTATTTTCACGGGTGATCTGATTTTATTTTCTATTTTTTATTTTTGGTTTCTTTTTGACGGGTTATAAAATATTAAGTTACAAATCCGCGTATTCGCGGGTCATAAATCTACTTATTTATATATTAAAAGATGTCATATTATCATGTGTTGATTTCACTATAGCCCCTCAACTATAGTAGTCCAAACTATTTTTTCCCAAATTTTTTGGCTCATCACTATACAATCCAAACTATTAAATTTAATAAGTAAATAACATAAACTATTTAATTCTAATTATTTCCACATATGCAATTAAAAATGTAAAATGCATTTTGTAATTATGATTAGATAGATCCGAGTTTAAACCCGAAACCCGATTAAGAAAATTCAACCCCAAAAACATAACCCTCTTAATGAAATAGAGATTTTAGAAATTAAATTGGGGGACAAAATGTTGGAATTCATCGCTGATGATTATCGAAGAGAAAAACGATCGAAGAGATATCGGAGAGAAGAGACCACTCTGTAATTTTAGTTATCCATGAATTACAAATAGCTTTTGACTAGTCTCCTGATTTGATTCAATCTCATTCATTTTCAAAGCAATCGTTAAATGTGTGTTGGGGTCGGTTTTCACCCCAATCGAGATCAACGGTTAGAATCTCCAAGTATGAGTGTTAGACCTAGCCAAATGGAGAGAGCCTAGACAAAGAAGGAGATGAGCCAAACCTTGGCTCGGCGGTAAAGTCAAGGTGGGGACGATCCAACATTTGGCTCGGCGACAGAGGTAAGATGGGGACGAGCCAACACTTGGCTAGGCATCAGGAAGAAGGAGTGACGAGCCAACTCTTGGCTAGGCATCAGGAAGATGGAGTGACGAGCCAACTCTTGGCTAGGCATCAGGAAGATGGAGTGACGAGCCAACTCTTGGCGAGGCATCATGAAGATGGAGTGACGAGCCAACTCTTGGCTAGGCATCAGGAGGATGGAGTGACGAGCCAACTCTTGGCTAGGCATCATGAAGAAGTAACAAGCCAACTCTTGGCTAGGCATCATGAAGGAGTAACAAGCCAACATGATTGGCTAGGCATCGTGAAGCAGTGACGAGCCAAACATGTTGGCAAGCCAACGAACGGCGACGAGCCAACATGTTGGCGAACCACAATTTAGTGACGAGCCAAACACTCTCTGGCTCGATGATGAGGAGAGGCGACGAGCCAACTCTTCTTTGGTTCAGCATCGAGGAGAGATGACGAGCTGATACTTCTTTGGCTCGGCGATGAGGAGAGGCAACGAGCCAACTCTTCTTTGGCTCGACATTGAGGAAAGGTGATGAGCTGACACTTTTCTGGCTCGGCGTTAAGGTGAGGATATGATGAACCGACAACAACAACTCCTTTAGTTCGGCATTATGAGAAGCATGCGAGATGGGCGACAAGCCAGCTCACCGATGACCCAGTGAAACAACGAGCCCAATATCTTAACATGCCGAGGCAACGAGCCGCAAGAGTTTGGTGGGCCAAGTTAGCAAGACAAAGTAAGAAGCCCACATCCGAACCAACTAGAGAAAGGAAATTCTGAAGAAAAAGAAAGTTTTCCTTTCTCCTTTAGAAAAAGATCTAGCCGACTTATTTTTGTATAAATAGACATGTAGCCCTTTGAGAAAAGGGATCCGAAAATTAACCTAGCAAAGCACTTATTACTTTACAAACAGCTTTCAAAACAGCTTGAATAAAATCTCCATCTTTGGATCTCTGTTCTTGGTTTCTTTACATAGAAGTTTGTCGAATCCCTAATTTTCCCTTACCAAATTTAGTTGTGCGAGTTTTGACTCCCACAATTTGGCGCTGTCTGAGGGGACTCTCAAACTTTCTGATACCTAAGAACCACCGAATACGAGATCTGAAGCAATGACTACCGACGGAGACCAAAGCGGCGATGACGCAAGCAACACAGGCATCGATCTTCCTGGAACAAGGACCAATCCGCCGCCAGGAAACACGGAAGGAACGTCCGAAACACTGACAGAGTTAAAAAACATGATGACCACGTTGCTGAAGAAGGCCGAGGAGCAGGAAAAGCTGAATAGCTCGGTGACTGAGAGAATTGAGACACTGGCGACGGAGAGCCGAGCCAGAAACATTCGATCCGGAGGAATTGGTTCGACTACGAACCCACCTGTTAGCGGAATAACCAGATGGCTCGGCTTGAACCCAACATCCCTGGATTTTTTAACACCACGTGACGTACCAAGGACGTTGAGAGGATTTCCACCACAATATCCCATCAATGAACAAACACCCGCGGCAACCAGATCGAGTATCACCGAGCCACCTCGACTGGTTCGCGGAGCAAGAAAAGCCAGCGGTGGGCGTGACCAACGCACCAACGATGGGTCGGCTGCAGCAATCGTTCTTGACGAAGAGGAGAACGTAGAAGGAAACCACAACACGACGAATCTAGCTGATGAAGGATTTACGCCAACACTAATGGGAATCCAAGCCACTGAAGGCAACGTTAACCTGAACCGAGCCAGGAGCTTAGCAAAAGAGGAAGAAAATCTCTTATGGGTACAACAGGCGCAATACGCCGACGAACCAAGGACAATAAGCCGAGCCCAGAGAGAAGAGTTGGACGAAATCCGAGCCTCCTTGGATCGTGCCACTACTGAGATAAAAGTCGTCCGCTCTCAGGTGCATAGAGCAACCAGTAAAGTCCCGGAGATTGATCGCGTACTAGAAGAAGCACACAACACGCCGTTTACAGCTCGGATTACCAAAGCAAGAATTTCCGACCCAGGAAAGATCAAGGTTCCAGTTTACGAAGGAAACACCGACCCAAAGGAGCACATAATAGCATTCATCATAACAATGGGCCGAGCCAATTTCAGAGAAAAGGAGAGAGACGCCGGTTTCTGTCTGCTATTTGTGGAGCATCTAAAAGGCGCAGCACTCCAATGGTTTTCCAGGCTTGAGCGGAACTCTATCGACGATTTCCAGCAACTGTCTGCTGCCTTCCTTAAGCGTTACTCCATGTTTATGGATCGAGGAGCCTCTGATGCTGACCTCTGGACATTAACTCAAGGCCCTACAGAGACACTACGAAGCTTCATGGGAAGATTCAAAGCAGTCATGTCAAAGGTCGAGGGCGTAAGTGACAAGGCTGCCGTGCTCGCATTAAAAAGATCGATGTGGTACGAGTCGGAGTTTTGAAAAGAGATCACTCTAAAGACACCGTTATCGATCCAAGATGCGCTACACCGAGCCTCAGATTTTATAGTCAACGAAGAAGAGATGAAGGTTTTATTCCAGAAGTATGGAGTGGCCAAAACAACGAACCGTTCTTTCCAAACTCCGAACCAACCGCCCCATAGGAAGAATATTCAAGGAAACGGATATGTACACCACGAGAAAACCAATTTCGGAGGAGCCCACAATTACCAGGTGGGAGCTGGCCAAGGCAAAACGCCATGGAATACATGGAAGCGAAATCAAAGTTCGTATGACGAAAAAGCTTACTGCGAGTATCATCACATGCACAACCATTGAATAGCCAACTGCCGAACCTTGGGAATAAAGCTTGCGGTGAAGCTAGTAGCCGGAGAACTCGCTAACGCAGTCAGCCTGAAGGACTTCGAGCGAAAAGGCGAAAAGGATCAACCGAACCAGAAAAATTAAAATGATGATACCCCCAAGCGAGGAAGGCGAGATGACGAGGCAACATAGTCAGGTTCTCGAAGAAGAACAAATATGATAATGGGAGGATCACAATACTGTTCGGACACGGTGTCTTCAATCAAAGCCTTCCAGCGGCGAGCCGATGCGAGTGTTAACTGGTCAGCACCTTCCAAACTTCCCAACGATGTTATCTCGTTCGAAGAAAGGGAAACCACCGGCATTGACCGACCACATAATGACCCCCTCGTGATAGAATTAATCGTAGACGATTGCGATGTTGCCCGAGTTCTGATAGACACGGGAAGCTCTATAGATGTGATCTTCCGGGAAACTCTCAGAAGGATGAACATAGACCTATCCAAAATCACAGCCACGCCGAAACCCTTAACTGGATTCTCGGGAGAAACAACCATGACCCTTGGAACAATAAAACTTCCTGTCCGAGCTGAAGAAGTAACCAAGATAGTGGAGTTTTCGGTTGCAGATCATCCTGCGATCTACAATGTCATCATGGGTACACCCTGGATAAACTCCATGCGAGCCGTACCATCGACCTATCACCCCTGCATCAAATTTCCAACCCCCGGAGGAGTCAAAACAATTTGGGGAAACCAAAAAGAGTCCCGCATTTGTTTCCTAGCCGAGCATAAACTCAGGAACCCCGTCACAGAAACCACCACCAAGAGAAAGAAGATGAAGACTGACAGGGAACCCGAGAATGAGTTGGCAAAACTCTTATAGCAATTACAGATTGCGAAGGATCATGAGAGGAAGAGCAAACCCACCTGCGATCTTGTTGTTTCAGTAAATATTGATGGCGATCATCCAGAATGCTGCGTTGAGATAGGGGCCGAGCTGAAAGATCCGATAAGAGGAGAGCTGATTTCTTTCCTCAAAAAGAACGTAAACACCTTCGCATGGGAAGCAGAAGACATGCCCAGCATCAGCATCGACGTGACATGCCACGAGCTAAACATGGAGCCAACCTTTAAACCAGTCAAACAGAAAAGGCGAAAACTCGGACCAGAAAGAGCACAAGCAGTGAATGACGAAGTGGAAAGGTTACTACGCGTAGGATCAATAGTCGAAGCAAAATACCTTGACTGGCTCGCTAACCCAGTAGTGGTCAAGAAGAAGAACGGGAAGTGGCGTGTATGCGTGGATTTCACTGACCTGAACAAAGCCTGCCCAAAAGATAGCTTCCCGCTTCCACATATTGATCGACTGGTGGAAGTAACAGCAGGCAACAAACTCCTTTCATTTATGGATGCTTTCTCTGGATACAACCAAATCCTGATGAACCTAGACGATCAAGAGAAGACGGCGTTCATCACAGACCGCGGGATATATTGCTACAAAGTGATGCCGTTCGGTCTTAAAAACACCGGAGTAACTTACCAGCGATTAGTGAACTGAATGTTCACTGGCCAACTAGGGAAGACGATGGAAGTATACATAGACGACATGCTGGTGAAATCTTCAGAGGAGAAGGATCACGTAGCTCACCTAGAAGACTGTTTCAGGCAACTGAATCTGCATAACATGAAACTGAACCCGATCAAGTGCAGATTTGCGGTCACATCCGGAGAGTTTCTTAGATATCTGGTCACCCACCATAGAATTGAAGCCAATCCGAAGCAGATTGATGCGCTCACAAAAATGGTGTCACCGAAAACAAAGCGTGAAGTCCAGAGGCTAACAGGATGGATCGCCGCGCTAAATCGTTTCATCTCTCGGTCAACCGATAAGTGTTTTCCTTTCTACGACACACTGCGTGGGAACAAGAAGTTTGAATGGACAGAAAAATGCGAGCAGGCATTTCACCAACTGAAAGAATACCTAGCCAGCCCTCCAATACTTACGAAGCCAGTGGAAGGCGAACCATTATTCCTTTACACGGCCGTTTCGGTAACAGCAGTAAGTGGAGTACTTATCAGAGAAGAGCGCAGCGAGAAGAAGCCTATTTTTTATGTCAGCCAAACTCTCACCGACGTTGAAACCCGATATCCACAGATGGAGAAGCTGGCGCTATCCGTGATAATGTCCGCTCGAAAACTAAGACCATACTTCCAATCACATTCAATTGTGGTTTTGACTACCTTCCCACTGCGATCCGTCCTACATAGCCCTAGCCAGTCAGGAAGATTGGCAAAGTGGGTAATAGAGCTGAGCGAATACGACATAGAGTATCGAAGCAGAACCTGCGTAAAGTCTCAAGTCCTTGCAAATTTTCTGATATAACTCCCTGAAGAAGCGATAGAAGAGCCGGCTCCGAGCCCAATATGGAAGCTCCACGCGGACGGATCATCATAAAAACAAGATTCCGGAGTAGGAATACGTTTAACCTCTCCAACAGGCGAAATCATTGAACAGTTATTCCGCTTGGGTTTTCGCGCATCCAATAACGAAGCAGAGTACGAAGCTTTGATTGCTGGAATGAGACTTGCTCTTGGACTCAAGGTTTCGCACATCCAAGCCTATTGTGATTCACAGCTGGTGGTCAACCAAGTCAGCGGCGAGTACACAGCCAGAGACGACCGAATGGAAGCTTATCTGAAGATCGTCAAAGAACTGGCAGTACAGTTCGAAGAGTTCACTTTGACACGGATACCACGCGGGAAAAACACCTCGGCAGACACATTCCACCTCCGATCCGGATTTGAAAAGGATAATCCCAGTAGAATTCATCAAGAACCCAAGTATCAACCTCTCTGACACTGTGAACGCAGTCACTCGCTCCCAAATAGCCACACAGGCTAGATCTCGCAGAACCCACGGGCAGCACCAACACCATCGCTCTAGACGACCAGAACATGACACCATCAGTGGAAGACGAGGCAATTGAGATAGAGGAAGAGCCTACAACAGGTCCTCCGGCCGAAGGTGAAGCGGTGGAGATGGAGGAAGACCCACAACAAACAAAAACAGACTATGGATGTGACAAAGAGTGGTTGGGAGCAATCCGAGTATATATCATGGACGGCGAGGCACCATCAGATAAGTGGGCTGCCAGAAATCTCAGAACTCAAGCTGTTCGATATGTTCTCTTAGATGGAAACGTCTTCAAGTGGAGATTCTCAGGCCCACTGATGGCCTGTGTTGAAGGCGCCGAAGCTAGAGAATCATGGCAGAAGTTCACAGCGGTTCGTGTGGCAACCACTATGGCGGAAGAACTTTGGCAATCAAGATCAAGCGACATGGTTACTATTGGCCAACTATGGTAAAGGACTGCGAAAAGTTCTCTGCCAGATGCGAAAAATGCCAACGACATGCCCCAATGATTCACCAACCCACAAAGTTTCTAGTCAATGGATATTGTCGGTCCTCTACATAGGTCCAAGCAGAAGAGGTTTCTGTTAGTTTTGACAGATTACTTCTCCAAATGGGTCGAGACAGATTCTTACGCCAACATAAAGGACGCCCAAGTTGAAAACTTTGTCTGGAAAATTATTTTATGTCGGCATGGAGTTCCATACGAGATTGTCACTGACAACGGCTCACAGTTTATCTCTACAAGGTTTGAAGCTTTCTGCGGAAAATGGAAGATACGACTCAGCAAGTCTACACCACGCTATCCACAAGGGAACGGACAAGCAGAAGCAGTGAACAAGACTATCCTGGACGGTCTGAAAAAATGCCTCGATATAAAGAAGGGACGCTGGGCAGATGAACTCGAAGGAGTATTATGGTCACACCGAACCACTCCATGGCGAGCCACCGGTGAAACATCTTTCGCTCTTGTCTATGGTGCAGAATGTATCATCCCAGCTGAAGTCCAATTTCCTGGAGTTCGCCGCAGACTTCTTTCAGGGCAGGAAGGACTGAATCACCTAATGTTACTCGACGAGTTAGACTTGGTTAACGAACGAAGAGATCAAGCACTGGTTCGGATTCAAAATTATCAACAAGCAGCGGCTAAGTATTACAACACCAATGTCAAAAGCCGCAAGTTCAAAGAAGGTGATCTGGTTCTCCGCAAAAATTTTTAGAACACAGCCGAAATAAACGCTGGCAAACTAGGAGCAAACTGGGAAGGACCCTACAAAATCACCAAAACAGTCAGGCCAGGAGTGTACGAACTCGCAAACATGTTTGACGCTCCGATACCAAGATCTTGGAACGCAATGCACCTGAAGAGGTATTATCACTAAAACATTTCACATGAACTACGGGACGACTTGATCCCTGAAAAGGGTACGTAGACAGCTCGTCTCCGGATGGGTTCAGTTGTTCCCCTCCTTGAAAAGGGGGGGGGGAGTGGGGTACGTATACATGTATACTCCCATATCTCGCATTACACTCCTCAAAGGGAATAACTTCAAACACAACTTTACATCCTTCATGGATAGTCTGTCACCTCGTTTGTTGCTGGCCACAACAGAAGAACAACCACACCCTTTACGGATTTTAACCACTATCTCTATACGGGATATGGTTCTCGACACCCTCTTACGGATAAGAAAGCGCGCTATACAAATTCTGAATGGGTATATCTTGGTCTAATATCCGAAAGGTATATCCTGGATGATATTCTTACAAGCTTATCTTCGAGAGGGACCCGTAAGTCGAAAGCTCGCAAGTCTTAAAAATCGAAGTAAACTCTTAAACCTAGTAAACACCTCTTGATACACTGGTCGTAAACATCTCCGAAACATGATATTAAACCTACCAGTTAGTATGAGATTCTAAACGTGTTTCATTGTCAAAAGAACGGGAATGTAAGTCGGAACACCGCAAACCCTAAACTGACTCTAAAGCACCTCGATACAAAGACCACAATATGTTTCCTAACACGATGGTTCGCAACATCACGCCAAAATGGTGTTAAAAATACTTAACTAGAAAATCCAACAAAAGATAACGAGGAATCATGCCAACAGACGGCAACTGTTACATAACTTAGTGGATAAAGCCATCCAGGCATTTTTGTTCTAAATATAAAACAAAAAGAAGTTCGGAATCAAAGAAGCATTAAGGAAGAGTTTAGTAGGAAGGATCTAGCTCGGCAGTCATTTCCTTGGCAAGATCTGAAACTCCGGGTGTGCCGATGTTCGAGCCTGCAAAGTCTGTAATCCCAGCCGTTGCCGCCATATTCTCCGTTGGTTCGGAACCAAGAAGAGTATCTACAGAATCAGAGGAAACAGGAGAAAGCGTTAGATTTTTCTTCAGCTCGGCCTCAATCCTCTCAAACTCGTCAGCTGCGTCAGCCAGATCAGCCCTCCACCCTGTCAGCTTCGTCATCTCGGAGTTAAGAGCAGGTGCATCCTCTTTCTGTAGAATCTCAAGCAACTGAAGGTTGCTGTCGACCTAGGCTAGATCAAGCTCCATCTCCTTCGCTGCCTTCAGCTCGTCGATGGTTTTCTCGATCTTGGCAATCCGCTCCTGAAATTTCATCGACAACTCTCACCTTGCTGCCTTCTGGGCCTTTTTAATGTTGGTTTCGTGCAAGGCCTTTACAGTGTTGAGCTGTCTTTTCAAGGATTCGATTTCAGCAGCTTTCTTCTACTTAGAGCGATCTAGCCTCATAGCCAAATCACCGGCTTTGTTCCACTCATCTTTAAAGAATGCCTTTTCCCTCTCGAGAGCTTCAATCCGAGCTGAAGCAGTCGCCAGCTCGTCAGCATGTTTGCCTTCCAGCTCGGTAACTCTGCTTCGGAGGAAAGATGCGTCCTTTTGAGCATCCTCGATTCGGCGCCTGTCCTTTCGCACGTCTTGCTCGAAGGCGGCGACGATTTTTTTTATGGACGCAACGAACTGACCATAAGAAGAAAACAATCAGCGTTTAAGGCTTTTTACTTAGTAAAATATTCAATCTACAAATATACCTTGGTGCCCCCGAAGCGACATATCAGTGTACAAGTCGCCATGAGATAGAACATCGACAGGCGGTAATCTATCTCCGGAGCAGCGAACCTGCGAGAAGAGAGTCGCTGAAGCTTCCCCGTCATTACAGATCGGCTCAGACCCTTCGTGTCCAAATAACACTAGCTTTGGCTCGACAGGAGTTGGGTCGGCAGGTTTTTGACGCTTCCTTTTTGGTTTTTCTTTGTTTTTCTCCTCGTCAGGTTCGACGGCAGTACGTTTCTTTTTGCCATCTTTCTGTTGGGACATAACCGAGCTAGAAGGCCTCATATCTGGAACAAGAGTCGAAGCCACTTCCCTAGCTTTGGCTTCGAGAGTTGGAGGCTCGGAAAGAGTTTGACATTCTGTTCCAGCTTCGATCTCACCAACCTTTTCAGAAGTTGGCTCGGAAATTGGTTCAGCTCCCTCAACGGCTCGGCAAGCAGCTTCTTTTTCTTTCTCCTTTAAAGCTTATTCGTTGCGGATCGTCATCCTTTTTCCCATAGCTTTTGCTTGGAAGTTTTGAGGTGGGGATTTAGACTCCGAGCTGTCTGATACTTCAACACCGGCGAAGATGGCTCGGGATTTTTCAACTCTCCTTAGGGAAAAGTGATTTTCCCAATGATACTTCCCTGCAGCAAGCGTATCCCGAAGCGTAAGCGTATCTTATGGGAAATGTGGGAGAATCTGCCGCACTGAAAAACAAAGCAAAGAAAGTGGTCAGTTCGCTTCGGAATATAAAAAAAAACTATAGATTTCCTGAAAATCTACGGCTCGCCCACCAATAGTTCCCCATTCAGTTTTAGCATGGCAGACACATTTGGCTTCTACCGTAGCGTCATTAAGGGGAACAAAGAAAAAGTAGCTCCCCCAGTTGCTATCTTTGCTTCGGAAGCCTTCAATGATCTTTCTCTGCTTCTTGTTAGAGATATAGTAGGCTCGGGAGTTTTTGATCTTCCGGAATCCAAGGAACTGCAGAAGATGGGAAGCGCGAACGGTCACGTCACACTCATAGCTCCGAACCAGAATCCCAACTAAATGACACATCCCCCGAGGAGTAATTTGGCTCGGCGCTAACCCATGTTTAGACAAGAAGCGGATGATCAATCCGAGAATTGGAAACCAAAGCAGACTTTGGTAAAAGAAACTCTCATAAAGAGCAAAACACCCAGACGGCGTAGTTTCGGCTTGGTCTGCAGAGGTAGGAACAATCAAATCGACATCCTCCAAAATATTGAATCGATGCCTCAACGCTTCCAAGGATTCAGCTGTGCACAAAGACGAACCTGGCGGGTCAGGTCGTCTCTTAGGAGTTTTCCTCTTAGGCTTTCGCCTCGTCGATGTGCTAGCCTGGTGGCTCGCAAATAATCTCTCCAATCGCATTTTTTTGCCTCGTCAAGAGTGTATTCTTCGGGTTCGGCTTTGATTTCTTGGAGAGCCTTCTGTATCAAAGCTGCCTAGGCATCTGCCTCGGCATCAAAAGCCTCGTCAACCAATGAGGGGACGACGATCTGTAACTGACCTAGGGGAGAACTAGGATCAACTGGTTTGGTAACTTCCGGAGACAACACCATCTTACGTCCAAGCAACGAGGCATAATTTGCCGAGCCCACAGAATCTTCCAGCTCGGCGATGTAAGACATTGGGGATTTTTGGCTCGGGAATACGCCCTATACTTAGCAGAAGTTAGAAAGAGCGTGGCTCGGAAGCACACTGATACTTAACAGAAATGGAAGGATTTTTGGCTCGGAGGAAAGGAAGATCAGAGCAGTATTGCAACCCAGATGACGATAGATCGGAAAACACAAGGGCTCGCCGGAAACATTTGAAGATGGATCGGATAAATTAACGAACCGCCGAGCCACGTTTGAAGATGGGTCGGAAAACTCAAAGGTTCGGCGGCGGCAGTGAAGAAATTGATAAAGACCTAGCCAACAACTTTAACAAAAAAGAGGAAAGAGGAGAGAGAAGAGAGAAGAGAGCTACCTGATTTTTCGGAAATGGGAAAAATAAGTTATGACGAATGAAACGAGAACCTGAATTTATAGATGTTTAAAACCACGGCACGTGACTTCACGCGGCCTCGGGAACATGTGAAAACGGTTGCAGTTCCCAATAAAGTTATGATTGTGACAATACTCTTTCACGAAGCTAAGATTATCGCCGAGCCAAAAACAAACCACTAAGCAAGATGGTTCGGCAGCATTTTACGACGAATCAGCAAGACGGAGACAGCTCGGCAATCAGACAAAAGGGGGTGGTTCGGCAATATTACAGCTCGAAGTGAATCCACAAGCCAAACAGCTCGGCGACACGATACACAGTATTGGCTCGGTAATAAAACACCTCGGCATATATCAACGCCCGAATGAACTTCACCACAAATTTGGCTCGGTAGCCCAAGGATTGTTGATCTCGATCTCGACTTTTCACCTCGTCACTATTACTAATAATACTACCGAGCTGGGGGGCTAACTGTTGGGATCGGTTTTCACTCCAATCGAGATCAACGGTTAGAATCTCCAAGTATGAGTGTTAGACCTAGCCAAATGGAGAGAGCCTAGACAAAGAAGGAGATGAGCCAAACCTTGGCTCGGCGGTAAAGTCAAGGTGGGGACGATCCAACACTTGGCTCAGTGACAGAGGTAAGATGGGGACGAGCCAACTCTTGGATAGGCATCAGGAAGAAGGAGTGACGAGCCAACTCTTGGCTAGGCATCAGGAAGATGGAGTGACGAGCCAACTCTTGGCTAGGCATCAGGAAGATGGAGTGACGAGCCAACTCTTGGCTAGGCATCAGGAAGATGGAGTGACGAGCCAACTCTTGGCTAGGCATCAGGAGGATGGAGTGACGATCTAACTCTTGGCTAGGCATCATGAAGAAGTAACAAGCCAACTCTTGGCTAGGCATCATGAAGGAGTAACAAGCCAACATGATTGGCTCGGCATCATGAAGCAGTGACGAGCCAAACATGTTGGCAAGCCAACGAACGGCGACGAGCTAACATGTTGGCGAACCACAATTTAGTGACGAGCCAAACACGGTCACGAACCAACCTCTCTCTGGCTCGGTGATGAGGAGAGGCGACGAGCCAACTCTTCTTTGGCTCGGCATCGAGGAGAGATGACGAGCTGATACTTCTTTGGCTCGGCGATGAGGAGAGGCAACGAGCCAACTCTTCTTTGGCTCGACATTGAGAAAAGGTTGAGCTGACACTTCTCTGGCTCGGCGTTAAGGTGAGGATATGACGAGCAGACAACAACAACTCCTTTAGTTGGGCATTAGGAGAATCATGCCAGATAGGCGACGAGCCAGCTCACCGATGACCCAGTGAAACAACGAGCCCAATATCTTAACATGCCGAGGCAACGAGCCGCAAGAGTTTGGTGGGCCAAGTTAGCAAGACAAAGTAAGAAGCCCACATCCGAACCAACCAGAGAAAGGAAATTCCGAAGAAAAAGGAAGTTTTCCTTTCTCCTTTAGAAAAAGATATAGACGACTTATTTTTGTATAAATAGACATGTAGCCCTTTGAGAAAAGGGATCCGAAAATTAACCTAGCAAAGCACTTATTACTTTACAAACAGCTTTCAAAATAGCTTTAATAAAATCTCCATCTTTGGATCTCTGTTCTTGGTTTCTTTACATAGAAGTTTGTCGAATCCCTAATTTTCCCTTACCAAATTTAGTTGTGCGAGTTTCGACTCCTACAATGTGGAAGAAGAACAAAATCATCGGACATTCAATTTGTTTTTATATAAGAAAACCAAGAAACAAAAATTAAATCTAAAGCCAAAAGTAACAATGATTATACCAATTTTCTCAGGAAATTTTTAGAGGAGAAAGAAATATAACTTTTCCTAGGAAAACAATTTTCCCTATTTTATTCCTCCAAATTTATTTATAAACAATTTTTCCCTATTTTATGTTTTTGGGTTGGATTTTTTCAATTGGATTTCAGGTTTAAAATTGAATCTATTTAATCGCAATTACAAAACTCATTTTACATTTTTAATTGCATATATGGAAATAATTAGAATTAAATAGTTTATGTTGTTTAACGATTAAATTTAATAGTTTGGAATTTTTGATAGTGTAGTGATGAGTCAAAAAAATTGGGGGAAAATAGTTTGGACTACTATAGTAAAAAGTCTAGCAAAGTCCACCCTATTATCACACATGCAATATATCTCAACTGGAATTTTCATGCAATCAGCAATCATTTTCGGTTTTTTCTAATCATAACACACTAATTTCATTCATCTTGCATAAACGTCTGTATAACATTATTGTTTTTCGTTTTCTGTCTTTTTTTTTTTTTTTGAAATTTTTCATTAAACTAAATTTTTGGGTTTTTTTTATTTGTTTATGTACTCAAAAGTATTGGACCAAACTAGACAGTCTCATGATGGACTTGGTTTAGAACCCATAACAGATAACTTAATGGGCCAAACCCGATACATCAGATGCAAAACAAAACCCTAGTTGCTAAGAAACCACCAGAACCTTGCCGCCGCACTGAGACTCCCGTGGCCACAGAAGCCGCCGGCTTAGACGGTGAAACCATATCGATGAACACAACCGTATCCTTGACCATTGACATAGCAACAGAGTCTCCCGAACCATACTCACCAAACTGAACCGATAACCCCCATGCCGAAAAAGCCATCGGACTGAGAGGCGGGCCAACAATCCGGGAACCACCGAACCATCCAGTCGCAGAAGAGGAGGTGACACGACCAACAACAAGTGCCGGACCCATCTAGTAGTATCGAGGTGGAACAGTACCACTCCACCCGAGCCCGAAGAATCCAGATCCAGAGATACAGATCGGAAAAGACCCACACTCGTAGAGCCAAGATCCACCACCACGACCTTGAACGACAAACCAGCAGATAAAGAAAAGAAGGCTTTGAACTTTGGGACGAGAGCAGAAACTTTACCTAGATGTCGAGCACAAGAGCAGCAGATGAGGGAGAAAAGGAACCACGGCAGCAGATCTCGCCGGAAAAACTCCGATAGTCGTCAAATCCACCATCCCCTAGCAGATCTGACGCCTGGGGGAGATATCCGACGTTTTCACCACCACGGGACCACTCACCACCACACCATACCCGAGACTTCAGATCCACCACTGGCTCAAATCAAGGGACCAAACCACCTCGAGAGCACCAACACTTTCTGTCACACTCTAAATTTTTTATTGTTGTACTTCATCATCTATTTATCTGTTGTTTAGAAACATCACTGCATACACATATGTCGTTTTCACTGCATAAACATCACTGCAATCAAGGGACCAAACCACCTCGAGAGCTCTCTTCTTTTTTCAAACACTGATTCTTTTTCTTTTCTTTTTTTGTCGTCAAGCATTATATTGATTAAAAGGCCAACGACCCCGTACTGAGAGAAATTAATGTCTAGTATAAACCCAGTTTAGGAAAGTAATCGTTAATCGTTAAAAATCATAAGAGATAACGATGCCCAAGAGAACTACACGTGTACACACGTGGTAACTAGGTAAAAGAAAATAGTAACCGACACAAGATAACAGCGACGATGACATCTCCGCCCCAACATCACCGTGCGCCACCGTCAAGCTGAAAACTCCATGAATTCCGACTTAGGGACCCTCGAATTTCTCCTCAGAAACTCTTCCATACTAATGATCCACACTGATCTAGATCCAGAAAACTGCTCGCCTCCTTGAAAACCTCAATCGATCATCACTAAACATGACCACATCATCCTCCGCCTTAGCTTAAGGCATCTTATTGGGATTTAGTGATGCCTTCGTTTCAGCTCCCCTAAGGCATCATCCTCCGCCTCCTTGTATTACTCCTCTAAAACATAATACTCTACAAATATATACCATTTTTTTTTAAAGTATTATTTTATGACCTCCGATGTTAGTTGTATCAAATGGTCAAAATGTCGATTTCAATTTGTTAACAGGAGATGACGTGGCATCTACAGTTGACGAAAAACTGTTTCATTCAACCAAATCTACCATATACCATGATGAATTCAAATGAACGATTTGAGTGATTAAACCGAATAGATAAATATCATTCTCTTCTTGTCTCAATTTGATTTTTGGGAAAAAAAGAAAAACCTAGGTATTGACAATAGAGGATTGTAATGGAGAAAAAGAGTGTTCGCGGCTAGGATAAGCGAATGTGTCATATGACCAATGCTTATTGACTTCCCAAACTTATGACAATCAGAATAACAATGCACATTCGAGTGGAAGGGCATAACAAATTGCGATAAAGAGAGTGCCTAGATTTAGATTTCATGAGTCTTTTCTTCAATGCTTCACACTCAGAAAAACTCAAAATGCAATTATTCGTTTTCCTTCTCCAACTCTTTGTTTCTAGCATGTCCTTCGAAGCTCGTTTCGTGTTTTTATCATTGTTGCATTTTGCAATCCATCAACATAACCAATATCTTTCCACCTAAAAAATCTAAACAATTTTCTCTCACCAAACATTGGCAGCCATAAAGTTGTCATCTTAGATTTGAATGTCTTAAGTTTTTTTTTACAATAACGGGCAAACTACGACGACACATCACCTTTGTCTTTGTTGTCATTTTTTCTCAAATCCAAAAATTGGTAGAGCATGATATTTCTTGATGCCAAACAAACATGTCTTCATCATAGCTTGACATATAGACGGACGAATTACACAGGTTTCAGATCAAAATTGAGGAAATTTGTTTTATGGTTTTTTCCAAAAGTTGATTTGAAGAAGTGATAAAGAGATGATTTATCCCACGACTAATTTTCCCTATGTCATTTTCTATTTAATTCGATATGATTTAAAATTAATTCTAAGTTTTTCATGGTTTTGTTCGGTTAAATGAAACTGATCGAATTTTATTCAATTGCATGCATATGACTTGTCATCTTCCGTTAACGGATTGAAAACGACATTCTGACAATTTGATGGAACTAACATCGGAGATTCTAAAATAACATTTAAAAAAATTAGTATTTATTTATGAATTTTCTGTTGTTAAAGAAATAAAAACGATTTCTGGAAAAAAAAATTATATATCAAATGAATATTTTTTAAAATGTAGAGCTTTTTTAAACCATCTTCCCGAAAATAATATTATATGTATTTAACTTATTTTTCTAATATAAAATTAATACAAATCTTTTTTTAAAAATAACAAATATCTTTTATGATATTATAAATCATTCTAAGTCTTCTATATCAACATCTTCGTCTTATGGTACTTTTAAACCATAAAATATTTAGGGCAATTCTCATAAATAGCACTAAACCAAAAAATTTGGACCAAAATAGTACTTCATCTTTAAAGTTCCACAAATACCACACTAAAAGACTAAAAACCTCTTATTTTAATCTGAGACTTAAATAAAAAAAAATACAAAATAAAAGAAAAAATCAAAAAAAAAGAATCTACCATATACCATGATGAATTCAAATGAACGATTTGAGCGACTAAACCGAATAGATAAATATCATTCTCTTCTTGTCTCAATTTGATTTTTGGGGAAAAAGAAAATCCTAGGTATTGACAACAGAGGATTGTAATGGAGAAAAAGAGTGTTCGCGGCGAGGATAAGCGAATGTATCATATGACCAATGCTTATTGACTTCCCTAACGTATGGCAATCAGAATGCCAATGCACATTCCAGTGGAAGGACATAACAAATTCTGATAAAGAGAGTGCCTAGATTTAGATTTCATGCGTCTTTTCTTCAATGCTTTACACTTAGAAAAACTCAAATGCAATTATTCGTTTTCCTTCTCCAACTCTTTGTTTTCAGCATGTCCTTCGAAGCTCGTTTCGTGCTTTTATCATTGTTGCATTTTGCAATCCATCAACATAACCAATATTTTTCCACCTAAAAAAAGTTAAACAATTTTCTCTCACCATACATTGGCAGCCATAAAGTTGTCGTCTTAGATTTGAATGTCTCAAATTTTTTTTTTTTGTTGCAATAATGGGCTAACTACGATGACACATCACATTTGTATTTGTTGTCATTTTTGCTCAAATCCAAAAATTGGTAGAGCATGATATTTCTTGATGCCAAACAAACATATCTTCATCATAGCTTGACATATAGACGGACGAATTACACCGGTTTCAGATCAAAATTGAAGAAATTTGTTTTATGGTTTTTTCCAAAAGTTGATTTGAAGAAGTGATAAAGAGATGATTTATCCTACGACTAATTTACCCTATGTCATTTTTCTATTTGGGGCAATTCTCATAAATAGCACTAAACAAAAAAATTTGGACAAAAATAGCACCTCATCTTTAAAGTTCCTTATCGTCATCGCCAAAGGCGATTTTCATCGTCGGAATCATTAACGGTACTCTCTCTCTCTCTCTCTCTCTCTCTCTCTCTCTCGTTTTCAATGAATCTCGATGGCTTAGGGGGGGGGTGTATTCAATATGACAAGACTGAGCTCGTCGCCGACAACAAGGCCGAGCTCATCATCAAAAACAAGACCAAACTCGTCGTCAAAAACAAGACCGAACTCGTCGTCCAAGACAAGGCCAAGCTCAAAGACAAAGAGTTGGGCCGATCTGAGCAAATGAGCTTATAGGCCGAGACGAAAAGCCCACAAGTTGAAGCCCATAATGGAGATGTGACGAGATCAAAACCCATAGTTGTAGCCGACTTCGCTTAAAGGAAATCCCGAGGAATTAGGAAATCTTCCTTATCTCTTTAGATATTGACCTAGCCGACTTAGACTTGTATAAATAGACATGTACATCTCTTGAGAAGGGATCCAGATTTCACTTAGCAAAACCCTAGACTATTTCTCTCATACGAAATGTTGGGGTCAAAACCCACCCAGCTGTGATCAATGGGAAAATGGCTAAGTGTGAAAATACGAAGAATCGGACAAGGCCGAAATTGTGCCTAAGTCATTTCTGTACGAGTCCACTTAAGCATAAGAGAGGCCATTCTAGCCAAAGCAGCTCCATTTTCGGCCAAGAAAGCTTCACTTCGGCATGGAGACTTCGGTAAGGAAGGGAGAGATGTAGGCAAGCCTTGTCTCCGCTTAGGCAAGACTTGTCTCCACTTAGGCATGCCTAGTCTTCACTTAGGCAAGCTTTGGCTCACATCGGCAAAGCTTTGCTCCACTTCGGCGAAGAAGGGAGAGAATTCGGCAAAGCTTTGGCTCACATCGGCAAAACTTTGCTCCACTTCGGCGAAGAAGGGAGAGACTTTGGCAAAGCTTTGGATCACTTAGGCAAGCCTTGGTTCACTTCGGCAGGAAGACTTCGGCACAGAAGGGAGAGACTTAGGCAAGCCTTGTCTCCGCTTAGGCAAGACTTGTCTCCACTTAGGCAGGCCTAGTCTTCGCTTAGGCAAGCTTTGGCTCACATCGGCAAAGCTTTGCTCCACTTCGGCGAAGAAGGGAGAGACTTCGGCAAAGCTTTGCTCCACTTCAGCGAAGAAGGGAGAGACTTCGGCAAAGCTTTGGCTCACTTAGGCAAGCTTTGTCTCCGCTTAGGCAAGACTTGTCTCCACTTAGGCAGGCCTAGTCTTCACTTAGGCAAGCTTTGGCTCACATCGACAAAGCTTTGCTCCACTTCGGCGAAGAAGGGAGAGACTTCGGCAAAGCTTTGGCTCACATCAGCAAAGCTTTGCTCCACTTCGGTGAAGAAGGGAGAGACTTCGGCAAAGCTTTGGCTAACTTAGGCAAGCTTTGGCTCACATCGGCAAAGCTTTGCTCCACTTCGGCGAAGAAGGGAGAGACTTCGGCAAAGCTTTGGCTCACTTAGGCAAGCCTTGTCTCCGCTTAGGCAAGACTTGTCTCCACTTAGGCAGGCCTAGTCTTCACTTAGGCAAGCTTTGCCTCACATCGGCAAAGCTTTGCTCCACTTCGGCGAAGAAGGGAGAGACTTCGGCAAAGCTTTGGCTCACATCAGCAAAGCTTTGCTCCACTTCGGCGAAGAAGGGAGAGACTTCGGCAAAGCTTTGGCTCACTTAGACAAGCTTTGGTTCACTTCAGCAGGAAGACTTCGGCAAAGAAGGGAGAGACTTAGGCAAGCCTTGTCTCCACTTAGGCAAGCCTTGTCTCCACTTAGGCAAGCCTTGTCTCCACTTAGGCAAGCCTTGCCTCCACCTAGGCAGGCCTTGTCTCCACCTAGGCAAGCCTTGTCTCCACCTAGGCAAGCCTTGTCTCCACCTAGGCAAGCCTTGTCTCCACTTAGGCAAGCCTTGTCTCCACTTAGGCAAGCCTTGCCTCCACTTAGGCAAGCCTTGTCTCCACTTCGGCAAGGAGACATCGGCCAGCATAGCCCACATCGGCAACATGGCCATTTCGGCCGACGTGGAGACTTCGGCAACGAAGCTTCACATCGGCACAAAGAGCTCCACTTAGGCAAGCGGAGACTTCAGCACAAGAAGCTCCACTTAGGCAAGTGGAGACTTCGGCCACACGGCCACTTCGGCACAAGGGAGACTTCGGTGGGCCACTTCGGCAAGAGGAGCCACTTCGGCCATGACCCGCGGTTTTCGGCCATGACCCACGGTCTTCGGCCACGACCCACGGTCTTCGGCAAAACGACCCGTGGTCTTCGGCCATGACCCACGGTCTTTGGCAAAACAACCCGCGGTCTTCGGCCAACTTCGGCGACGGCCACTATGGCACAAGGGAGACTTCGGCAGGCCACTTCGGCAAGAGGAGCCATTTCGGCCATGACCCGCGGTTTTCGGCCATGACCCGCGGTCTTCGGCCACGACCCACGGTCTTCGGCAAAATGACCCGCGGTCTTCGGCAAAATGACCCGCGGTCTTCGGCCAACTTCGGCGACGGTCACTTCGGCACAAGGGAGACTTCGGCGGGCCACTTCGGCCGAAAGATATTTCTATACGAAACTGTCTGGCCGAAGTTAGAACTATACGAAACTGTTCAGCCGAAGTCAAAACCATACGAAACTGTTCGGCCGAAGTCAAAACCATACGAAACTGTCTGGCCGAAGTCGAAACCATACGAATCTGTCTGGCCGAAGTCGAAACCATACAAAACTGTCTGGCCGAAGTGATTTTATACGTAACGACAGCATAGACAGACGACGCGGCCGAAGTCATTTTACGAAGCTAGAAGACGAGCGGCGAAGTCATTTCTATACGAAGAAGACGACGCGGCCGAAGTCATTTTTATACGAAGCTA
>OVBL01001067.1:0-208293 GCA_900406555.1 Pseudoturritis turrita | reverse complement strand
TCGAATCGTTCGTGCGGTGGTTCTTGGAGTAAGAAAGTTTCAAACCGCCCTCCTTCTAGCGCCAAATTGTGGGAGTCGAAATCAACACAATTAGAATTTGTCGGAGGTTTTGTTAAGGGGATGAAATTTTCTGCGGATGAACACGAACGGAGAGATCCAAAGATGGTTTTTATTAAGCTGTGTCGAAAAGCTTTCGTACAAGAGTTTGAGAGCAATAAAGTCTAGGGTTTTTGCTAAGTAAATTGCGGATCCCTTTTTTCAAAGGATTACATAGATATATATACTAGTTTGAGTCGGTCAGGTCAATCCTAAAGGGATAAGGAAAACTTCCTAATCCTTTGGGATTTCCTTTTTAGCGAAGTCGGCTTGACTTCGTGGCCTCTGTATCGTTGTAGGCCGAAGATGGGCTTGTTGTCTTCGTATAGAAATGACTTCGGCCGCGTCGTCTTCTGGCTTCGTGTAGACTTGATTTCGGCCAGACAGTTTCGTATGGAAATGACTTCGGCCGGACAGCTCCGTATGGGAATGACTTCGGCCAGGATCGTCTTCGCAACTCTGACTTCGGCCAGACAGCTCCGTATAGATTTGACTTCGGCAAGACAGTTTCGTATAGAATGACTTCGGCCGCGTCGTCTTCTGCTTCGTGTAGACTTGATTTCGGCCAGACAGTTTCGTATGGGAATGACTTCGGCCAGATCGTCTTCGGCAACTCTGACTTCGGCCAGACAGCTCCGTATAGATTTGACTTCGGCAAGAACAGTTTCGTATGGAAATGACTTCGGCCACCTCGTCTTCAGGCTTCGTATAGACTTGACTTCGCCAGGCGACTTCATATAGATTTCACTTCGGCAAGACAGTTTCGTATAGAAATGATTTCGGCCAGGCAACTTCGTATAGATTTGACTTCGCCAAGACAGTTTCGTATGGTTTTGACTTCGGCCAGACAGTTTCGTATGGTTTTCACTTCGGCAAGGCAGTTCGGCCGAAGTGGACTGCTTGGCCGAAGTGGACTGCTTGGCCGAAGTGGACTGCTTGGCGAAGTGGACAGCTTGGCCGAAGTGGACAGTTTGGCCGAAGTGGCCTGCTTGGCCGAAGTGGCTGCTTGGCCGAAGTGCCAGCTCGCCGAAGTGGCCAGCTTGGCCGAAGTGGCCTGCTTGGCCGAAGTGGCCTGCTTGGCCGAAGTGGCCTGCTTGGCCGAAGTGGCCAGCTTGGCCGAAGTGGCCAGCTTGGCCGAAGTGGCCAGCTTGGCCGAAGTGGCCTGCTTGCCGAAGTGGCCAGCTTGGCCGAAGTGGCCAGCTTGGCCGAAGTGGCCTGCTTGGCCGAAGTGGCCAGCTTGGCCGAAGTGGCCGAAGACCGCGGGTTGTTTGCCGAAGTCTCCGTGGGTCATGGCCGAAGTCTCCGTGGGTCATGGCCGAAGACCGCGGGTCACGGCCGAAGTCTCCGTGGGTCATGGCCGATGACCGCGGGTTGCTTGCCGAAGACCATGGGTCATGGCCGAAGTCTCCGTGGGTCATGGCCGAAGACCGCGGGTCATGGCCGAAGACCGTGGGTCATGGCCGATGACCGCGAGTTGTTTGCCGAAGTCTCCGTGGGTCATGGCCGAAGACCGCGGGTCATGGCCGAAGACCGTGGGTCATGGCCGAAGTCTCCATGGGTCATGGCCGAAGACCGCGGGTCACGGCCGAAGTCTCCGTGGGTCATGGCCGATGACCGCGGGTTGCTTGCCGAAGACGATTGGTCATGGCTGAAGTCTCCGTGGGTCATGGCCAAAGACCGCGGGTCATGGCCGAAGACCGTGGGTCATGGCCGATGACCGCGAGTTGTTTGCCGAAGTCTCCGTGGGTCATGGCCGAAGACCGCGGGTCATGGCCGAAGACCGTGGGTCATGGCCGAAGTCTTTGTGGGTCATGGCCGAAGACCGCGGGTCATGGCCGAAGACCGCGGGTCATGGCCGAAGACCGTGGGTCATGGCCGAAGTCTTTGTGGGTCATGGCCGAAGACCGCGGGTCATGGCCGAAGACCGCGGGTCATGGCCGAAGACCATGGGTCATGGCCGAAGTCTCCATGGGTCATGGCCGAAGTCTCCGTGGGTCACGGCCAAAGTCTCCGTGGGTCATGGCCGAAGCCAGGCTTGCCGAAGCCAGGCTGTGCCGAAACCAGGCTGTGCCGAAGTGGAGACTTGCCGAAGCCAGGGCCGTGCCGAAGTGGAGGCTTGCCGAAGTGGAGGCTTGCCGAAGCCAGGCTATGCCGAAGCCAGGCTTGCCGAAGCCAGGCTTGCCGAAGTCAGGCTTGCCGAAGCCAGGCTGTGCCGAAGCCAGGCTTGCCGAAGCCAGGCGGTGCCGAAGCCAGGTTGTGCCGAAGTGGAGACTTGCCGAAGCCAGGGCCATGCCGAAGTAGAGGCTTGCCGAAGCCAGGCTGCACCGAAGCCAGGCTTGCCGAAGCCAGGCTTGCCGAAGCCAGGCTGTTCCGAAGCCAGGCTTGCCGAAGTGAGCTAGGCTTGCCGAAGTCTCCTTTGCCGAAATGGCTAGGCTTGCCGAAGTCCCCTTTGCCGAAGTGGCTAGGCTTGCTGAAGTCTCCAGCGCCGAAGTCTCCCTTGCCGAAGTCTCCAACGCCGAAGCGGCTAAGCCTGCCGAAGTGGCTAGGCTTTCCAGTGCCGAAGTCCTCCTTGCCGAAGTCTCCAGTGCCGAAGTGGCTATGCTTGCCGAAGTCTCCTTTGCCGAAATGGCTAGGCTTTCCAATGCCGAAGTCCTCCTTGCCGAAGTCTCCAGTGCCGAAGTGGCTATGCTTGCCGAAGTCTCCTTTGCCGAAATGGCTAGGCTTGCCGAGGTCTCCTTTGTCGAAGTGAGCTAGGCCTGCCGAAGTCTCTTTTGCCGAAGCCTCCATGCCGAAGCGACGCTTCCTTCAAGGTTTGCCTAAGTGGAGACAAGACTTGCCTAAGTGGAGACAAAACTTGCCTAAGCCTCCTTCTTTGCCGAAATGAAGCTTCCTTGGCAGAAACTGGAGCTGCTTTGGCTAGAATGGCCTCTCTTGTGCCTAAGTGGGCTTGCACAGGAATGACTTAGGCATAATTCCGGCCTTGTCCGATTCTTCGTATCTTCACACTTAGCCATGTTCCCATTGATCACAGCTGGGTGGGTTTTGACCCCAACATGGACCCAGTTACAAAAAACAAGAGTGGACCCACTTCATAAATACAAGAGTGGTTGACGAAATCCACTTAAAATTACAAGAGTGATGACGCTAGATATTCCAACTTCAATGAAACTCTGCTGATTTTTATTATACTAAATGGAACGTAAACGCATACTCTTATAACAGTTATGCGCCCATGTTTATGCTGAGTGTAAGAAAGCAGATGCAGAGTATGAGCAGGTCCTGCGTATTCTCGGTTTATACTCTATAAGCTTAGTTTATGACGCGTGTAAACGAAGAATAAGCAGAATAAGTTCTCTTATACTAAGGAAGGAAAAACATAAATTCTGCTTGTACGCCGCAGAGTTTATGTTTTTCATCCTTAGTAGAAGAGAACTTATTCTGCCCATACTTATGCTGAGTGTAAGCAAAGCAGATGCAGAGTATGAGCAGGTGCTGCGTATTTTCGGTTTACACTCTATAAGCGTAGTTTATGATGCGTGTAAACGAAGAATAAGCAGAATAAGTTCTCTTCTACTAAGGAAGGAAAAACACAAATTCTGCTTGTACGCCGCAAAGTTTATGTTTTTAATCCTTAGTAGAAGAGAACTTATTCTGCCCATGTTTATGCTGAGTGTAAGCAAAGAAGATGCAGAGTATGAGCAGGTGCTGCGTATTCTCGGTTTACACTCTATAAGCGTAGTTTATGATGCGTGTAAATGAAGAATAAGCAGAATAAGTTCTCTTCTACTAAGGAAGGAAAAACATAATTTCTGCTTGTACGCCGTAGAATTTATGTTTTTCATCCTTAGTAGAAGAGAACTTATTTTGCCCATGTTTATGCTGAGTGTAAGCAAAGCAGATGCAAAGTATGAGCAGGTGCTGCGTATTCTCGGTTTACAATCTATAAGGGTAGTTTATAATGCGTGTAAACGAAGAATAAGCAGAATAAGTTCTCTTCAACTAAGGAAGGAAAAACATAATTTCTGCTTGTACGCCGCAGAATTTGGTTAATGTAATATTTACTAGAACAAATCTCCCTATTTACTATATACATATATTTACTAACCATGCAATTAAATTTGAACGTCGTAGGGATCGTAGATTCTTGCAATAATTGCCTCATCACACATGGGTTGATCGGTATACAAAGATGTCTCATCCAACACCTCCGCAGCGAGCTTCGTCCTCCAGGTCATCATTTTTGCATTACACAGTTCTCTTGCTGATAGCGGCAATCCTAACATGTGACACTCAATGTATTTGAGTGCGTATACTCCACAATCACCTACTTCTGGAGGCATTTTGAGAACGTCTTTTACAATTGTGATTGTAAAAGCTGCTTGATCGTAGTCTTGAGGAAAGTGCATATGAATTGCGGCATGAACCATTTGAGCAAAAGGCCTCGCCGCTGCCATAATATCTGATTCTGGAGTATTTAAGGAATCATATATGTAGACAACCTGGTCAACCAATGATATGACCGTCCCAACCCAATGATTCGAGCTCACGTATAGAACGAAGTATAACGTATCAACGTCTTTGCACCAGGCCAAATTTATTGCGGCATAAGCTGGAAGAATACCGTGTACATTCTCGTAAGTACCACCAGGCCATCTGTCAAGCTTACGCCAGTCCTTGTACCGATTCTTCCAAAGCATTTGAAATGCTGCATCCAATATAACAATCCGCGGACTCTTGAAAGAACTAGGATTTCTCTTTAGCCTTAGTCTATACAAGTTCAGTGTTGCGTCAAGGTGCTGAAAATTTAAGAAGGACAAATGTTAGGCACCAAAGCAGAGTCTACTAGACACACAACAACAAAAAAAAGCCGAGTCTGCCCGACACACAACAACAACGGTCTGCCAGCTAAACATGAAATAAACACTTTTGCCAGATCCACTGTTGACGAGGAATAATGTACTTACCATATAGTGTAACCATTCCCTCGGCTTCAAAAGTAAGTTGAAGAATTGATGGGCCGTTGTTTTCCCTCCAAATGGATAAATATTTGTTCTGTCGAAGAAATCAACATTCAAGTTAGACTGCAAGATAAAATAGACGATCTTATAGGCTGTGTGTACTTACTCATCGGCTCTGAATACGTTCATCTTGTCCACCAGTGTTTGGTCAACATCTCCAAATACAATTTCGTAAGCAGATTTCTGGGCCAGTGGTTTTGCGTTGTTGCTAGGTACAACAGGAAGCGCAATCAATTTGCTTAACCTTTCACTCCTCCTTGTTGTTAGCTTGTTGGTCTGGCAAAGATTTCTGGAGCTTTCGTATATTTCGATTTGAGATGTAGTTGGGTGGACTGAATCCACTGATTGTTCAATGATATTAACTGGCTGTGAGTTTCTTTTTCCTCTACCTCTTCCTCTTCCTCTTCCTCTTCCTCTTTCTTCAATGATTTCAGTGGCAATCACTGAGCCTTTACCATCTTCTGCAGTGGCAGCAACTGTCTCCATGCAGACGTTGGTTATCAATGCCGTAATAGGATCCTTAATGCATACATTAGTTTCATCTGCTGCAGCGGCATCCTTAATGCAGACATTACTTTCATATGCGGCAGTGGCATCCTCTGCCTGAAGGCATACTTTGGGATCATTATCTCCTTTTTCTTCTTTGGCATCCTCTGCCTTTTCACTCCCATCAATTTTTTCACCATCGGTTGCTTCGTTGGAAACAGCTGTCTTATCAGATATAACCCTTTCTTTACCACCATCAGCTACCTTTTCACTTTCATCTATTTTTTCAACATCTCCAACTCCACCATCCTCTTGAAGATGTTCTTCTTTGACATCCTCTGCCTTTTCACTCCCATCAATTTTTTCAGCATATCCAACTCCACCATCAGCAAGAAGATGTTCTTCACTCCCATCAATTTTTTCACCAACAATTGCTTCACTGGAAAGAGCTGCCTTATCAGATATAACATTTTCTTTACCACCATCAGCTGCAGTGGCATCCTCTGCCTGAAGACAGACGTTGGCATCGTTTTCTCCTTTATCTTCTTTGGCATCTGCTTCCTTTTCACTCACATCTCCATCATTACTATCATCTTGAAGATGTTCTTCTTTGGCATCCTCTGCCTTTTCACATTTGTATATTTTTTCCCTGTGGAACATATCTTGAAGATGTTCTTGTTTGGCATCCTCTGCCTGGATGCCATCTACCTTTTCACTGCAATCTATTTTTGCATCATCTCCTACTTGTTCTTGTTTGGCATCCTCTGCCTTTTCACTCCAATGTATTTTTGCATCATCTCCTACTTGTTCTTGTTTGGCATCCTCTGCCTCGATGCCATTATCAGTTACTTTTTCTTTGCCATCTCTTCTTTTCTCATTTGAAAAGGAGCCAGAGGCAACAACTTTGATTCCTTCTCCTTCGTTGTCTTTGCCATCTCCTTTGTTATCCACCGTCGTCTCTTCTTCGTCATTCTGCAAAATTTCAAAGTAATGACTAGTACATGAGCTCAGTTTCAACCTCTTACACCTTAAGGGCATACTCTGTCGTATAGGATATTAAGGGATGCCAATGATGAATAGTATTGAATGCCATTATTAGTCTGCCGTAACAATTACATGTCTCATATAAATGAATGATACAACGTAGGCAAGCAGAGTATGACATGCCCCTCTATTATTTTACCACATCTGATAGAGCATGATATCGTAGATTATGCCAGCGCTTTTATTTCAACAATTGTTGAGTTGGACATACCATGCGATTGTCAGGTTTTAGTTTGTTGTTAGAAAAGTGAGTATCTTGCTCGAAACAAGTCATCCTCTCCATCAGCTTTCCAATGACCTGTGCCAACTTGTTTAAGGTTTCACTCAAAACATTATGTTGTTCCATGCTGGTTCGTTGCTGTTCCAAATTTACTCGTTGTTGATCAAGTCTGGCGTTTTTAATTCTAGCTACAACTGCGTCAAACTTGGTCTGCTATTTATCCAGGACAAATTCAATGATGTCGACGACATCTGTTGAACCAGTAGATGGGATTTTAGATACAGAGAACTTCGGTTTCATGACATACCGTCCGTCTTCTTTTTCTTCATATTCTTCAATTTTCTTCCGCTTCCTCTTCCTCTTTTCTCCATCTCGCTCTTCAATTCCCTTCCTCTTTTTCCCTTTTCCTCTATTTCCTTCATTATCTACTTTCCTTTTGTGCCAGTACGGTTTTCTGGGACTGGCGGCATTTTTGAGACGCTCCATTTGATGTCCGACCACGGCTGGCCAGAGAGAATGTATTTGATGAGATTATCAAGTTTGACATCTATTACGTCGTTACCTTTCCAACGTGGATAGATTTCTGCCCGGGATCTCTCACACATAGTAGTTACAGTCACCTACAAAACAGTTATATGGCTACATAAATGTCAGCCAGAAGTCTGCGTAACTCTGCCAGAAGTCTAGCGACAGGAATATGTAAACTTGTGGCAGAGTCTTTTTGCAGACACTACCACTGTGGCTTACTCTGCCAAAACTCTACATTTTCACTTTAACAAACTATGCCAAAGATATACATACCTCTTCACTCGAGAAGATCTTCTCCATATCGGGTCTGCCAACTTTTCCCTTGTATCTTAGCAGATGTGTACCTTCAAAAGCTATAGGTGTTCCCAAATTTTCTCCCACTTTGGGCACATAAGCATACGCCCAGACCTGTAGAACTTGCACGAACCCCTTCAAAACATAAGAGTCTTGCCATATCTTCTCTTTAGTTACTAATTTAACCTGCTCAACAAGATCTTTGTAAGCAACCCTCCCCCAGGGATACCCTTCGAAAGTTGCCAAATCTATCACCAACCTAGCTAGGTTAAGGGGAATTTCGGTACGCCGATCAACATCCAACAGACCGTTAGACAGAATAGCTAGGTAACTAAGCCTAATTTTATCTTCCCTGGACCAAGATTTACTTATATCTCCACCATGCTTCATACACAATTTCACTATGTCCTCAATACAAGGGCTAGGACGGCGTATTTTGAGAAGATCCCGAAAGCGATTCCAGCTTTGGTGATTAGCTTGAGAAGATACCAATCCATCCAACTGCGTAATTTCATTACAGTTAAGACCTGTGATCTCTTCAAACTCGAAGAGCGAGAACCGTGCTGGCTGCCCCGCGATCAAAAACCACAACTCAAATGGGCTTTCACACTCCAATTGTTTGCAAATAGATGGTGATGCACAAATTTCGCACTCCATCCGAAACCCAACTTCTCAAACTTACAAATAACTCCTAGCGGTGACTTGCGGACATAATCCCACACTTCCTCACCCACTACACCTTCCACCAGTGAAAGATGATTGAACTTCGAAATGTAGTTTATTCTGGTATTTGGATCTGGCTCATTTCCTTTGGAAAAAATAATGGCAGGAAAATCCATCTCGTAATCATTCATATACATGATATATTCAAAGGAGAAATATCGGAGAAATGAAGAGATCGGAGAATTATCGGAGAAATGAAGAAAATGAAGAAAGAGATCGACAAAATTGAAGATACGCTCCTCTGCTCTAGGGTTGCTGAGGGGAAGTAGAAGAAGAGCCAATGTTGTATTTTCCAAGCTTTCTGGGCATCGCCATGGGCCTGAAACAACTGCTTTGAGGCCCGAATATATATTGTGGAAATATTTTTAAACTAATATTACCTAATTAAGACGGCGTCCCCTTTTGTCGTACAGTTAAGTCAGCGCCGCCTTTTTCTTTTAGTAGAAACTCTTCAAAAATGCTGCGCTACGTCGGCATACAGTCTGCGAAACCCTAAACCACTCAAAACGAATTAAAAAACTTTGATTAACATTTGTTTAGACGTCATAACTCCAAAGTGATCTTCAATCTAAGTGTTTAAAAGCTTATGTACATTGAAAACACAGAATGGAAGAAAATTCAATAACCATGGTAAATACCAAGGAAATATTTCACATAGTGTCGTGTTGAACAAAGATACACGAAGAAACATATGATAACGAAATTTTTTGTCTGAGTTGTTCTTTTTAACATAAATTTTACTTTGAAACCAGTAAGAAATAATGTATAAAGGTAGTGGAAGTATATACAAATATACAACAACAAAAAATCACTACAAACGAATTCTTCTATATCAATCTGCATTCGGTCTGCCGTTGGTGACATTCATTCAGTCTGCGATACCCTAACCACTCGGTTTTCACTGTGGAGTTTTTTTTTTTAACATAAGTTGTACTTTGACAACAGTTAGAAATTAAAGAAATAATGTATAAAGGAAGTGGAAGTATATACAAATATACATCAACAAAAACTCTCTACAAACGAATTCTCTGATTGCGATCTGCCTTCGGTCTGCCGTTGGTGATATTCAGCCAGTCTGCGATACCCTACCCACTCGGTTTTCACCGTGTTTCTCGAGTTTTCTCATTTCGGCTTATACCGGTTAATGCACTACTGGTGATTGTCTTCTGCCGTTGGTGATATATATTAAGGGGTAGCGCTAGTATTTTCAAAATTATTTTAGAACATAACTAAAATTATTTCACAACCATGAGCACTTCAACAAGAATCAGTCACTATTCTTTTCAAGGCACCTGCGAGTTTGAGGAGTGGGCACAAGAAGGGTTCAAACACTTGAAGGAGTTGAAGGATATATGGATTACTTGACCTACCCCGCGCCAACCATGCATTTCCTTGCCACGGTAAAGTTCATTGAGGATGAAGCGAATGGACATGGATATGTCTACTTCATGGTTGGGCCAACCTAATACTCACTCACTTTCGGCCCGTTTCCCTAACAACACGCTCGCATAGCGCTTCATGGACGAGGACGAGACGCCTTTGTGTTGTTTCTTTCAAAATGCTCGATATTGCAACACTAGTTGTTTCAAAGACCTTAAGTACTCAATACCACACCGGCTGAAGAAACATAAGTGCAAAGCTAATTGGAAGGAGTCAATGTTCAGCTCTTTTTGTAATTAATTATCATAAAATATGATATCAGTCTCCCTTTGGTCTACCGTTAGGTAGTTTGGTCTGCAAAACCCTAACTGTAAAAAAGCACAGTAGTGTTTACCAAAATTTTGCATAATACAAGTAGAATCTAAACAGTGTTTGCGTATACTCTGCTTCCAACGGCAGAGACTGAGAACGCTTTGTTTTTCTTCTGCGAGTAAAAACAGAGACTGCGCATATTCTTTTCTCTCTCTACTTGTACTCTACGTAGTCTACATTTACTTGCTTTGCAAATGTCAAACTGCAGAAAAAGTGCAACCGGTCTACGTTAACTTTGCTGGTCTTAAGAGGTAGCACTGGTATTTCCAAAAAAATGTACTAGTTCTACAATTTTCCCTACGAAGATACCACGCTTGACATTAAAGTTAAAAAACGTACCATTTTGATATGTTTCTTCTTTTTATAATATGTTTCTGGAAAACTAATAATCATGATGATGTGAGACATAATATTGTTTTTCTTCATGCACAGATTAATTTATGTTCGAAACTTAAAAATTCGAAGCATAACATATACAAACCAAAATCTAGTTTTTTTATTATATGGATGATGTGATGATTCAATATATTACAAAAATAAGATCAAAGATGAAAGGTGAAACATAATGATTAAAATTAATTAATGTGATATAATTGGATATCAAAACTTCCTTATTCAATTTGATTATGTATTAAATATATATTTGAAAATAATTAAATGATTTTTCGTTTTAGTTTAAAAAATATAAACACAAATATCTATAAATTATGTAATTAACAATCAAAAATGCCCAAAAAATGTGGAACTACCACGTAAAATTCCAATATTTCTCTTTTAATATACAAAAGCTAAGGAACACATAACCTCGGTTTCATAAGAAAAAGAGCCGCAAAAATTCACTGTTTTTAATAATTTTAAACAATTTAGGGGTTGATTGATTCATCCACTACCACCCGCAAATGCTACGTTTGCGGACGGTTTCGGTTAGTAGCGTTTGACAACAATCACATAAATCGCTTGGAACCGCTCTAAATCAAAAGATACTTCCTGCAAGCGTTTGCGGTTGCGAGCGGTTGCAGGTGGTTGATAAAATATTTTTTTGAAAAAATATTCTCTTAAATAATAAACTAAAATTTACAAAAAAAAAAAATATTTTAAAAAATTTATTTATTATATTGAATATTATCATATAAAATTATATACACTTGATATATATTTTAATTAAACTAAAATAAAGTTGTAATTATAAAAAAGTTATGTAAAAATACTATTTAATTATTCTATGATTTATTTAAAATATATAATTTTAATTTTTTATAATAATATATTTTTGATTTCAATTTTCATTTTAATAATTATAAAAAATGTTATTGTATATATAAAAAATATTCTAAACATCTTTAAAAAAAATATTTAACGATTCTATGATTTATTTAAAATATATAATTTTAATTTTTTTTAATAATATATTTTTGATTTTTATATAAATTATATATTATGTGTATTTTGGTAGTTTTATGGAAATCCGCTATCGCACCCGCTGTAAACCAGTCATAAACGTCCCGCAAACGCATCCGTTTCCAGTCGTTTTACCAGTCGCATAAATTGTCTAATAACGCTAGAAACCATTACCGCCCATTTCCGCAAATTCCCGCAGCCGCACCCGCTTCCAGAAAATGTTGGATATATGATTTTAATAGAGTTTCATAGATTTGAAAATTATCCAAAATCACAAATTTCATGGAAGTTAGGTAGAGACACATTTCAAGAGTTATTAAAAAATCTTAAATTATATATTCATGTAGACCAAAAAAAAATTATATATTCATATGGATTTGAAGTTTTAAATCATAATTTTTTTTAATGTTTTCACCTCTATCTTATCGGAAACGATTATTTAATAATTATATTTTTATAATCTGAATATCATACATTGAAATATAAATTAATATCTGAAAATCTACCGTGTGAATTCTACAATAACCGAAAAAATAACAAAATTACGTCAAAAACAAAATGATCTCCTAATTTCGATTAACTCATTAACATAAACGTATCAATTAAAATACTATAAGTCTATAACTTGGCTTAATAACTATATTTCATGTTATTTCATATAATAAACTCATCATAAGACCAGTATTATTCAAATAGATTTGGATATCTTTTCCTTTTCCCTCTTGATGAACATGAGTAGTTTTTATGATCAACCATTTTTCCCATTTTAGTATTAGAGGTCCTATTCGTAATATTATGTTGGTTTAGTATCTTATTATATAAAAGAGATCGTAACATGTGTCATTTTAATTGAGATGATGACACGTGTTAATATACTAATGTATATTATGTTATCGTGTTAACTTAAATATCATTGGAAAAATTTGTAAAAAATGTCATTAAAAAAAAGTAAAAGGAAAACTTTGTAAAAAAAATCTTATTATATAAAGGAGAATGCGCTCAAAATTATAACTCATCAGATCGTGATATGTGTCATTTTTTACAAATTTTCCTACAAATTTTCCCTTTTACATTTTTTTAATGACATTTTTTTGAAAAAAATACCCAATAATTTGTAAAAAAAAATGTCATTAAAAAAAGGTAAAAGGGAAAATTCGTAAAAAATTGTCATTAAAAAAGTAAAAGAGAAAATTTGTAAAAAAAATCTTATTATATAAAGGAGAATGCGCTCAAAATTATAACTCATTAGATCGTGACATGTGTTATTTTAAGTGAGATGATGACAAGTGTTAATATACTAATGTATATTATGTTATCGTGTTAACTTAAATATCATTAAAAAGGTAAAATAAAAAATTTGTAAAAAATATCATTAAAAAAAGGAAAAATTTGTTTCATGTCAATACGTTTAAAAACAAAAAAAAATAAAAATGCCATAAGTAATCGAGAAAGAAAGGAAAAAAATACCCAATAATTTGTAAAAAAAAATGTCATTAAAATAATGTAAAAAGGAAAATTTGTAAAAAATGTCATTAAAAAAAAGTAAAAGGGAAAATTTGTAGGAAATTTGTAAAAAATGTCATTAAAAAAAAAGTAAAAGGGAAAATTTGTAAATAAAATATCAATAAAAAAAAAATTTGTTTCATGTCAATACGTTTAAAAACAAAAAAAAAGGAAAAATGCCATAACTAATCGAGAAAGAAAGAAAAAAAATACATCATTGAGAAAAAATAAGGCAAGTGTCCTAACGTAAAAAAAAAAACCAATGTCCTACCGTCAAAAAAAAAAATTCATTAAAAAAAGAAAAATTTGTTTCATGTCAATACGTTTAAAAAACAAAAAAAAAAAAAAAATACCAAAATAAACTATTGAAAAAAGGGGGAAAAAAGTATAGATGCCATTATGTTCAACAAAAATATGCCATTACATTAAAAAAAAGGCACAGTGCCATATTTCTTACGTACATGTTCACATGCATATTGACAGACCAAACTCTATATAATAACATCTACAACGTCAATATTTAATTGTGTGCTCAGTCTTTATTCTCTTAATCAACTTTAAAACAAGCAAATCATGAATTCGAGAGTTCCACAAATCGATCAAAGCTATTTTACTTTAAATTTTGCTCAACGTGAGTGTGACACGTAGACAAAATCGTAACTCACCAGATCGTGACATTTGTCGTGACACGTAGGTAAAATCGTAACTCATCAGATCGTGACATGTGTTAATTTTAATTGAGATTGTGACACGTGTCAATATATTAATATAAAAAATATAAATTTTCCTTTTCTACATTATTTATTTCTTAAATCAAATTGTAGTGTAACTAAAAAGAAATAATAGTCTAAAAAAAGAAAATAAGACATATTATTAAAATAATAGAAGGAAATAATAAATCAAAAAGACTAAAAAAAGAAAATAAGACAAATTATTTCTAATTTTAGTGTAACTTGTTTGTGCAAAATTTAACCGGTTCGAATGGAAAACAGTTCTACGGAATGACGAGAAGAGATTAGCTTTATTGATTAATGAGTTTCGATATGAGTTACAAATAATCAATAAAGAAATCGTAAAAAGATGATCTTATCGATCGTTCGTCGCTCGTCGTGAGCACTGTCAGAATCTTTGTCGCTCGTCGTTGAAGAGCGGCAAGAGTTTTGCCAGTTAGGGTTTTTTGTGTTTTTCTCTGATCCCCTGTCCTTATGTTGGGACCCTCTTATTTATAGATTTTGTAAACTCTAATCCTTGTTGGACTGGGCCTCGTCTGTCGCTGGTCCATCCTAATTATTTTAGGAGTAGGACGCTATGTCGGTCATTCGCCATATTTCCCTTAGAAATAGGAATATGCTAAGTCGGTCGATGTGCTAAACCGTTGGTCGCTGGTTGATGCATAAACCGAACCTCGTCGCGCTCAAGACCTTTTTTCAGTGCTCATCACTCGTCGTTCTCTCGACTGTAATGACATGGCCAGTGCCATGAACTGTGACTTCATATTCATTGTCAACTGCCAAAAACCTTATGTAGCGAGGAATTAGCAGCGACTGACTGAGCAAGTTATCAATCAGCTTATCCTCCAATTTATGAATTGGAATTTTTGCAGTGACGGGCTGATGAATTTATTTCACCCAACAACTTGCCCCCTACTCTTCAATTTCTAAATTAGAATTTGTAGAGTAATTTATTCTCATAGTCGTTGGTCGTCGTTGAACGATGCTGCTTAAATCCACAACCTTGTAGGTCTGTGCCTCACCGATATTTTGAATGTTGGTCTCGTAAATCATGAATGTCGCAAATTATTACCTCATGTGATGTTGTTGAGCAATGACAGACACTGCTTGTGCTAGGCGTGGGACGAAAGAAAATGCTGTTGCACACGTGATGTCTCTCTCTTTCTTGTGCTCTTCTTTCCTTTTCTTTTAATATGATGTCCCTGCATTTTTATATTCCTTTTATTTTAAACAAGTCACATGGATGGGCCCATTGAGCAATGACATACGCTGCCTCATCCTCCCTTTGGTCCTTGGTTTCTCTTTCTCTCATTCTCTCTTTTCTCTTTACTTTTAGGGTTCTCGTGGGGCCCAAAGAGCAATATGTTCTGAGCATGAGCATGCAATCCTCTCTCCTTTGTGACGTGGTCAAGTTTTAAATGGGGTATAAGAGACAGCAAGTGGTCCCCACTCTCTCTTTTGTTTTGGGCGAATGGGATTATATAATCTTGAAGCCCACTCGGTTTTAATTATTTTGGGCCCAGTTTAACCACGATTAGGTTAAGTTGTGTCTTCATCTTCCTCTTCCTCGGTGAGCATACGGCGCTGCAGGTAAAAATTTCTCTATATCTTTTTTTTTTTTTTAAATCAAATTTAGCAAGAAGAGATTCAGTTGCAGAGAGCTTCACGTTATTTCTCTTAATCTGCCTTCCATTTTCTGATTTTTTTTTTGTTAGAACCGAGAAATGTTGATGTGTTCATTTCACTTTGTATTTGTAGATTCATTGCTTCATCAAAGGGTACGAGGCTTGATTCTCCCTTTGGTCTCAGATTCGAGGTACGGTCGTTCGCATTTTCTTATTTCTGCTCATTGTGTTTGCTCCACAATTTGCAAGGATTTTTGTCTGTCACTGCTCCTTGTGCATTTTTTGGAATGCTTGTGCCTGTTGTTGCAGAATCGCATTCTGTAGCTTGGACAGATTAGCTCTTAGCCTGGCACTTGTACCTCTTATTACTTTACGTAAAGTAGAAGTCATTTTCAGTGCTCTATTTTTTGGATGTGTGCAACTGCTCATGGTTGGTCGACTGCTTTGTAGGTGAATTTTGTCAGTCCGTTCATTGTGTTCACTGATAATCGTTGTTCCTTGCAGCGTCATTACTTGGTGAGTTCACGCAATCCCTGCTCTCTTCTTCCATCGATAATAAATTAGATGGCGATTGGTTCTGGTGCGTTGGGAAGTCCGATGTTTGTAGATTCGGATTTAAGTGATCCGGAGAGTGACTATGAAGATGAATCTGAGGGTGAGCATGATAGTGAGAGTGAGACGGTTCATGACTTGTCCATTTACATTCATGAGGAGTCACCTACCAATGGCAGATTAGAGTCACGTCGTTACTCTTCTGTCTCTGACAGCGTGACGACGCTGGTGGAGCACGTCGAGCCATATTTTTCTTACACTTTTCACATGCAGCGACCAATTCTTATGCCAGGAGTTAAGCCTAGGTTTAAGCGTAGACGCACGTCCGCGCCATTGACCCCATTTCGAGACTATCCGATGTCTGTGCTACAAGAGTGTGACGTCCGCACTATGAGAACGGCGTACAACATTCCAGAGTCAGTGGCTCTTAGAGTTCCATCGAGGACTGAAAGAGCCCATAACTCTGGACCGGACGAGATTGTCATTTATGAGGCTTATTTTGCTTTGGGTATGCGTGGGACAGTGCCTCCCTTAATTGCGAATGTTGCAAGGTTTTTTGGCATTTCCCCTGGTCAGTTTACCCCTACTGCATGGAGGATATTAACTGCTATCCAAGTCCTTGGCGAGTTCTCTAAAGTGGACGTTGGAATGAAGGAGATCCTTTACGCGTACTTCTTTAAGGCTCACCCGAATGACTCGAGTAGATGCATGATCAATACTCGGGCTGTGAACTTCCCTCCTCTCGTTTATGATCTCCACAGAGACGTCATAAGACACTTACCTTATGAAAAAGAGTGGAGAAACAAATACTTGTTTATGAATGTGGGCTATAGCCCCTGTTTTCCAGTTGACTGGTTTTTTAGAGGTAGAAGCACGCTTCCTTTTGAATATTATTCTTATTCTCTTTGTTAACATCATGTGTTTTTGTCGTTGCAGATTTCAGTTATCCGCGAAGTAACCAGGGAGAGGACGGCGCTCTTGCATTAATCGGACGCTCCAAGATATCGCATTCAACGTGTTTCTTGACAAGCACTTTTGCTTTAGAAAGGAGCTCAATTTGGGGTTGGTTTTCCATACCACTACACCCCCTTTTCTTTCTTTTTTCTTTTTTTAAAAAGAAAAAGAGGACGAATTATTCGTCGTGATGTAACTGCTGTTTCTTTTACCTCGCAGGTTACATGTCGTCATCGATTTTTGATGTACCAGATGGTGAGGGCGCTCTTGATGCCTACAGGCATGCTTTGGATGAGGTACAGGCGGAAAATCAGGTTTTGATGTCTACCGAGGAAGTACCAACTTCTAGAGCTGTGTCCAAGCGTCTTGCAACAGCGACTGACGGCTCTCGTCACCCTTCCAGGCCCTCACGGAAAAAGGGTCCAGCGTCATCTTCTCGTGATGACTTATTCGCTGTCACGGACCACTCAGACACGCTGACAGAGCTTAACCAGAGGTCTTTCTCCCAAGACATTAGTGGCTTCTCTCAGCTTGGTTATAACACTGTCCTTGATGAGTCACAATCTCATCTCTTCAAGGTTCTGTCCTTCTTCCGTTATATGGTTTGTCAGTCCAAATGGATTTTTATGCAAGAGATATTTTTATTTTACAACTAATGAGACTATCGCTCCTTTTTTTGCCAATTTTTTTTTAGGTGATGTCGGCTTGCCATTATGCAAAGGCGGAGTTTAGTACCTCGCAGAAGAAGGTAAAGCGCCTTACCGCCGCTCTTAGCAGGATGAAAGTGGATTCTAACTCAGAGAAAAAACGTCATAAGATGGCTCTAGCCGCGAAGGACGAAGGGTACCAATCTCTGAAGACTAACTTCGAGGATCAATTGGTTACAGCAAAGAACACTGAGCAGGAACTGCGACAAGAGGTGCAGCGTCAAGAGAAGAGAGTGCGCCTGGCGGCAATGGGAGGGAGTGTCGTGACTCGTTGGAAAATGGTTCAAGAGTTCAAGAGGGGCAAGGCCGACGACTGGTCACCTATTGAGGCTGAGAGACTCTATTGAGATATTAAGATCAAGGAGGCTCAGCTCGAGGGGAAGACACCGCCGGTCTTTCCTGACATGTTTACGAACTTTGACGATGATGCCTATGCCCCCGGCGATGATCAGTGATCATGGGTCGAATGTTTCTTTTGAGGAGCCCATTCAAGCTTTTGCTTATTGTTATGTTTTGAACAATGCTTATGGAACTCCTTAATTCTTATGCTTTTGAGGGTGGACCGCGTAGGTTCTTTGCGAGACTTATGTCTCTCATTGAGCTATGTATTTAATTGCCATTGTCATGGACGTCGTTTTGCTTTTCGTTTTTAATATATTTTATGACATACGCACTGCGGATTTGATGTGTTGCTTGTGTGTCATTGCTAATGTTGACATTAGTTGGTCATGCATTTTCCTACAGGATTATACCCTGAGTTTGCAGTGATCAGTAACCTTGCTTCGGAGATATTCTATGACATACGCACTGCGCATTTGATGTGTTGCTTGTCACGCTTTTGGGAGGCGTTGCCCTTTTTTTTTTTTTTTTTTTAGACCGTAGCCGTCAAGTGCAACGGCTTTGCCATTGTCTTGCTTAGTATTGGTAACTGTCTCTGCTATGTATGTGGAGGTCTTGCCCCTGATTATTTTCGAAATGACACTTGTCAATGTTCACATTGAGGATTTTCCTCTTGTCAATGTCGCTGCTCGTCATGCAATGACGATCGATGCGAGGTTTGAGAATTTCATCAGATTTATATGTTAAAAAGCTCATTCATTGAAACGCTCGTCCGTAGACGTGTGGCGAAACATTACAATCTTGAGAAGTAAAAAACGTCGACGTCTCTTGGATCGCCGAAAAATGTAAAGTAAAAACCAAAAACCAAAAATTGAAAACTGAAAACTTGAACTAACCTAAAAGTAGTAGGTCTTTAGATGCAGAGCGTTCCGGCTGTTAGGTTGGTTCTTGCCTTCCCTGTCTTGCAGTTTGTATGCTCCCGATCCTCGTACCTCTATTATTTTGTAAGGACCTTCCCAACTAGGTCCTAATTTTCCTGCATTGCGTTCGATCGTATTTTGGAACACGCATCGAAGGACCCATTCCCCTGGTTGAAATGTCCTCGTTCGTACTCTTTTATTGTAGCTCCTTGCGATGTCTTGTTGGTGACACCAGTTTCGAATTCTAGCAGCCTCTCTTTTCTCGTCTAGCAAGTCGAGGTCTAGATTCATTAGCTCTTCATTTTCTTGGTATTGAAGATGCTCTGTCCGCACCATTTTTACACCAACTTCGGAAGGTACTACTGCTTCCATTCTGTACACTAGTGAGTACGGCGTCTCTCCGGTTGCTGACTTGGTTGTGGTTCGATAAGCCCACAGCACTCCCGGGAGTTCGTCGACCCACTTTCCCTTGGCGCTTTCTAGACGTTTTTTCAGCATCTGTATGATCGTCTTATTGGAAGACTCTGCTTGTCCATTGGACTGCGGGTGTCTGGGCGTTGCGAAGCTAAGTTTTATTCCCCAGTCGGTACAAAACTTTTTGAAGTTGTGGCTTATGAATTGAGGGCCATTGTCAGTGACGATTTCTTGAGGGACCCCAAATTTGCAGATGACGTTCTTCCATATAAACTTTTGTACCTCCGTGTCTGTGACCTAGCTGAATGCTTCTGCTTCTACCCATTTTGAGAAGTAATCAGTTACTACCAACATGAAGACTTTTTGAGCAGGTGCTTTGGGTAGTTTTCCTACTATGTCCATGCCCCATTTCATGAATGGCCATGGTGAACTTATGGATTTCAGATTCTCAGGCGGCAGTTTTGAAATTTGAGCGTGCCTTTGACATTTGTCACAGTGACGAGCAAATCGTATTGCGTCGTTGGACATCGTCGGCCAATAGTATCCGGCTCTCATCACTCTTAGCACGAGACTTTGTCCTCCTGAGTGAGATCCACATTCCCCCTCGTGTAATTCCATTAAAACACGTGTTGCTTCTTCTGGTGTCACACATCTCAGGTATGGACCAGAGAATGACCTTCGATATAGTTGATTCTTGATAAGGCAGTAACGTGCTGCTTGTTGTTAGATCTTTCTACACTCAGCACGTTCCGTTGGTAGCAGGTCATCACGCAGATAGTTAATAATAGGCGTCATCCAATTTGGTGTCTCATCCATAGATGTGACTTCTGAGATTGGTAGGTCTTTGTCTGTGGCTGGCCATTGTAGGACTAGCAATGGAACGTTGAGAGGACCTTCGATTTTAAGAGCAGATCCAAGATTCGCCAGAGCATCTGCGTGGCAATTTTCTTCTCTCGAGATTTGTGAGATCTTGCAATTGTCAAACTTCTCCACCAACTTCTTGGTCACATTCAGATATAGGGTCATCTTTGAATCCCGAGCTTGATAATCCCCTTGTGTTTGGTTAACTATGAGTTGCGAATCACTAAAGACATCCAAGTCTTTTGCTCCAAGATCGAGTGCTAATGTCAATCCTGCGATCAGTGCTTCGTACTCTGCTTCATTGTTTGTGGCTCGAAAATTGCACCTGATTGCTCTTGAAGCCATTTCTCCTGTTGGGGATGTGAGAACCATTCCCAAGCCATCTCCTCGTATATTACTGGATCCGTCAACGTACAACTTCCACGTTCCCTTGCAGGTCTTTTCCTGCAGAGTTCTGACCTCCTCCTCCGCTTCAGGAACTATAGTCGGAGTAAACTCTGCAACGAAGTCCGCCAGGATCTGAGACTTAATGACGGTCGTTGGTCTGTATATTATGTCGTATTCCCCAAGTTCGACTGCCCACTTTGCTAATCTTCCTGAAACTTCTGGCTTGTGTAGAACAGCTTTTATGGGGGTTGAACTGACTAGCACGATAGGATGTGCTTGGAAGTAAGGACGCAACTTTCTTGCTGCGGTTATCAATGCCAAGGCAAGTTTTTCTAAATGATTGTACCTTGTCTCTGCATCTAAGAGGGATTTGCTGACGTAGTAGACAGGATGTTGCTTGTTCTCGTCTTCTCGGACCAACACGGCACTGACAGCATGTTCTGACACTGCTAGGTATAGCAACAGCACTTCACCGTCCTTCGGCTTCGAAAGAAGGGGAGGCGACGTGAGGTAATCTTTTAGTTCTCTCAGTGCTTCTTCGCATTTGTTATCCCACACAAAGTCCTTTGGTTTCTTTAGGGCGGCGAAAAATGTGTGCGATCTATCAGACAGCCTTGAGATGAATCTGCTTAGTGCAGCCATCCTTCCAGTGAGTTTTTGCACTTCCTTTACGTTTCTTGGCGAATGTATGACTTGAATTGCTCTAATCTGATCCGGGTTGGCTTCTATCCCCCGATGAGTTACGATGTAGCCAAGGAACTTGCCAGAGCTTACACCAAATGAGCATTTAGTAGGGTTGAGTTTCATGTTATATCTTCGCAGCGTAGCAAACGCCTGTTGCAGATGCACGATATGGTCTTCTGCTACCAGAGATTTTACAAGCATGTCATCAATGTAAACTTCCATCGTGTGACCAATCTGATCAGCGAACATCATATTTACCAATCGCTGGTAGGTGGAGCCACCGTCCTTCAAGCCAAAAGGCATTACTTTGTAGCAATATATGCCCCGTGATGTCATAAAGGATGTCTTTTCTTGGTCACTTGGGTGCATTAGGATCTGGTTGTAGCCGCTGAACGCATCCATAAAGCTCATCAGTTGGTGTCCAGCTGTTGCGTCCACTAGCTTATCGATGTGAGGTAGTGGGAAAGGATCCTTTGGACATGCCTTATTGAGATCAGTGACATCAATACAGACCCTCCACTTCCCATTCTTTTTTCGAACGACCACCACATTGGCAAGCCATTCGGGGTAACGTACTTCACGTATGAATCCAGCGTGAAGCAGGTTTTGAACTTCCTTATTGATGATTAAGTCGCGTTCAGGAGCGAACTTTCTTCGTTTTTGCCTTACTGGTTGATGATCTGGATCCACCTGCAACTTGTGCATAATAATATCAGGATCAATTCCAGGCATATCGGCATGTGAACAGGCAAAACAATCAGCATTCGATCTGAGGAAGTCGATTAATCTCTTTCGTACGTCTGTCGGTAACTTTGACCCGATATTCACTTTTTTGTCAGGGTCACTCTCTGCTAGGGAAACCTCGTCAAGTTGCTCCACCTCTGGCTCTTCACTGTGGAGCGCCATGGGTGGGCTCTGTAATTGCTATAACTGTTGACCTTTTCCTTTTAAGGTTGTTTGATAGCATGAACGAGAATTTTCTTGTTCTCCTTTGATCTCCTGCACTCCCCATGGAGTGGCAAACTTGATGGTTTGATGGAGGGTTGACGGTACTGCTTTCATATCATGGATCCAGGGACGACCCATTATTACGTTGTAGGAAGATTCGCAATCCACTACCAAGAATTTTGTTTGTCGGTTGACCCCTGCTGCAAACACAGGTAATGTCACTTCACCCACAGTCTGCTTTACTTCACCACTAAATCCTACCAACGTTGTGGATTTTTGTGTTAGCTCAGCTTCATCAATGCCTAATCCTTTGAGGGCGTGCATGAAAAGGATGTTCGTTGAGCTGCCATTATCGATTAGTATCCTTCTCATCAAGCAGTTAGCCATTGTCAGGGATATCACCAATGCATCATGATGTGGAGCTAAAACATTTCCACCTTCGTCAGATGTAAAGCTTATGGTGCACATCGGTGTAGCTTCAACTCTGACATCGCTTCTCGTGTGGCAACTTCTGGCACTTCTCGTATTCTTTTTAGCAGCTGAATGCGTTATACCACTGATTTCAGAACCTCCCGAGATAACATTAATTGTCCGATCGTACTTCGGGGGTGAAGCAGGGACATACTTTTTTGGCGCTTTGTCATCGTTCCTATCATCGAAATGGTTTTTGGCCTTGTCAGACAAAAATTCCCTCAAGTAACCTTTGTTCAATAGCTCATTCACCTCCATCCTCAGGGAGATGCAATCTTCAGTTCGATGACCATGATCGTTGTGAAATTCGCACCACTTCGAAGTATCACGCTTATCATCTGGTGTTCTCATTTTTTGAGGCCATCTTACCTTTCCACCCAGCTGTTTTAACGCCTCTACTAGTTCTGCGTGAGAGACTGAAAGATTGCTAATGTCTGGCCATGTGGAAGATTGTCGCTTCTCACTTTCAATCTTGTTGAATGGTCGGTGACTGCCTCGGCTATCGTTTCTGCTGCTCGTATTTTCACTACGAGGTCTCTGGTAAGGTTTATCCTCTCTAGGGGTTTTCTCATGCCTTAACACGCGTGAGTCAGACCGTGGGGAATGACGGTAACGGTAAGCTGGATCTTCTTCCCACTTGATTTGTGCCCACGCCCTAGAGAGTACGTCCTCCATGGTTCTGCATTGATACTTCGTTAATTCTTTGTATAAGTCACCGTCTGGGAGTAGACCTCTCTTAAAGGCAGAGATGGCAGTGGGTATGATGCAACTTGGAATAGACACTTTTTCCTTGTTGAAGCATCCCACATAACTATGCAGTGATTCTCATTTCTTCTGTATGACCTCGTAGAGATCATCAGCTGTCTTTTCCAGGTTTCTGCTGCTTGCGAACTGCTCGACAAAGCGATCGGTCAGCGACGCAAAAGAGTCTATCGAAGCGTTTGGTAGGTTCGTAAACCATTGGAGAGCTGGTCCCGTGAGACTTGAACCAAATCCCTTGCACATACTAGCTTCTCTATACTCTCTTTCAATTGCGGTTGTGAACATCCGCTGCTTGTATTGTGCTATATGGTTGTCAGGATCTGTCGTTCCGTCGTACATCTTCATCGAGGGGAACGTGAACTTCTTGGGCATCTCCACAAGTGCGATCTCGTCCGTGAATGGAGTATCCGCATAACAATTAGGAGCGCTCTTCGTTATTGGTGGTGCCACTCCAGGAAGTCGCTTAATCATCGCTTCCATTGCTTCCAGACGTTTGAAAACCAGGTGTGTGTCATCTGTTGATAGGGTTGTCGCTGCTTCATTAGGGTGAAGCAAGGATCGAGCAATGTTCATCCTGACTGCAGCTGCGTTAAGTGCAACAGTTTCTGGCAGTAGCACCGTTCTGGTATCTGTAGTCGGCGTAGTTCCGTCCAGTGGCTGCATCGGATCGACGCGTCTTTGAAATCGATTTTGAGCTTCAACCTCGGTGCTTCTGTCTTCGGCGACCAGAGAGGCGTTCTCAGTTCTCAAGGAAGCGTTCTCCGCCTTGAGTAACGCTAGTCGTTCTTCGTTCTGCTTCATCAGGGCGGTGAGTGCCACCAGTTGAGCAGCGGGATCTTGAGGGTTGTCACCTCCTGAAGGAGCCTCGCGATTATCTCCGTTCGTCATATCTCACGTAGTTAAAACTGTTCCCCTCCTTCTAGCGCCAAACTGTTTGTGCAAAATTTAACCGGTTCGAATGGAAAACAGTTCTACGGAATGATGAGAAGAGATTAGCTTTATTGATTAATGAGTTTCGATATGAGTTACAAATAATCAATAAAGAAATCATAAAAAGATGATCTTATCGATCGTTCGTCGCTCGTCGTGAGCACTGTCAGAATCTTTGTCGCTCGTCGTTGAAGAGCGGCAAGAGTTTTGCCAGTTAGGGTTTTTTTGTGTTTTTCTCTGATCCCCTGTCCTTATGTTGGGACCCTCTTATTTATAGATTTTGTAAACTCTAATCCTTGTTGGACTGGGCCTCGTCTGTCGCTGGTCCATCCTAATTATTTTAGGAGTAGGACGCTATGTCGGTCATTCGCCATATTTCCCTTAGAAATAGGAATATGCTAAGTCGGTCGCTGTGCTAAACCGTTGGTCGCTGGTTGATGCATAAACCGAACCTTGTCGCTGCTCAAGACCTTTTTTCAGTGCTCATCACTCGTCGTTCTCTCGACTGCAATGACATGGCCAGTGCCATGAACTGTGACTTCATATTCATTGTCAACTGCCAAAAATCTTATGTAGCGAGCTAGTTGATGCATAAACCGAACCTCGTCGCTGCTCAAGACCTTTTTTCTGTGCTCATCACTCGTCGTTCTCTCGACTGCAATGACATGGCCAGTGCCATGAACTGTGACTTCATATTCATTGTCAACTGCCAAAAACCTTATGTAGCGAGGAATTAGCAGCGACTGACTGAGCAAGTTATCAATCAGCTTATCCTCCAATTTATGAATTGGAGTTTTTGCAGTGACGGGCTGATGAATTTATTTCACCCAACATAACTAAAAGGAAATAATAGTCAAAAAAGAAAATAAGACATATTATTAAAAAAAATTAAAAAGAAATAGTAAATCAAAAAGACTGAAAAAGAAAAATAAGAAAAATTATTTCCAATTTCTAAAAGTATTAGTATGACATATGAAAAAATTGATATTCATGAGATTACGACATGTGTGAAAATTTTAATTTTTATATAATATCCATATATTTTTACAATAATTTTTAATTTCTTTTCTAATATGTTTTGTTAATTTTCTTACTATTTGTTTAATACTAATGACATATATAGACATAAATTTGATAGCATGCATATATATTATTTTGATATGAAAATTTTGCTTATTATTGATTGAAAATAAATACATGGAGTAAAAATATGGTTTTAATATGATGGAAGAAGTAGATGATTTGTGATGGAACCATCCCAATAAAAATTTGGGATGGAGAAAACCAAAGAAGAAGGTTTGGAGAAGATAGAGGCACAATGTTTATCATGTGACAAATTAATGAACAGAAGATGAAAATTCAAGAACAACATTGATTTAGAAAATTATTATCTTATTATATAAAGCAGGATCCGCTCAATTTGAGCGTGACACGTAGGCAAAATCGTAACTCACCAGATCTTGATATGTGTTAATTTTAATTGAGATTGTGACACGTGTCAATATATTAATATAAAAAATATAAAAAAAATTTCTACATTATTTATTTCTTAAATCAAATTGTAGTGTAACTAAAAAGAAATAATAATCTAAAAAAAAATTAAGACATATTATTTAAAAAAATAAAAGGAAATAGTAAATCAAAAAGACTAAAAAAAGGAAAATAAGACAAATTATTTCTAATTGTAGTGTAACTAAAATGAAATAATAGTAAAAAACAGACATATTATAAAATAAAAATAAAAAAAAAATAGTAAATCAAAAAGACTAAAAAGAGGAAAATAAGACAAATTATTTCCAATTTATAAAAATATTAGTGTGACATATGAAAAATTGATATTCATGAGATTACTACATGTGTCAAAATTTTATTTTTGATATAATTTTCATATATTTTTATAATACTTTTTAATTTCTTTGCTAATATGTTTTGTTAATTTTCTTATTATTTGTTTAATACTAATGACATATATAGACATAAATTTGATAGAATGCATTATTCATTTATTATTTTGATATGAAATTTTTGGATATTACTGATTGACAAGGAATGCATGGAATAAAAATATGGTTTTAATATGATGGAAGAAGTAGATGAATTGTATTGCGAGATGAAATATTTGGAGTTGAAATCCAGTTTGAAACAAAGTTACTAATCAACATCCAAAATAAGTGTGCGAGTAACCAATCAAAATCTAAATATTTACATCAGCAAGATTTAACATATATTTCTTACATTTCCATAAAATTTATCTTTATTAAATTTAATCGATTACTGACAATAGGTGTTTCACTTTTTTTTATCATTTATAAATAGGTTATAATTAAAATCCCGCATATTACACGGGTCCTAATCTAACTTTTATAAATAAGTTATAATTAAAATCTCGCGTATTACGCGGGTCCTAATCTAATCATGAATAGATGATAAATGCAAATTACATGTAGGAAGATATATATTATACTCAAAAAGCTCAAACTCGTCCACATTTTAGTAAAAACTAAAAATGAGTTGGTTAATTGAATCGGACATATATGGATCAATATTAGGTATTAAACTAATAGAGTTAGATGATCGTAAATTAGAAAGGTGTTGTCATTTAAGTCCGTTTTTAAGTGTCTCAATTATCTGACTCTTTGAGGTGATTAAGTCTGTTTAGTCTTTCATCAGGGCTGATATCAGAGGCGATCCAAAAAAAAATTTCATTGGGAGCAAATATATGCCAATATAAAATATTTGAAATATATATAATATCATCTAAATAATATGGAAAGAAAAATAACCATAATTAATAGTAATTTATGGTTTTTAACTACTTAAAATATGGGTTTCCGTGTAACTTATTTGTTGAGGATTTGGACTTTAGGCTAGTTTTTTGTTTTTTCTAACATTTTGGCCATACAATCAAAAGGATGGGGGCACAAAAATAAAATCTCAATGGGGCATAGTCAAAATTCTTTAACATTACACTAACTTTTACAAAATCATTGGTGGTAATTGTCCCCTCCTTGAACAACCTACGTCCGCCCCTGGCTGATATTATATCAGTATTTTGTTCGGTTTGATTCGAATTTTTGGACTTTTTGATTTTGGATATTTTTTCGATTTTGTAAAAAGGTTTGATGTTACTAGAGCGAATAAAGAAAATTTGTTCGATTTATATATATATATTTTTTTTATAACTCGGACCTTCCATTAACTTGATTGAGATACAATATAATCTTCATGGAGAGAATTAAGTTATACATACAGGAAGAAAACAATGAGAAAGTAAAGTTGACATGCTTATTAATTTGGTCTTTTGCTAAAGCATCTGTATCCGTGTTCTTTTGGTTGTTTCCATCTTAATCCAAGCGATTGGATTACATTCAATCCAATTGTATAATCCAGAGTTCAGTTTTTTTTTCCTTGGGCCGAACCAAAAAGCCCAAGAGCCATGAGAGGACGGAATATTATCACCACTAAACCAACATATATATATATATATATATATATATATTGAAGTTATAATAGTTTTGATTAAAAGTGGGACAAAACACTAAACTAATAACTAGGGATGGGAAAAATTCTCCAACCGAGACAAAATTTTCGAATTCGAATCAAAATTTCTGAATCTAAATCTGAAGCGAATTATAAAATAATCTAAATGAAAATACCGAATTATCTGATCCCAAAACGAATTAAATGAACCAACCAAAATTAGATAAAAACTAATATTTTTAATTAAATATATAAAAAAATTATTTAATATTTATGATATTAATTAAAATTAGTTAATTTAATTTTGAATAAGATATATTTTTTAGAATTCAAAAACTCCGAAAATCAAAAAATCCAAACCGAACTATAATTTGATCTCATTCGAGATCAATTTTTTAGAAACTGAAAAATCCGAGCCGAAAGGAATGCCCACCCATACTAATAATAACAAACGACATGAGAAAACCCCAACTGTCATTGACGTTAAAGAATTTCATTCCATAAAAAGATTAGACCACAAAAAATTCCCATGACAAAAACTGGACTTTAATTGGTGGGATGAGCCAGGCTCATGTAATAGTGCAACGTATGAGCGATTCGTGATTCGTGATAACCCAGATAGCAAGTTATTTTAATAGGCTTTTTCCCTTAAAAAATAGAGTTAAGATCGTGTGGGCCGATGGCCGACATATCAGATATTAAACTGATACTACACTTGATCTTAGCCAAAAGGCCGAGAAAGGTATGAGTTGAAAGATTTGTCGAGCTTCCTTTTTATTTACTAACTTTTAGAGACGGCCTCTTCTATTTTAGTGATAAATAACCAAAAGGAAATCTCGTCAATTGAAATGTAGTTATGTGGTAGGCTTTGGCCCAGCTCAAAATTAGCCCATATTTTAGTAGATGTTGGGTACGAAAATAAGCTCATTACATAACGATCCAAAAAAAATTTCAAATTGAAATGACCCTGTTTTTACTAGTTAATTAATTTTGTTTTAAGTATACTAATTCAGTAATTTGTACCACTTTTACATTGGCTTTGAAATAATATTGTACTACATTGGCTTTGAAAGAAAATGGTGAACATCAGTGGGAAAAATGACAATTTATATCCGAACAATTCCCAACAAGAACAAGAAGATCTATACATAAACGAAGACAGCATGCTAAAAACTACATGAACTAAACAAAATTCAAATAATCATACACAAACTCAAATTACGGTGCCAAAATCAATCTAGACATTGTATATCAACCACGTTAGTGCATACTAACTAAGATTTCACGTGGAACACAAAAAACGATTGCGTTTGCTAAAACTTGCTATGAATAATTCATACCTTAAATAATATATTTTTTGATAAAATCTTAAATAATATTGGTTTTGAATTTTTTTGTAAAATTGTATTAAATATTTTATAAACAAAAAAACTATTTCTTCATAAAAGAAATAACAATTTTGGTGGTCTTAAAAATATAACTATCCTCTTAACATTATTTAAGAAGTGGTTTTTTTAAATCGTTTACGTGTCGTCTCTACAATCATCCTCGCCAAAACAATTATAACTTGGCTTGACAGATGTTGATTTGGCTTAGAAAAATATGACATGTCAAATTTGTAAATAAATTTTGATTTTCGATTTAAATTAATCATAATAAAATCTTCTACAAAATCTTCCATAATTAAATTTATATTTATTATTTAAAAATCAATTTGAAATTAATGAGAACCGTATATTCCATAAATAAAGCAAATAAAAAGTTTAACCAATATTTTTATAATTTTTTTCGTTTCAATTTAAAAATTGTCTAGAAATTAATTTTCGTGCATTAGAGTTTTCGAACTAATTTTTTTTTTGTCCAAAAAAAAAACTAAATTTCCTATCCCCTTATTAACATTATTTGAGAAATGATTTCTCAAAATTGTTTATGTGTTATCACTAGAAATACTCTCACGGATTTTATTGTAACGTGTCATCTTGCTTAAATCGGTCATTCATTTTCATGAAATTACTATGTTATGCCACTTAATTTCTATTTAAAAATACATAAAATAATTACGAATTTAATTACGTATATTAGATATTTTATATTTATTTTAAATCGAATATCTTTATACAAGATATATTAATAATGTGTTATTTTGGGTATAATTTCAAAAAAAATTATGAATACACGATATACATAATAAAACAAAATTATAAGTTGTGATTTTACGAAATTTATTTTTAATCTGCAAAATTCAATAATCTTTTAAAAAAACAAACTTATACTCTAAAAGTAAAAACTATACAACTTAACGAAATAACATACGGTAATTATAAACAAATACATATTAAATATCAATGATCATATTAAATAGGCAAACATCATTAATTCGATTGATCATTAGAATAATCTATTATTCATATTATACAAGGAAAACACCGTCATTGCATAATATTCGGTTTTGCTATATAATATAAATTATGATATTCTATATCTTCTTAAAAGATCGGTTTATATAAGATACTAGAATATTTCCGTAAGCAATATTCTACTTTTGGAATAAGTTTTTGAAAATAAAAATGAGTATTTAAAAGTTACTTACATGTCGGCTCCATAATTATTTTCAGCAAAAAGCAAATACCACATTGCATCTCATACTACAAATTAGGTATCGAAAATGCCATTAATTACATAGATTGGCATTTTCGTTAATACTACTTTTAAAATTCAATTAAAATAAAAAATATTTAATCGCATAATCCCCAAATGTTCAAGAAGATTTTTTTGTGGTTATAAAAAACAAGAGGATTAGAGATTGGTTTTAATTATTGCACTTTGTTACATACTGAAATTTGACAAAAAAATTATAATTCATAAAACTAATCAGTGATTTTTTATCATATTTTAAAGTATTTGTTTTATATTTTTTATGACTCATCTCAAGTATCATTTTTATTGGTAAAAATCATTATTGTGTTTCTAAATTCAATTAAAAAGTACCAAAACAAAAAAAGAAAGAAAAGTTAGATTACAAAGAAAAAAAGAATAAAAATGGTGAAGAAGTGAAAAATGTAAGAGATGAAGAAAAAAAAGTTATAAATCTATACCATATAATTTTTTTCGAACGCTAAAACACAAATTATTATATTTTTTATTAAAAAACTATTTACAATATGTATGACACGGATAAAATATTTTAATATGAGATAGTAAAAAAAAATGATGAAGAAGTAGAAAATGTAAAAGATGAAAAAAAGTTATGAATTTATACCAAATAATTTTCTTCGAACTTTAAGTCACAAAGTATGTTATTTTTTATTTTTAAAATTTGTTTACAATATGTATGACACGAATAAAATATTTTATTATGAGATAGTAGACATGTATCCAAGGATATTTTCAACAAATATCGAAAAAATAATTTATACCATCTTAAGCAAAATATCAAGCTTTTTTGAATTTGTTTTTAAATTATTGTTCTATATATATCGCGGGAAGTCATCTAGTTACTTTAAAAATAAAAAGCGGCCTAAATCTTTTGCTGAATTCGTTTGTCTTCCAGATTAGGCATGTGCTAGTAAATAACATTTGTGAAAATTTACTGAAACGGCATGATGAAATGATGATGACATTCAAACCAAATCAAATCTCAACAATTGGTAATGAAAAAGATAGGGATGATAGAAAAGAGAATCGAGTACTTTAGAAAATGAATGGTATTCTGATTCTTCAATTTAAAGGTATTCTAATTCTTTAATTTAACGGTCAACCCTTTTTATATCCAAAAGAGGCGATATAAAGATGTAACGTATCATGAAAATTTTTCCTATTTTGGATAATCAAGGAAAATAAGTTTAAAACTTAAATAAATTAGAGAAAAAGTCAAGAACAACTTGCCCATACCAGAGGGCAGAGGCAAAAGCATCAACTCAAAAGAACATATTTTTACACATTGCACTAAGAAAAAAAGGGGACATTTGACTTCATGTATATACAAGATATAGTTATCTTTTCAATTGCAACTAAATAGTCCGAAAATAATGTTTGCAAAATAATCAGGGAGAATAATTAATAAGCGTGTAACCAAATAAATTGAGAAAAATTATCAATCACAATGATCTTGATTACTCTATTTTTAAAATTCATAAGAAATTTGATTAGTGATATAAAACAGTAAAAAAAATTTAGCGATAAAAAAGAATGATAAAAAATAATGGAATAGTTAAAAAAATATAAAAGATAGTGGTAAAAATAATGATACACATATAGATTGGCAATAGCGTTTTTGATATCGCTAATTTGTACCATTTTAAGATTGCTAACCATACTAGCGGTACCTCATTTATCGATGCGATAAAAGTTTATCAATCACACTTAAAATCATTGCACTGATTGAGAATGTAACATAAGGTTAGTGGAAAAAAATTGTTAAGCGGTAAAGGATGTACTGCTAGTAGTTGACTTCAATAAATCTCAAAAATTTCCTAAAGATATGAAAAAACCATTTTTACGATTTCCATTTCAACTACTAGAACTATTGTCAAACCTAATACAACACCTTTTTTATATAGTCTACAAAACACAAAAAGCATGGTTGATCTTTTTAATTTACACCAATTGTGACATATGTAAATCTTTTTATTGGTTTATATCATCGTGGAATCATTTTGGCATTATCACATACATTTATTAAATCTCAGATCCAAAAAAATTTACACATTTTTAAAACCAATTTCAAACCATCTGATGATGAGAAGAAATATCCTCATTTTTTCCTATCAATATTTTATTTTCCATAGATATTATTGGGACTCTTGACTTTTTAACTGATCTAATTCCAATCATTAGGAGAAAATTCAAAATAAGATGGTGGGATAAGTTTAGACTCCCTGTCTCCCTCCAGCATTTACCCTTCAAACATTAGTGATTAGGTTAGTATCTAAAATTTCACTATATCCAATTTTTTAGCCAAACAACGAACCAAACTAGTTTTGCCCCAAAGATAAAAAAAAAAAAAATATTGTCAATGTGACAACAGCAAAATCAGAAGATGAAACTAAAACAATTCTCTTATACGCTTTCTACCATAAATATCAAACCAAAAATTTAAGACATTAGAAAGTGAGTTAGTTTCGAATGTCTATAATTTTTAGGTGAAGATATATTCAAAAATAGTGGAGTATGAGTATGTCTTAGCAGACTCCATATTGCCCATACTAGACTTTCTAATTCAAGATGAAACACATACAAAGCCTTTCGGATTTCCGAAGCCCTAATAAGTTTAGGATACCGTCTTGGAGCTCCAAACTCCAGCCTACTCCACTAGTCGATCCATTCTCCAATACTATATATTATTTACATTTAAAATCATTTGCTATTAATAATTAATCTATTTTACGGTTCTACATGCCATAAATTATATATTCAAACTTAATTAATGATATATTTAAATCCATATTCGAACAAACTAGAAACAATTCTTTAAAGTTAATTGATTGAGCTAACCACATCTAATATCGCATTTAAGTTCGTCGATTCAAACAAACAAAAAAGTACATATTGTTTTCTTAAAAACTAGCTAACTCTAGATGATTCGACAACGTAAAGTTTCTACATTGTGGAAACTCTTAATTATACCCTCCAACGAAATTATACGATATATAATTGAAGTGAATGAACCGACAAAAATTATCTTAATGACCCGAAAAAATGGTCCATTAAAAGGAACATATTCCGGTGAGGGAGAATACAAAGTTGACTATATCTATCCCATGCAAAAAGAAGATATAATTTTAGAAATTAATATGCATATATTCCTTCTCAAGGGTTATAAAAAGAGAGCACATGCATGTGAGGTATGAGACCAAACATATAGAGAGTAGTAGAAGTGTATAATGAGAAAGAGAGGTCTAACATGGCGAAAAGAGTCGTGTTTAGTAGCCAAGGATGACTTGCCTGCTCCTATTCACCTCCATGATTCAATTTTGAGTTAATGGGTTTTGGATTATTATACATTTTAAAAGTATAATAATTCGAAGATCATGTTGAATCTTGCGGGTTAGGTTTCAGGCAGTCTCCTTGGCTATCTTGACATGCTTTTTTCATCCATGTTATACCTATTTTTCTTTCTTTTCGAATCCATATAATTTTTACTATAAAAATCGTTTGGTCTGTTATTTGAACATATCAGTTTTTCGCATTTGGCTAAAGAATTTGCTACAAATGTAGTGAGTGTATGTATTTTTTAGAAGGAGATGTCAAAGATGAATAGGAGAATCATATTTGGTAGCCAAGGATGACTTGCCTGCTTCTTCGAGAAGTAAAATGGTCAGTGTCATGTGTGAAAGAAAAGTGACTATAGGTTATATCAATTAATGACCATTTTGCTTATAAAAAGACATCAGGCAGTCTCCTTGGCTATCCTAGTATGTTCTTCTCTCTCATCTCAGACATTTACCTTCATCCAAAAATAGAGAGACACGACATGAAGGATCATGGAAAGGTAATGTTGTTAATTTTAAGCTTTTTGCATGTATATAGTGTGTAGTGTCGATATATATATGCATTACATTTTGCGTATATATATGTCAATATATATGTATATATCTATATATATGTGTACATAAATATATATGTGATGCACACATATATATGGTCTTTATATAAGGCATGTATTTATCCAAAAGTTTATTGGAAGAAGCTGTTGAAAACTCTTCTACACTGATCAATCCCAGTCTTAACATTTCCCCTTGATCCATAGAAAAACTCAGAAGCTCACAGAAACTTTTGAACACTGATATGTTTTAAACCAGACACGAAGATATAGAGGTAAAAAAAGACACTTCGAGAGTTTTGCACGAGAAATCCTCACCATTATGTCCAACGCTTCACCATCCGTTCAAACACATATTGAGACAATTTCAATACCGAGGTAAGTCCTCAATCCTCTCTTTTGGTTGTCCAAAATTTGCAGATTTGCAGGGTTTTATTGATGCCCAAAAATTTTTGCTCTCCAAACTAATATGTTTACTCACAATCGTGTCCATATTTTATTTGTTGTTTTCTACTAATTTGTGTCACTTCTTTGTCCTACGTCAAATTTGTCCCAGTGTGTGACAATTGTATCAAAACTTAAACCAACTAGATTTTGTACCAGCTACCACATTCAACAAAAGCTTTTGCAAACCGCTATACTTATTCCGATCAATATGGAATTGAAATTCTTGTGAAGACTGCACAAATTGACATTAGTTTTGACTTTGTTCCAAAAAATAACTTATAGTTATCAAATATATATTGCAAATATCCTTTTATAACAAAATTCATGGCTCATGAGATACTCAACGAGACATTATCAATCGATTTTTCCTAAGTTATTTATCTACACAAGATCTTGCCTGATTTTTGGTTGATATTTGTTTTATATTTATGGCGTGTGTATATATTTATCTACACAAAATTATGTGTGTGTAACCAGAAATAGCAAGATTCGTCTAATACCATATATGTTTGTGTTTCTGCACATGTTTTTTTGTTTTTGTTAAATATTGACCTTCTTGCATTTTTTGTTTTGGTAAACTAGGATGTTTGGGGACATAGCCCCCTAGTCACCTGGATCCGAAGCAAGAGGGTCGATAATATCCTTTGAAATATTAACTCTCCGTCCCAAACGAAAGTTTGAACATGTGATGCCTAGGCGCAACATCCATATAATTTGAAACCATCGCTTAGTTTTCTTCACATTTTAAGTCTTTGTTTTCGAATCGAACTGAGGTGGATATATTTTCCAAAGAAATTATTTATAGTTTCTGATCTCAATCTGAAAAAGAAGTATGAACTGGGATCAGACCCATAATTTATTAGTTACAACTATTATAGATTTGTAATATTATTAAATTTCACGGATTTCTCATGAATTTCCAATTCAAAATTAATTGGCAATGAGTGAATTGGCTCATATCTTTTATATATTATTTCAAAAATTCTCCAACTACCAATGTGGGACACTAACACCCAACCCCCTCCTTTTATGCTCAGGCATGACACTGTAGTGTGGGTTTTTGTGGGAACAACATCCATGGGTGGTCCAGCAATCGGGTGGCTCTGATACCATATTAATTTTTACGTACTTTTCATGGCCTTTCAACTTAAAATCAATTGATAATGAATGGATCGACTAATATCCCTTATATACTATTTCATAAATTGTCCAGCTACCGATATGGAAAACTAAATATTATATGTTTTTGTTTTAATGGTCAATGTGAAAGAATGGTATCTTGCTGATTTATAGACCTGTTCTTGCACTCTATTTATATACAAAAAATATCTAACAAATAAAAGGAACGTGATCTGCATGAAATGACCACATCCCACGTTCAATCCATGAACGAACATGAAACTTATTATCAAATCGTTTTTTAACGTAAAATATAATTACCAGTGAATTGTTTTGGTCGATGAAAAACATTAAACTACGTATTAATTAATTGTTGGCAATATATTAAACGCTCAACATGTTGCAATAATTTATAGTCGTCTCGAACATATACAGAAATTAAATATGTTTTCTTAGTTTGACTTTAACGCGAGTGATAATCTTCAAACGCCGTGGCTTTTAATACATATATCAATGTTTGAAAATTCGTTAGACATTAATTCGCGGATCGAAACGTTTAATGACAAAATCAAAGATTACATCAGAATTAATTGGAGATTAGTTTTTATATTTTTAATATATTTTAAATTTATGAATCTATCATAAATTTATAATTTTGATATAATATTTATGTTCAAATTTTCAAAATATATATTTATAATATCATTTTACATATAAGACCTAATTTCAATTAACATCAAATACAAAACACAAATCAAATTTTCAATTATATGACACACAATAATGAGAAAACTTAACGTTGAAAATATATCCGTGTCACCTAACTAGAAAACTAATCGGTTATTAAATATTAATGGATTTTAGTTGGTCATCATCTAATTATACCTCTAATTTTATTTATAAGTGTAATATATTAAGTAAATAAATCGAATTTTTTAGTAAATAATCCGATTAGATATGAAGTAATCGGACCAGACAGAGAGTAATTGGACCACGTAATTTTTAAAGGGATTATGCATTAATCGAGGCGGGTGATTACTTCCTAGCGGATACACAGGAGAGTAATCGGCTAGGCGAACAATTTTTAGGACATAGCATATATCATATGAAACTGAAAACCGATCGAATATAGATTTTGCAAGTTTTAGAAAAATAAATTACTGACATATACACTGTCGAATTTTATCTAAAATAGAAAAAACATTAATTGGATCATTAATTTAAAGGGTTTTTTGCATTTTATAACACTTTCAAATAAGTTTTTTATCTTTATTAAAATCACGAAAATATCAAGGTGAAAATGGTGGTAAATGGGAGGAATAAGAGTAAAAATAATAAATGAAAAAATTAGAATAGAATTAGAGCATATTCAATAGAGATATCTCATTGAGATCTCACTAATATAATATTACCATTTTTAATATAATTTAATTATGTCAATAATTTTTATGTTAGAAAAAAATTGAATCAATCAAATAGTGACAAGTGTGATATGAGTTTCTCATGAATATCTCATTTGAGAAACTTTTGCCATGAGTTTCTCATTCTCTCTCTTTTCCTTTTTTTGATGATGTAGTGGTGGTGTTCTGATTTGTTAAATTAAATGACTTGTCTCCTAAAATGCTCTTACACCTAGGATTTTTTTTGTAAATGTCTCCTATATTAATTTTGTGAAATCTTTGCATATTCTCATTAATTTTATAATATAAGTCCATTAATACATGTTTTACAAATTTAAACCCAATTAAATGTAATATTTTAGACTTACAATATCATATATTTTTAATTTTATCTGATATATTAACAAACTTTTTATTATTATATTTATAACAATATTATCTATTGTGTATATATATATTTAGATTAGTATATTATACAAATATTTTTATTATGATGTAGTTTATTATACATATTTAATCACACTTGCAAATATTTATACAATTCATTATTAAAAAACATATATTTTTTCGTTGTTATGTCTCACAAATTCATATAAATCTAAAATTTATCTGATTTATCGTATGCTCTATAATTTACACGAATAACGAAGATCAATTTTACATTTAAACGATATTGAAATAAATAATATTTGCATATATTTTGATCAATTTTACACATAAAATATTAAAACTAATGGTATTAACATATGCTTGATCAAAAGTATTCAACTTTATTATATTTATGCACAATACATATCATTTTTGTATGTTTATAGATGTTTCATATTCTTTGTCATACACGTTTAAATATTAAAAATTTATATATGTTAAAATCGATTAGTCAATCTATTTAATTATTTAATTATGCATTTGGGACAGGTCAAAATCTAGTTATTATTATTATTTTAGTATATGTATCTCATTGAGATACCCCTATTGGAGATGTTCTTATTCTTTTTCCATTAATTTTTTTCGCTATGTTCGTCTCATCTTTTGAGGAGTAACAATTCTAGAGAAATTATGCTTATTTTCTTCTGATTTGGTGGGATCCAGTAAAATTTGGATGAAAGCAAATTTAGGCCAAATGGTAGATTTTTAGAGAAATTAAAAGGAAAAGTTGATTCCATTTAATTTTGTTCCTCTAATGTGTCAACAATTTCCAACCCTCAGAAAGATTAAAAAACTATTGCGACGTGACATGATTTTATTGACTTGAACATTTTTTTTATCACGAACACACTTCGCTTATCGATTAACTAAATACATTATTTGTATCTGAAAACCAATAAAGAGCCGAAGTGCCAATAAAAGAAAAAAATAGTGTTCCTGTTTCGTGCCGTCTTCGCAAGCAAGTCGGCTTTCATATTCCTATCTCGTCGTTGATAGATGAGCAAGAAATCGGGGAAAGATTCCCTGAGAGCAGCTAATTCCTGGAGCTCCAGTCTGTAATCGGGCCATTCTTCCAGAGCATCGACCAGATTTGTGAGCTCTATCGAGTCTGTAACAAATAGAGTGCAGTACCGATGTTTGCGTAGAATGCTCTTCACGGCCCACAACATGCTATGAAGTTTGGGGCCCGTATCTTCCAAACTTGCGTCTTGAGTGGATTTATCGAGGGCTGCTGCAGTAAGAAGCGTGTGTCTGCATCACTACAGGTCCGAGAGATCTCATACCCCGACCGCACTGTGTAATTGCCCGATTTTGTATAGTGCTAACAGTAATTGTCGTGTTGCAACGACGGGGTTATTCTCAAACTTAAGATCAGTGGGATATCAGCGGCCTGAACGTAGGCTTATAGTGTCGGTAGATTCCACAAATGAGTATCTCGGTGGATGAGGTCGGAGACCTTTAGCAAAGGGCAGAAAATATGAGTATTCCACTTTGTCGATCTGGGATGTACGTCCGGAACCCAGCTGTCTGACCAGACATAGGTTCTCATTCCGTCCCCAATGGTCCGTCTTGATCCTTTTTGAATTAGGTCATTTGCCGCCCAAATACTACGCACACATACGATGGCCTATGTGGCTTTGGCGCATGGAAATGATGTACCGTTCTAAAATATATGCCCTTCAAAACTCGTGCAACCAAAGAACTAGGATGCTGGTGAAAACGCCAGAGTTGTTTTGCCAGGAGAGCTTGGTTAAAATTCGTGAAAGATTTAAAACCTATACCGCCATCCTTTTTAGGTAGACAAATATTCTTCCAGGATATCCAATGCACTTCTAGAATTTTGTTTCGAGCTCCACCAGAAGTTCGCAACCGCACTCGTAAGCTTTTGACACAGTCCTTTAGGGAGTAGGAAACACGACATGACGTATGTCGGAAGTGCTTGTGCGACCGATTTGATCATAATCTCTTTTCCTCCTTCTGATAGGAACTTTGCTGACCAACCATTTATTCGACTATTGAGTCTTTCCCGGACATAGGCGAAAATCTGTGACTTAGATCCCTGAAGTTGTTCAGGAATCCCTAGGTACTTCCCTGAGCCCCCTTCGGTGGGTATCTGTAGTCGCTCTTTAATAGCTACCTGGTCCGCATCTGGAATCTCTTTTCCAAAGCTTATGGCCGATTTGTCAAAATTAATACGTTGGCCAAATGCGTTTCCATATTAATTAATGACTTGTACCAATTCTTGACTTTGTTCCGCAGTAGCTTTGCAAAAGAACATTCTGTCATCTGCAATAATAAATGAGAGATTGGCAGACTAGCCTGAGCAACTTTCAGGCCCGTAAGACGGCCACCTGCCTCTACCACCCGTAGGTTGGCGATAAGAACCTCCGTACATAATATAAAGAGGTATGGAGATAATGGGTCGTCTTGGCGTATCTCTCAGGAGGGGGTGATAGATCCCTTAGGTTCACAATTGAGAAGAACGTGGTAAGATACCGAGTTCACACATGGCATAATCCAAAAAATCCATGTTTCGGCAAATCCCATCTTCCGCATAAGAGCCTCTAGAAAACTCAATTCCACTATGTCGTATGTTTTGCTCATATTCGTTTTGATGGCCATAAAGTTCCGCTTGCATTTATCTTTCGTTTGTAGAGCGTGGAGCGCCTCCTGGACCACTAGAATATTGTCAGAAATCACCCTCCCTGCGACAAAGGCCGATTGTGTCTCTGAGATCACCTTTGGGAGTAGCCTCTTAAGCCGATGGCATAATACCTTTGATATAATTTTATAGCTGACATTGCAGAGGCTAATGGCCCGGAATTCCTTCATAGCCCTTGGTCTCTCGACCTTCGGGATAAGGCAAATGTTGACCTCATTTAATCCGGTGTCAAACACACCCGAGGCCAAAAAACCTTTGACCATATCAATAACTTGGGGACCTATGATGTGCCAGAATTTCTGGTAAAAGAGCGCCGTCATCCCATCCGGTCCTGGGGCCTTTTCAGGGTGAATTGCGAAGACAATTGCCTTAATTTCTACAGCAGGTACCTCCCGTGTAAGGGCTTCGTTCATGGCCGCGATCACAGACATTGGAACATGGGCCAACGACATTTCAAGATCTGACACCACCGAAGATGAAAACATCTCTTGAAAGTAGCGGGCCGCAGTGTTCTTAATATCATATTCTTTTTCCGTACATATACCCTCAAAGGTGAGAATTCCAGTATTCCGGTTTCGGGCTCTACGTTGTTGGGTTAATCCATGAAAGAATTTGGTATTTTTGTCCCCTTCTTCCAGCCATAAGACTCGGCTTTTGTTTCGCCAAAAAGTTTCTTCCTCCACCAGAGCCAGCCGCAATTGTTCCTGAACTTCTGCAACTTCTTCCGCCGAAGTATTGTCGTCACTCTGGATTCTATCCAGGCGAATTTTTAGGTTATCAATAACCTTCACCAAACTATGTTGGTCCTTCTTGCGCCATTTCGAGATGTGAGCCCGATAATTCCGAATTCGGTCACCTAGAGCTAAGTCGAGATTATCTCCGTTCTTGAACCACCCCTCTTGTATGACCGTTTCAAAATTTGGCTTATTCAGCCATCTTTATCAAAGCAGAATTTTTTTGTCCCAAAATTTATCTTGTATACCACATTGGTAAGTAGCGGCTGATGGTCTGATCGCATAAAGCGCATGTATTCCACATTCAAATGAGTAAACCGGTCATGCCATTTCTCATTTTTCATTACCCGATCCAATCAGCATCTGATGACATTTTTATCATGTCTTCCGATCCAGGAGAGACAATTGCTGGTATAATCCAAAAACTGTGTCTCATTTGGCGAAAATCCAAAAAAGAGTTTTCACTACGGATTCGATCACCTGTCTTTTCGTGATGTCCGAAAATCTCATTAATAAATATGGTATGTATGTCGAACATTCATCGATATTTATAAACATTTTCGATATACAGACGTTCAAGTTTACTAATTCTGCATTTTTTACACTATTATTTCGATATTCAAAATAAAAGAAAGATAAATCATAATTTTATATAAGGAAAAAGATTAATCTTTTGAGGGTTAAAAAAAAGAATTAGAATGAATCATCCCACTAAATAACTTTTAATTAAAATGTTTGAATTACTAGCAATTTTTATAAAAAAAATGTTCGAATTATTTTAAAATATTAAAATACTTTATGATTTAATAAAACAGTAAATAAGAAGGCAAATAATTCATGTTTTTTTGTTGTCCCGTATAAAAGAAGAAGCTCCCGTCTCAGGCCTGACTAGTGAGTGACAAATCGGAGAAATGGAGATCGGAATGAGGAAGCTCTCTTCGTCATCGGCTCTGATCTTCCTGACATTGATCTCAGCTTCAATCGCGACCTCGGAGGTCCCTTTCATGGTGGTCCACAAGAAGGCATCTCTCTCTACCATCAAATCTGGATCCCAACGCGTCTCCGTCACCATCGACATCTACAATCAAGGATCCTCGTAAGTCTCACTTCAATCCTCCTTCGATTTCTCAATTTCTTAGATCTAGTTGCATTTTTGCTCCTTGGCTCAGAAAAATCTGTTTGCATGCTCTCGCCGATTGAGATTTTATCGATCTGCCCCTATTTCCAGTTTTGCGGATCTTCGGTTTTGATTTTTCTCGCGGAATATGAACATCTTGAGTAGAGTTTTTTCTCGGAATCGAATATCTAACTCATAATTGCTTAAAAGGGATTCAAGAAGAAACTCAATGTTTATCAACATTTCGATTTTTCAAGACTTATGATCTTTGTTCACATAAAACAAATCATGTTGTGTATAGACTTTATCTTACTTGCCCTTCACAGCTCAGAGATCACAAGTTTGTGTTTAGAAAAACAGACATTAGACAAGTATCAAAAAAAACATTTCTGGTTGTAATATTTTTCAGGTCAGCATATGATGTAAATCTTGCAGATGATGGCTGGAATTCAAATCTCTTTGAGATTGTTAATGGCAACACTTCAAAATCATGGGAAAAGCTTGATGTGTAAGAGTTTCTTTATTAATTTCCAACAAAAACTTAACCCATTCGTTTTTCGTTTTCTTTGAGAAAACTGTCTTTGGTTTTCGTGTGTAGCGGTCAAGTTCTGTCACATTCGTTTGAGTTGCAGACTAAGACAAAGGGTCTATTCTATGGTTCACCAGCTGTGGTTACTTTCCGTGTTCCGTCTAAGGGTGTTCTTCAGGTTTTTTTTGTGCTTCCTGGTTTCTCTAGTTATGCTTCTTGAGAATAAACCAAAGGAATCATGTTAGTTATGCTTTGTCTTCTAAATTTTATGCCTTGTACTTAGGCATATTCAACTCCGATACTGCCTCTAGATGTGCTTGCAGAGACCATCCCGGAGAAGAAGCTTGAATGGGTAAGGCCTTTTTTCGTTAAAAGTTACTTGATTCATCGACATTCTTGGCTCGTCCTCTGTAGTTAAACTAACCCTGACTGTTCTCTGTTTTCATGTAATTCTTCTTGAACGCGGCTAAAATTCAGGCAAAGGTATGTCAAAATCCGTGTCTCTTAGCTCAATAGTTTCTAAACAGCGGAAATTTGGTGAAAGTTGCATCAAAAAGTTTATGAAGACACAGTGATATGCGACAGTTTAAGAAGCATCATGCATTATAGAATCATGTTTCATGTTATCTTTATTGATCTGATGATTGTGATTTTTGATCTGCAGAGATTGGTGGGTAGATTTGGACCTCAAGTCTCAGTGATTTCGATTGTTGTGACGTTTGTGTATTTGATCGCTACTCCATCAAAGGGAAGCAAGAAGAAGCGTTGAGATTAAGTTTGCTCTGGCCATTATCATCACCTTTTCATGTTAGCAAAAAGATCTCTTCTTTTTTTAGTACCTTTTCACATTTGTAGTTGACTTTTTTTTGTTTGGAAATGGGCAGTGCAACGATCTTTTATATTTCTTATAATCTTAAAAATTTATGTGTTTTTCTATCATTTATGTATTTTAAAAAAAAATTGGGGTCACTTTTGTTTCTGATTCTTTATTTTAACATTTTCAATCTCATTTTTCCGTATTTTTCATTTAATTTTGAATGATTGGAAAAAAAAAGAAGGAAAGAAATCTGAATTTGAGTTATTATTATTTAAACACTCTGTTGACCAAAAAATAATAATTAAAACAATCAAAAAAATAAAAGTTAGTTTAGATAAAAAATAAAGTGAATTTTATAGTTCAGTTAGGTAATAATATGATTTGATTTATATGGAATGAAAAAAATATTACATATAAATTGTTTAAAAAAAAAAAAAAAAAAAATTTAACACGCTTTTGTAGAAATTTTCAGTTTGAATTCGATTAATCGGGTCAATCCTTAGCAAGTAAGTAAATAGTAAATTAAGAAATGAAAATTTGTACCAAAATGTCAATTACTTAAAATTGGAAGACGTTAGGTTACCAAAGAAAGAAAATCGAAAGACTGGTTTGTGACGTTTGTCTAACCAGACATTTTTTTTTTTCACACTTTTTTTCAACAATTAAATAAGTGTGAACAATTACGCTTTTACACGTGTCTTAATATAATTGGTTAAGTGTCGGCAGATCTTCTCCCCCAAAAACCCAAACAATTTATTTCGTCAATAGATGTTCTGATTCTCCTCAGACGAACGACAAATTTCAATTTTTAGTTTCAGAGAAGAAACAAAAAAATGAGCTACGAGAAGATCCCGCCGGAATCATATCCTCCTCCTCCTCCAGGTTCGTGAAATCGTATTCCATTTCTACTTCTGTGATTCAGTTTTCGATTTCGATCCGTTAAATCGTTTTTTCTTGGTGGTCAAATCGGTTTAGGTTACCAATCTCACTATCCACCGCCTCCGGGATATCCTCCGCCGCACCACCACCACCACCACGAAGGATTCCCTCAACATCAGCCACATGGATATCCACCACCACCGTCTTCGCGTCCTCCTTACGAAGCCGGATATCAGGAGTACTTCACCGGAGGCTATCCTCCTCCGCCACCGCCTCCGCCGCCGCAGCACTACAATCAGTGCCATCACGATCATCACTACTACCAGGACTCTAACTCTGGTTGCACCTCTTTCCTCCGTGGCTGGTGCGTCACTCGATCTCTTTCTTTTTGATTCCCTATGATTTCCTCACATCACTGTTTGTTTTTCAAACTCTCCAACTATCGATTGGGGGTTTTTGGATTCTCCATTGATGACTTTTAGTGATCTGTGAATCTTAGGAGCACTAAATGGCTTTAAAGGTTTGGATTTTCAAAAGTAATTTCAGTGAGTTTAAAAGTGTTTTGGTTTCTGGAATTTGTGAGTATTTGCTCAACTGATCATTGATTGAAACCAGATCCTTGAGTTTATTGATATCATCAAAGACATTTTTTTCTGTTGGTTCTTGTGTGAGGCTTGTAGAAGCACAGACATGATGAAAATAGGTTTATGAGCAATTAATCATCTAACTACTTTCTGCGGATCTGCGAAGCTACAAATCATTGAAATCTATGATTGGCTTGGACCCAAGACATGATCTTCTAAAGAACTATTGGTTTCAAATCTCAAAAGACTTGCTTGAATCTCTAGATAGGGCTTTCAACGTTGGTGTCTAGTTTCTCTGCAGGTCAAAATGTTTCTTTTCAGTAAAACCTTTGATGTGTTTAGAATTGTAACATAGTTTTTGTTTTTGGTAGAGTATGTAGCGAATGTGTGCATAAATAGTTTGTCTATTGATAAGGTGTTTAATAGATCTCTATGTCGAAGTAATGGCGAGTAAAAGATATTCAATTATGAGTCTTAAGTCTAGTCCTCAAGATATTGCTTTGCTCTTGGTTATTTAAGTATCAGATAGTTGACAGTTGCTATCTAGATTATGTCAAAACAATATCTGAAGCGTTATTAAGCTTTTGTTCACTAACTCAACATTTTTCTGTTCTATCATTAAGCTTTTTCAGCTTGTTCCTTCTTAGTTCCTTATTAATTCGTTATAACGATACAATTAACCAATTCGTTTTCTTTTTTTGTTGTGTGTGTTTCGATAAATCAGTCTCGCTGCACTCTGTTGCTGCTGTGTGTTAGAGGAATGCTGCTTCTAAGATTGGGGAGTTACTAATTCTCATAAACCCTTCTTTCTCCTCATTTACAAACAATTTACCCAAAAACTGCAATGTGTAATTAAAGTTTGCTGCTTTGGGTGTGGAAATGAGCCTACAAAGCCATGGTTTTGAAACCATAGGTTAAGGGCTTTATAGTATGTATATGCTTTATTTGAAAACAAGAAGTTTGAATATTGATAACAACTTTCATCTATATGACTATATCATTGAGCTACATATTTTTCCATATAAAACCAAGAAAAAATATTGAATAAAATGTTTAAAAAACATAAGTGGATGTCATATTTATATGTTTTTCATAAAATCTATAAAACTTTGCATTTCAGAATGTACTAAAAGATGGTGATTATTGGTATGTCAGCTGACTATTAGTGAAATCACTTTAAGTTGAACAATTTTTTCGTTGAATAATCACGAAACACTAAACTAGTTTTTGTTATATTTTTACATGAAAAACTTATTAAATATTATGATTTGTAAAAAATAGCAAAAAAACATTAACAAGTGGTTTATCACCTATACTCTTAGTCTTCGAACAAATTGGATCAAGGGAATCTGGATTACATATTCAGAACTATAATGACTTGATTCTATTTATATTATGTACAATTTTTTTCTTTATTTTGTATATCCTAGGCTAGCAAGGTAACCAATTTTAATCTAATCTAATATGCTTAGATTAACTTAAAAACAAGCCGTAGCAATAACTAAAAAGAAAAACAATAAATTAACGGAGGAAGGTCAAAAAATACAGAAAGGCTTTCACAGAAGAATCAGTTCTCGTCTTAAAGAGAAGAAAAAACAAAAGTACACCTAACTCGGAAAGGACACACTAACGGAAGATGACCAATCAGAATCTCAGAAGACCAGAAGCATTGAACCAGTTCCATCTTTGGTCGGAATAAAAACTAGAGAATCCACACAAACGGCGGCGTATCTGTCCTTGTCCCAACCACAGTCCGGTACAGATACAGTTTATCCACCTTCTGTCTTCCCTCGTGCCCGTTTTGCTCCATCCGGTTATTATCGTTCTCGTTTATGATCTCTACATTGAGCCATGGTGCTTTCTGTGCGAGCCTTTTGCATCCGCTGAGCGTGACTTCACATGACGACATCCAAAGGGATCGCATTGTTTCGTACTTGTTCACATCAGCAAGAAGCGCCGTGTCCCCAAACGGACTATCCCGAATCTCTAGCTTCCTCATCTTTTTGCAACCATTCAAAACATAGAGCATGCCTTTGTCTGTATCGCCTGCAAAAGCTATGGAGAGCATCTCGAGCTGATTTGCATACATCCCAATGTAGAAGAAGACTTGGTCTGTGAGGAGACCCGAGAGAGAAAGCCGCCTCAGGCTCTTGCAGGCTTGCACGATTGCTCCAAAGCCTTCGTCTAGAGGTTGAGATGTAACGTGGTCGGGTTTGTTTGGCTCGAGGATGCAGAGTCTGAACCGGATGAAATTTGGACAGTTCTTGGCTACGGTTATGAGCGCTGCGTTTGTCATTTGCTGGCAGAAGTATAGAATCGAATGAAGCTTAGGGCAACCTTCGGAGATGGCGACCAGACCTTCTTCGGTCACAGCTGTGTTGCCTCCACCGAGTAAATCAGACGGAAAAACTCTAAGCTCTTGTAACTCTTTACATGTAGAAGCTACCACTGCAAGCCCTTTGTCACCTATACTATCCAATATCTGCAAGAAAACCATCAAAAGGCGATTACATATAAATCTATCTGCGGAACTCATTTTTCTTTTATAGAAACCGAGATCAGCTTACCCATAACCGCTGGAGTTTCTTGCAATGCTGAATAAGCTTAATGAGGTGGCTGCCATGGATCTCAGCAGCGTAACTAAGATTCAAGGAGGTGAGGTTATGACTTATTGGGTGGAATGCTGAGAGACAGTGAGGAGCAGCCTCTAGAAAACCCGACAAACTCCTTAACGAGGTGCATTTCTTTATGGCAGCCTCGAGTCTCATGTAAGACTCTGAATCTGGGTCATTCTCATAAGACCCTACACCTAAGTCAACAATTTGCGGAGCACACACCATTAACCTTGCGAGTGCGTCGAGCGGCACTGCACGGTTTAACCTCAGACTCTTTAGGTTTGGAGACCTTGCGACGAGCCTCTCTAGAGCTACCAGATTGGTTTCTCCTTCGAGACACGCAAAGTTCAGCGTGACAAGAGTCGTGCAAGTGTCAGGGAAACAGCTCAGCCATTGACCTCTGTGATCATCAATTTCATTCTCTTGCAAGTCCAGATCCCGAAGATGCCTACATAGAAGGCAAAACTTGTAAAACAGAAGTAATCCAAATAATGTTACCAATGAGTCCTTCGGAAACGCCAATAAATGGTAGATATTTGTAACTGAAAGCCAAGAGGAATCATAAACTGAGACTGACGCATTCGACCGCCAAAATCAACCAAAATCAAACACCTGAACACAATCAAAACGACAAGCAGACCTGTGGGGAAAGGACAAAGCTTTACCTGCAATTAGCTGCAATGGAGGCTAAACCATCAGTGGTAAACCCTTCACAGCTAACAAGCACCAAAGACTTGAAATTCGAAAACGAACGAGAAAGCAACTCCAAACTCTCATCAGTTACAACCATCCTTTTCAACCTCAGCTCCTCCAACCCCACTCGATTCCTAGCTAAGGCCTCAATCCAAGGTTGCACAAAACCTCCCCATTCATGAGGAACCAAATTGAAATCCGCGAAATGAGGCTTTCCTTTCAATGTTAAGGATTTGAGACACGGGAATCTCCGGAGCAATCTCTCCGGGTTTATCGCATAGCAATTGCCAATAAACACTTTCTGCCTACTGTATCTCTCGATCTTGTACCACGATTTACAAACCAGAGATATCGCATTCCTGTCTCTGTGTGACGTTACGAAGTCGAAAACGTGCTCTATCACTTCATCTGGGAAATAGTTCATCTCTCTAAGTAGCAACCAAGAACCCTAAATTCGAATCCCCAGGAAAAATATTCAACAGAAATAGTTAAGGATTGGGTTTGACTTCCAATCAGAAGATTTTGAGACCACCCAGAAGAAGAAGAAGAAGAAATTCACTTGACTTTTTCACCAGATCCAGAAATCTAGATAGAGAATTTAGATCTACCGGGAAAAAAAATACTAAGATCTATGAAGAACAGCTCGAAGAACACGAAACTGGTTTCTCCGAGAATCAATCAAATTCAAAAAAATAAAAAAAAATTTGGACAAATTCTCTGGATGAGTGAGATTCTCTGTGAAAGCTTAAATCAAAAACAGTGATGATTACAAAGAAGAAGAAGAAGAAAAACGTTGACAATGATCGAGAATCATAAATAGATCTGTAGAATCTGAAACCATAAATAGAAAAACTTTACTTCATCCCCTGAAACTACAAAGAAAAAAGAAAAGAAAAAAAAATCAAAAACCCAAAATCAAAATCTAATGATTATGAGATGATCAGAAGATTGATGAGAGAGATCACGCAAGCAAGCAAAGCAAAAGCCCAGAAAATAAAACACTCTCTCTCTCTAATCTCTCTCCTCTCTCTTGGTGACTTGATAATAATGGAAAATAAGTCTTAACCAACGAAGAAGCACATCACAGGGGTGGGACCCACCTAGCTGACCGAAACAAACTGTGGTTAGGTTAAACAGTGGTTAAAGTTCAACCGTGGTTAAGGGATGATCCAACGGTGGAGAAAGGAGGAGGATCTTGACCGTTGATGGGAAATTGGCATGCATGTGTCCTAATCACTGGTTACGAGGCCATTCGCCAAAGAGAGAATAGTAGTGTCAGACTTATGGACCAATTTGGAAATGCCCTCGTTTTTGGGATTTAATTACGGTGAAATGCCATTATAGTCTTGGTGGAAAAATAAAGTCCATTAGTTGTAGTAGATTTAATGATTATCAATTATTCAACTAATCTCTTATTAAAGATTGATTAGTGATTATATTATAGAATATATATGGTAAATAATCATATATTGGTCGATCATTTGTTAGAAAAATGACAAATGAAAAAAAAAATTTATCTTACGTTTTTTTTAAAATAACATAAATTTTAAATATGTTTTTAATAAATAACATATTATTTTATCTATGTGATATTATATTGTTTTGTTAAAATACGTGTTAAAAACACACAATTTATCTATAATATATTATCTTTTTCTTTTTTTTTGGTTTATCACCTCATCATTTATTTGTAATTTTAGTCTCACCCGAATTAGTATCACACGTTTTGGTCAATGGTTTATGACGGGAGATTTCAACGAAATAACAGGCAATCACGAAAAAACATGAGGTCGCATTAGGTCTGAAAACTCATTTTTAGAGTTTCGACTTATGCGACAAAGCTGTGGCATGGTTGATTTTCCATACTCGGGTAATTGCCTATCATGGGTTGGAAAAAGGGGCCAACATGTTACTACGATGTCGGTTGGACCGCTCTATGGGCAACGAGGATTGGTACGGGGTATTTTCTCACACACATGTAATATCTACAGTTCATGGGTTCAGATCATCGTCCCGTTCTGACGCATATTACTGCGAAGCGGATGTTTGGCACGAAAAAATTTCCGTTTGATAAACGTTGGTTATCTAAGCCAAATTTTGATTCAATAGTTCGGAAAGGATGGTTAACGGTTAGGAATGTCACAGATCCCACATTGGGGGAACGCATTGCCAACTGTCGGACGCTCATTTCCAGATGGCACAAAAAAGATCAGCTCAACTCCGCAGAGACCATCGAGGAATTGAAAACCCATCTCGAAGAGGCGCAGAGTAGTGATTTCTCTTATGTGGAAGAAATCACATGTCTACAGGATCAGCTGCGAGCTGCTCTAGTGGAAGAAGAAGTTTTTTGGCAGCAGAAGAGTCGTGTGACCTGGTATGAGGAGGGAGACCAGAATACCAAATTTTTACACGCCTCTAGCAAGCAACGACGAGCCCGCAATAAGATTATTGGTATACTCAATGAGGTCGGGGTGTGGACAGAGAAGGAAGAGGAGATAGAGCAAATATCTACTAGTTATTTCAACGAGATTTTCTATTCATCTACAATCTCGGACCTTGAAATTTCTTTACAGCATATTCCTAGCTCAGTAACCGCAGAGATGAATGATTCTCTCCTTCGCGAGGTTTCTGCGGCTGAGGTTAAGTCGGTCATGTTTGCCATCCATCCAGAAAAGGCACTAGATGGCTCTTTTCTACCAAAAGTTCTGGCATCTTATCGGACCACAAGTGGTTGAGATGGTTCAAAACTTCCTGAATATCGGTATTCTGGATCCTAAAAGCAATGAGGTTAATATATGCTTGATCCCTAAATTGGAAAGGCTACAAATGATGAAAGAATTCCGGCCCATTAGTCTGTGTAATGTCAGTTACAAAATTATTTCCAAAGTTTAATGTCAGAGATTGAAACGATTTCTGCCATCTCTAGTATCGGAGACTCAGTCAGCTTTTGTGGTCGGAAGACAAATTCCAGATAATATACTTCTGGCCCAGGAAGCATTCCATGCTCTGATTACGAATTCTACCGGCAAAAGAGAATGTATGGACATCAAAACTGATATGAGTAAGGTGCACGACCGAGTAGAATGGAGCTTTCTATAATCTCTTATGCGTAAGATGGGGTTTGCTGATGCTTGGATTTCATGGACGATGGTCTGTGTAAATTCGGTCTCGTATCGAGTTCTCCTGAATGGTGAGCTAAAGGGCTCAATTACCCCTTCCCGAGGGTTGCGACAAGGGAATCATTTGTCTCCGTATCTGTTTATACTATATACGGAGGTTTTCATTGCAAACCTCCGGGTGGCGGATGCCTCAGGGGGCATAAGAGGCATTAAAGTAGCCCCAACTTCCCCGCCCATATCCCACCTCCTTTTTGTTGATGATAGTCTATTTTTTTGCAAGACAACGACAGAACAATGCGATAAAATTATGCAAGTACTCAAAGTCTATGGCAATGAGTCCGGACAACAATAAATTTTGATAAATCAGCCATCACTTTCGGCAAGGATGTACCTATGGATACTCGAACGGATATCAAACTGAGGTTGGGTATTCCTACTGAGAGGGGCTCAGGTAAATATCTAGGGATCCCTGAACAGCTACATGGATCGAAAGCGCAGGTTTTTTCATATGTCCAAGATAGGTTAAATCAACAGATTAATGGATGGTCGGCCAAATTCCTCTAAAAGAGTGGAAAATAGGTTATGATCAAATCAGTGGCGCAAGCAATCCCGACATATGTGATGTCATGTTTTCTCCTACCAAAATAAACGGCTACATCACACACTTGCGAGTGCAGTAGCCAATTTCTGGTGGAGAACCAAAAAAACAATTTAAAAGGTATGCATTGGATAGCGTGGAAGAAGTTGTGCCTCCCTACGAATGCGGGGGGGGGGGGGGGTATTGGTTTTAAGTCTTTCGAAGAGTTTAATCAGGTCCTTTTGGCTAAATAACTCTGGCGACTACACCAATACACAAACTCTTTAGTCTCGCGGGTCCTGAAAGGAAAATATTTCTGCTATTCACATCTTTTTGAAGCTAAGAAGCCTAGCCGGCCCTCTTACGGATGGAAGAGTCTTTGAAGTGCTAAATCTTTGATTGATCAAGGGATGCGGCGTACTATAGGCAGTAGGGCACAAACGTGTGGGCTTGGACAGATAAATGGGTTCCGGATACGGACCCTCGGCCTGCCAGGTAGGGATGTTAAATAGGGTTATTCGACCCGGCCCGGCCCTGCAATTTGAAAACCCGGTCCTGAATGAGCCTTGACCCTGGATGAGCCCTGCCAGATATTAAATAAAGGGTTTAGGCCTGGCCCTGGATGAGTCATGTCAATTAAAATTATAAATACTTCACTAGAATGTAATGTTATTCAAATTTTAAAAAAACTTAAAAAATTGTTGTATATTAAATCATTTAAAATGAATTTTAATGGATTTTGTTCGTATGACTATAAATATACTATATTTTACATATTTAATTATTTATTATAGCATATTTGATTTGTACAAATGTCCTAATTACAATCAAAACTACCACATTTAGTAAGTTAGTAGTATGATTTCGGCCACTATAGAGATCAACTAGTAATATGAAAACAAAGTCAATTAGATTGTAAACAATGTTATTGATTCGAGTCAGTAAACAAATCTTAAACACGGCTGTCAAAAAAACTAAATAGAGCATTCCCAATCAAAAAGACAAAGCATCAAACATAAGTCACAAAAACTTGAGAACAAAAGGCAGAAACAAAAGGAAAATCTTGGTTTAGCTAAGCTTATCAGAGATTGCTTGAATCTCCAAATCCTGAGCTACTTACATTTTTAGTAGCATCTTCATCTTCATTATCAAAGTAATCATCAATGTGTCCTGCAATTTAAAGATATAAGTTAATTAATATAATAAAATCACTTATTTTTGAAACATATAAACTAATCTTTTGAAAATTTTACCTTCAAACTCTGCATAGCCACGTAACCAGTTTCGAAAATTAATGCTTGCACATTTTTTGGGAGGAGACGGTTTCTAAAAGGATTCAATACTTGGCCACCAACACTAAATGCGGACTCTGATGCAACAGTAGTGATAGGAATACTAAGAACATCATGTGCGAGAGAAGCTAAATCACCATACCGCTGTTGGTTGTCTTTCTAATAGTTTAAAACCTCCATGTCTGTTAAAGATGTAATCTCTACCCTGGGATTCCAAATACATGTCCAAATTTGACTTTGTGTTGTCTGAACCAGATTGGAGACACCTTTCAAACTCAAGTAGATCATGCAGTACAAAGATTCAAATTAAATTAAATATATGTGATACGCGTATGAACTTATTATGATGTATTAACAAGATACTTACATCATCTAAATCATCTTCAAGAGGTGATTCTGTAAGAAGCTCAAGTGGAGTCGGAAACTTGGAAGAAGAACTTTCCAAAGACTTGGTGTTATATTCTTTATAAAGCAAAACCAGATTCTTCCTCACAATTTTAACCTTTTCCTCAGAAGTACTAGGATCCACTTTATCATAGGCTACCTTAAGCATCTGCAACTTGAATCTTGGATCTAACGTTTCTCCCATAGCTAAAACGACACTATACTCATCCCAATACTTTGCAAATTTATTTTGCATATCCACAACCATTAATCTCACATCCTCGTCATTACACCTAACATATTTCCTCAGCAGCAACTCAATCTTCCACACTTGGATGAAATAAACATTAGCAAATTATCTTTTGAAGGCAAAGACTTGTAATTTCTGTCATACAGATGCAAATTAGCAAATGTCTTATGAAATTTCAAAGCTCTAGCAAGCATTTCATAGGTGGAGTTTCATTGTGTCTCCACGTCTAAAGACAGACCAACTGCACTTTTAATCCCTACAATCTCAACACACGCTGCAAATGAATCTAATCTTGATCCAGAAGCCTTCACAAACTTAATTCTGTCTCTAATATTCTCCAAAAGACTAGAGGCTACTTCTAATCCTTTTTTCACTATCAGATTCAAAATGTGTGCACAACATCTCACATGCAGAAATTTTCTATTACACAACAACCCATTACCTCTCTGCAAACGATGCCTAAGGATCTTTTGCATATTATCATTAGCAGAAACATTATCTAAGGTGATAGAAAATAATTTCCTCTCCAAACCCCACTCCTTTAAGATATAAAAACTTTCTTAGCTATTGCTTCACCACTGTGAGGAGGTTTCAAGTCACAAAATGTCAAAATGTGGTTATTTAACTTCCAGTCATCATCAATACAGTGGCCAATTAAATATATATAACTCATCAGTTGGCTACGAGGTGACCACAAATCAGAAGTAAAACACAATCGGCCATGGTATTTTGCAAACACCTCTTTCAACTTTACTTTTTCTACCTCATATTTTTTATAGACATCAGCACCTGCTGTTTCTCTACATATAGGCACACAATCTAGATTTAGAAACTTATCTCTAGCCCTCATCTTTTCATATTCAACATAACGAAAAGGTAAATCATGGTAAATTATGATCTCAGAAGTCATATCCCTATCAATTTTGTGATCATATGCAAGCCTATCCTCAGTTTCAGGCTTTTCTGGGGAAATGATCAAATGCCGATTCAAATGTGATGTTCCATATGTCTTATTTATCACCAATTTTATACCACAATGGTAGTATCGAGCCTTTTCTTTTCCATTTGCCTCTAGCCCCACTAATGTAAATTCTTTCCAACATCTAGCATTTTTAGAAGTGATGCATTTCTTACGTACCTGTTGAGCTTGTTGAGGTCACTGAGCTCTGGCTCATTGTGTTGCTACAACAGCTTGTGTTGATTGTGTAGTTTGAGTGACACTTTGAGCTTGTTCTTGAGTTTCCATTTCTTCGTCATTTTCCATCTCCATATACTCGTTTTTAGCATTGAGAATTGCAATTCTTTCTTGTGATTGCAGATCCATATATCACAAAGTGGAAACCCCCTGTAAAACCAAATATTCATAAGCCATTGTTACCGAAATATTCTACATCACTATCACTTCTCAGCTTTATAAACACAGTTACACAAACCAAACGCACAAATAAACTCAAAAACAAGAACAAATGAAAAGAAAATGAAGAATAGTTAAAAGCAAAAGACAAACCCAAGCAAATCAACATTACAAAACCAAGAAACTAGACATAACCCCAGCAGTAAAGACAAACAGCGAATAACAAAAATAAACCCAAAAGTTGGACGCTCTTAAAAAGAATTGAAACATTTCCTTTGAGGAAACCCAACACCAACATGTATGATTGTCACGCGTTACGAACTAATTCAAGGGCCACAAACGTACAAACAAACACAAACTACATATTTATAAACATAGTTACACAAACCAAAGCCATTATTGCCGAAAAAGAACACCTTCAAAGCAAAATTTGGAAACCCAGGAAAATAATTGAATCATAAAATAGCAAAAATGCGGATTGCTTCTCCATAAAAATCCAACCATATCGAAGTTTAATTGTAAACAAGACATAAGCTGCTAAAAGGGTATTCGATTAAGGGACATAGGCTGCTAAAAGACAAGATATTTTTTTACCTTTGACGCAAATCACCTTGCTCTTGGCTCGTCTAAGGCAGCAGAAGATGGGTGGTGACTATGAGGAGACAAGCATGAGGGAGAAGACGAGAGATCAAAATCTCCAAAAACCCAGAAAGGAAGAAATTTTTGTTTATTTGAGGAAGCAAAAGAAATGGAGAAGAAATCTCCAAAGCCAGAGAAGATCGAAGCGAATTCGATTTGGTTTTAGGTTTTAGGTTTTGTGAAAAAACGTTGTCGTTTTAGGTTTTTAGTCTTAGAGAAAAAAAAAAGTTATCCCTTGCTAATCCCAAGGGTTAATTAACTTGGGCTCTTTTTAGCCATATTCTGAAAATTCAGGGTTAAGGGCTTACAAATTTATTAAGGGTTAGGGCTAATCATATATGGTTAAGCCCTATTTAACATCCCTACTACCATGTGCGCTATGCCGTCTCAAAATTTGAACCTGAGGGTATCATATTTTATTGATGATCGTTCCAAGACATGGAACTTGACGAGATTACGGGAATGTGTGGCCCCGGAAGATATTCCGCTTGTACTGACTCTACGACCTTCTCAGTATGCGACCAGCGATGGGTACTGCTGGTATTATACAAAGTCAGGGGTATACATAGTATGTTCGGGTTATGAAGTGGCTCGACGAAACCTCGATGAGGACATCAGCTTTACCCTCCAACAACCTTCTTTAAATCCACTAAAGGAACAGGTGTGGTAAGTGGAAACAACAAATAAAATCCGCCATTTCCTATGGTAATCCCTCTCTGGGGCGGTGGTAGTCAATGAACGACTGGCTCACAGACATCTACAACAGGATCGACGCTGCCCTAGATGTGGTAGCGCGGAGAAAACAATTAATCATGTCCTTTTCACTTGTCCTCCCACACTACAATGCTGGGCATTGTCAAATATTCCTAACACCTCAGATGTTTTTCCGTCTGGAAACATTTGGGGGAATATGGACTTTCTACTTTCACAAATACCAAATCGGTCGGAACTGAAAGACAATGTACAAGTCTACCTTTGGATCATTTGGTATTTATGGAAGGCTCATAACGCCAAATTTTTCGAGAACATAGACCAGACTCCACAGGAAATCCTTGAGATCGCCAGAAAAGAGTCAACAGATTGGTTGTTGGCTAATAGTTAGGTTGGGGAAGATTCAGGGAATCGAGGGGTTGATCTCCCTCCACCGTTTCCCGCAGCAACTTTCACCTGCTTCCTAGATGGTTCTTGGAAAGATGGTAAACCCACAAGTGGGGTAGGATGGGTCCTACAACTGCAAGATGGTACTACAAACCTCTTAGGCCTCAAAGGAATGTGTCGAGGGATGTCCCCTCTACACACAGAAATGCATAGTCTACTATGGGCTATGGATAGTTTGCGGAGAAAAAAATGCTACTGCTCGCTGTTCGTCACAGATTCAAAGGAATTGACCACCATGGTGTCAAGCCCAGAGGACTGGCTTCGGTTTAAACCAAAATTGGATGAATTCAAGGAACTACGAACATATTTCTCGGAGTTCGCTCTAGTGCATTGCCCCAGGGAAAAGAATGTACAAGCAGACTTACTTGTTTGGAATGCTCGTTTAAGGAAATCCGTTTTTTCAAATATTGTTTCGGTGTCTTATTGGTTATCAAATACATTTGTATGTAATTGATTAATAAAAAAATATGTTTGTGACAAAAAAAAAAATATTTTAAATATATTGTAATTATTATTATTATTTTTTTTTTTGAGCTGACAAAGGTGATTAATTTACCATCCAATTTATTTAACCTTAGTAACATGTTTTAAAGAGCTTTAAATTTTAAAAAAAGATTAGTTAATTAAAAACCCCACATTTTAATTTTATTAATTATTAATTTACGGATATAAAAGAAGAAAGAATTATAAAATAAAATAAAAAGCAAGGCTGGCTGAATTTGTCTGGTATGAGGGACATACACCATCCGTGGAGATACGTAGTCAGTAGGTGATGACATTAGCAAATTTAGTATTCAAATTTTCTCCTTTTTTTTACCAAATAAATCCAAACGCCACTGAGACAAAAACAAGAAATATCCCCAACAAATATTTAATTGATTTAGGCTTGAAAATGGTGGCAGCATTTGAAATGAATATTGTAGATGTGAAAAATACAGTGCAACTATGGTTGAAAGTTGAAACGGTGGGTTGGAATATTAAATAAAACGTGTAAAAAAATGTGAAGGAACTATACAATTTTAGTTCATGACAATCATATTTACTTTTACAAATTAAACATTATTCACACCAATGCGGTCAAAGACACATAAGAAAAATAATAATAATAAAGAATTTAAATGATAATGGTTAAATCCGACTGAATTGCAAAATTTGGCTGAATATTTGGTGATTTTTTGAGAATATGGCTGAATAATTTAGAATTTAAATGGTAACAGCTAAATCTGGTGGAATCTGGAAAATTTTTTGAAAATAAATAAATTAATTAAATTATAAAAATATTAATTAAATAATTTTTTGTCAAAATTAAATATTTCTGTTTATAAATTTATTAAATTTTATAAAAAATAATATATTTGTTGAATTATCTCATAAACTTAACTTACTTCATCAATATTTTACAAGTATTTTTATTATTTACCAAACAAATAAATAAGAATACATTATTCTTAAATATATATTAGTAATTCACTAATAATACTCATCCCATTTTATGTTTTTTTTTCAATTATGTTTTCACAATCTGAATTTGTATATTTTATTTGTATATATTTATATGTGTATTTTGCAAATTAAGTTCATCATATCAACTAAAAAGAAAGATGCATACAAAAATAAATAGCTAAAAAGCAATTATTGAATTGAAAAAATTCCTCCAAATTACTCCAACACAACCGGTGTTGCACTAATTTTGTCTCCACTTATTCCTCCTAATTCTTCCCAATTTCTAAAGTTGTATGTTACCATTTAGGGCCAAAGATTTTAGTTTATAGAAATAAAAAATAAACATCTTTTTTTTACGTTAAAAAAAAGAGTAAAAACATCTTAGGACATCTCCAAAAACGAGTTAAAGAGACTTGCTGAAAATTAAAGTACGGTTATCTCTCTAACTTCTCTCTACAAAAGCAGATCTAGATTTCGCCGCCGCATTTCGGCTCCGGTGGCTTACACAGCACCGGAGTCGACCCTCTTCGTTTAGTTTTTTTTTGTCTCTTTATCGTCTTTTTACTTTGCTGCTTGAAGTTGTGGTCCTGGTTCGTCGTGTCTAGGATGAGAGTCGTTGCCGGCTTGGAGGAGAATGGAGGCGCGTGGTGAGCGAGATCTGCGAGTGATGGTGTGGGAGTGGTCGGATCTAGAAGATAAAGAGGTGTGACGGGTTTTTCCACTGGCATCAGAGATTGGTCTTAAAATAAATTCCTAGATCTTCTTCTCCTCTTCGCCGGTATTGTGTAGAAGTTTCGTTATCTTAGGTCTATGTTCTCTCAGTTCTCCTCCGTCTTCTCTTGGGTTTAACGACCATCCTTAGAGACAAGTTTTAGCTCGTGGTTTTGTGTTTATTTTGTTTAAGCTTTTGTGGGTTTGTTTGGTTAGTTGTTGTAGTCTACCACTATTTAGGAACTTGGGTTTCTCTCGTTAATTTTTGGATTGTGTGTGCGTAGTCGTTTGCCTGGTTTGGTTAATTTTCGTTTAGCATCTTTGTATTTCGTTGAATCTTTATCACTTTCCGTCCACCGCCCTTTACTTTAGTTGAATAATTAGTTTTCGCATGTGGTATTTTTTAGTCTGTTTTTGTAAGGCTAACCTCGTGTGGGGATGCATAGTTCTAGATTCAGATTCTTTTGGTTGAAGATTGTGTGGTAGAATTTTCGATTCTCGATCATGTTTCTTTGGTCTTGCTATTCGTTGTATTTGAGTTTATTCTTCGCGGTCTTCCCTTACCTCGGCGGCTATTTGTGAGCATGTTTGTTCCGCATCTGCTGCTCTTTTCGTGCTCTCCGTTGATTGCGAGTGTTTTCTCTTTTGTTTCTATATGTAGTGGTAATTATGTTTTCTAGTTATTCATAATCTTTCGGGCCTTTGTTTTCCGGTAATCTTTCGGGCTTTGTTTTCTGGTAAACTTTCAGGCTCAGGCTTTGTTTTCCGGTAAACTTTCGGGCTATGTTTCCGGTGTATCCGTCTTTGTAATTCAGATCGATTATTTATAAAAAATATTCAGGTGAAAAAAAAAATCTTAGGGCATCTCCAACCCAGCTCTATTTTCACCTCCAAACTCTATTTTAGAGGAAAATTTTTTCCACCTCACCTCTATTTTCACCTCTAAAATAGGAAAATATTATTTATTCCTCTATATATAGAGGAAAATTATTTCAACCTCTATTTTAGAGTCAAATTTTTTTATTTACAAAATCATCCTTTGATTTTTTTATTTATGATTGAAAAAAGGAATTAGGAGATTCAATGAATATTATGATAAGTTAAATAATATTTATTAAGTATAAAGAAACATGAATATTTATTAAGTATAAATAAAGTTAATATATTAAGTTATTTATAACTTAATGAATATTTATGAAATATAAAATAAAGTATAAAATACATTAATGTTGATGGATAAATCAAAATCTATCATATTTTATTAATTTTATCTTATGTAATCTGGTTTTATTTGTATAATAACTGTGTAATTTTTAAAAAATTATAATTTAATGAAGTTTTTTACAAGAATAAAATAAATGAGGTCAATTTGTAAATTTTACAAATAAAAGCTATTTTGTAATAAAATAAAAAAGAATATACTTTAGAATATTCTTTTATAGAGTAAAAAATAAAAGAATATATTGTAGTGAAATCCATATCTAATATAGAGTTTTTTTATTTTAAAGTAAAAAATAGATAAATACATTTAAGATGGTCTTCAGAAACGTTGGATACTTTAACCATATTTTCACAATGGTGACAAAAGAAAATGAGTATATTTAGACACACTAAACACGGAAAAACGGTCATTTAATTCCTCAAGTTTTGTAATATCGCGGTTTTATTCTCCAACTATCTAGGTTTCACTTTTATTCCTCAAAATTACGTTGACTTCGATAATCAGGGGTTAAAAAAGTCAACCTTAACATCAACTTAATGGTTGACTTTTCTAAGCCATGATTGTCGAAGTCAACGTAAAATTGAGGAATAAAATTGAAACCCGAATAGTTGAAGAATAAAAACGCTACATTGCAAAACTTGAGGAATTAAATGACCATTTTCTAGTCTTACTAAAAGCATCAGCACAATCCATAGCCAAAAAAAAGTCATCAACACAATCCATAGCCAAAAAAAAAAAAAACTAGTGTACATTACATGATATTACAATCTTATAAAAAACTAACATAAACACAAAATTTTACAATACTAAAACTTAGACCCTAAGTAGATAACATATATTTTAAACAAAAAACTTAAATTTTACTGGAAATCGAACATATCAGGAAACGACTACCGAAAAAAATTAAGATATTCCAAATGTGCTAATAAAACTAAATTTAAATAATAAAGTGTATCATATAATTAAGAGAGAAATACTCACAATGAATAGCTTTTAAAAACTTCAATGGTAAAAGTTCCGTCGAAAATCTAACTTTGCGATAACCAGTGTTCAGAGGAACACACTAAAAGCGGCGATTAAGCAAAAATAAAAATATATGTTTGGTGACGATGCATCAATATTTTAAATGATTTGTGACATAAGTTTTACATATGAAAAATAGTCTTACCACCTATATTATTTATATCATCTATATATATATAATGTGAAGAGTATAATCATAATTCAAGAAATCGTTTGTCAATTAACAAAACTAAAAAATAAAAAAAATTATGAGAATTTCACGGTTAAAAAAAATAGTATAGATTTCTTGAAAATATGCATCTCAACTACAACAACTATTTTTTGAATTCTATTTCAATTTTATGCCATCTTTTCTTTGAATTTTCTCTTGAACAACGTTTCATGCGTTTTCTTTTCTTCTTATCCCTAAGGGTCTTTAATTTTTTCTAACCCATTTTTGTTTTGTTTCGATAAAAATAATACAAATTAACATTAAACATCTAAGAGTATTTTCTTAATGATAAATAGATAACTCAAATAGGTTGTGAACCCCGCATTTGATTAAGATTAAGTACATCATTGATGTCAAATAATTTTTGAACCGTTTTTGATATACAATTGTATTTATTTATGAATTTTATGTTTTTTTAACAAATGAAAAGGAAAAAAGATGTAATAAAAAAGAAGTAACGAAAACGGTCATTTAATTCCTCAAGTTTTGCAATGTGGCATTCTAATTTCTCAACTATTCGGGTTTCAATTTTATTCCTCAAGTTTACGTTGACTTCAACAATCAGGGCTTTAAAAATTAACCTTTAAGTGGATGTTAAAATTGACATTTTAAAGCATTGATTGTCGAAATCAACGTAAATTTGAGAAATAAAAGTGAAACCCGAATAGTTAAAAAATAAAACCGCGACATTGTAAAACTTGAAGAATTAAATGACCGTTCCCCACTAAACACATAAAAGTTTAAGTGATAATACAAAAAGAAAAAATATATATAAGGAAAAAATTGAAAAAGGAAAAAGATTGGTATAGGCTTCATAATCGAACTCAATTATAGACCCACTTGCATATAATTACAAAAGGGTGAACACAAAACAAAAGTATTATTATTGGTTGAAAGAGAAAAGTCACTTCCTTGCCTCTTACCACCAAACTTTTGTTTAGTTGTTTTTAGAGATTTTTTTTTTTTTTTTTAACAAAGACCTATTAATTAGCTAGCAATGTAATTAAATTAGAATGAACTAGCCATTGAGAGAGATATGCGTATCTTGTAATTGTAATTGGTTATTTTCTTATTTTATATAGGTCTGTAATTAGATTAAGATGTTTGTATATAATGTAAAGCTTTAACCTTTAATCAAAAAAAAAAAAAAAAACCTCTTTTACCACTTCTAAGGTACCTTGACACTAACGACTAGCCATTGGAGTGTAATCTACATTCATCACGTGGAATAAAACCTTGTAAATTTCCAGAAACATTAATTAGTATCGTTTAACAAATACATATTATAGCATGTTTTTGGTGTATAGTACTATAGTAGCATCTTAGAAATGACATACAGTGTTTGTTAGAGGGATCTTTGCAGTCTAACCCTTACATTCACATGTAGAATTCAAATCTCCATCTAGTATACAAACAATGTTAAAACAATTTATTAATTAAGTGGTGGTGATATAGTGGTTAAAAAACTCAAGAAAAAGAGTAAATTCTTTCAACCTGAATTCGATTATCTTTGGGAACACTTTCATTTCTATTTGACAAATCAAAATGATCATACGTTTTAGACCCATTAAAAAATCCGGTGACAAGACTATTCGAGAACTACACTCATCCTGTGAGATTAGTCTGGTGGTAAAAATCTGGATACTCCCTTATTATCAAAAAAAAAAAAAAAAATTATCATGGAAGAAAATCTCTTAATCAATTATTGTGCAAACCTAACTCACCAAATACCATGTATAGATGTTGTACTTATAGACATCACACTTATATCTGCGCATTATTCTAAAATGCACTCTATCTGATGGCCGGGCGTTCCGATTGTATACTATACGGTGTCTAATAAACTCCATGCGAACATTATAATTGTTTTTGAATTTTTTTAAAACAAATTAGTATATGTATATATTATTATGTAAATCAGTATATGTATATATCAGTATGTAAATTAAGATTTTTATTTTAAATAATAATAATTTTTTAGTCTTCAAACCTATTAATTTTTATTCATTTGAAAAATGAGTTTAGACACAGTATTTTTATTCATCTTTACATTTTTGTGAGATCATGTTTTTTATTTATCGTTTAAAATTATTTATATATTTTCATATAAGAGGTTATTAAATTTAATATTTTTATATATATATATATATATTTTTTAAACTAAAATATAAATGTTCTTTTTCAGTGTATATATATCCAAAATCTTATCTAACACGTTTTAGAATAATAAATTGATTCAATAAATAAAAAAGTTAGTGGGTTATTGGTTGCTCAATATAACTTTTTATTAATATGAAAACTTAAAATCGCCCGGTGAATATCAAAAATCTAATTGGGAAATTATTAATACATGTCTAATTTTGTCAAGACATGTCTTTTTTATTTAAACTCTAAAGACATGATAATGTAAGAATGTATGGATATAAAAGGGAAGAGTGGTGAATATGCATTGTTGTTTTTGTGGATAGGTCCACTCCTCTCTTGCATCTCATCATATTCCAAAAATGGCTGCCATGTGAAGACCACCACTTCCTTTCTCTCTCTATTGCCCTTTATTTATCTAATCCTATGTCAATTTTTCATTATTACCCCAAATTAACCATAATTGCAGTTTTAAGAAATCATTACCTAGCCGTAAATTGCTGGTTTTCTTCTATTGGTCGAAAAAGCAATTTAGCAATCGATTAATACTTTAGAAATAAAAACACATTTTGATAGACCTAATCTCCTAGAAGACTAGAAACAAAGAGAGGAAATATTCGAAAACAAGTTACATTTCAGAGTTTAGCAAGTAGCAATATATAGCTCTTCCAACCAAACTAACCTAACCAAAAGAACCAAAATAATGGTTACGATTGATAATGTTTAGAATCGTAAAATCTTAAAAAATGAAATCAATAGTGGACACAATTTTAATAAAACTCAATTTAGTTATATAACTTATGAAATAGTCAAATTCATTTTTTTTTTGTCTTTCATTAGTCTTGCGGAATGATAGATCGCGGATTCGTAAAATTTTGTGACTAATAAGAATTTGGTATTTCATGGTTTACTAATCAAAACCAAACTTTCATATAGTGTAGCCTTTGCTTCAATGAGCCGATTAACAAAACCATTCTTCCAACTCCAAGTTAAAGTAATTATTGTTCTTAGTTCTCTTTTCTCTAGCGAGGATTTTGCTTAGTACATGTGAAAGCAAAAGGTAAGCCCAAGAAGGCCCAAAGCATTACTCATCATATCCGATGTACGAATTATATATATATATATATATATATATATATATAACTGGTACATTCAAAAAAGCCTTTTTTGGTACACAAAACACTCACTGTGATTATATACATAACATACATACAAACACAACATTTACATTATGTATATACATATTTCATATTGAAAACATAAGATATGTCCCGTTTGATTTGTCCCTACCGGTGGTCCTCTCTATCCTTTTCGTCGATCACCCTTATGAAATTTCATTGCCTTTGAAACTATGTTTTTTCCCCTTCGTACAAGAGGTTACAGAGCATGGCTATTGGTATTCATTGTTTTTTTGTTTGCGTTTGTATGTATTTATATTTTGAAAAAAACTAGTTTATCTTATAAATATTATTTATGAATTATAAACACAAACGAGAAAACAAATGAAAAATTAATGTTTAGATTTTACAAGTTAAGAATAATCTAATAGGGTCGACGATCTATTTCTCTACGAAAACTATCGTATAATTACATATGCAGTCCAAACTAAGCCTCTTTATATATGTCTCCGAAAATAAAGTTCGAAACATATATCTCCACGAAATAAAAGTTTGAAACCTATAAACCCACATATGTCGATTTCGATCGGTTTGAATGGTTTAAGATCTAAATCCGATACAAAACTATCGAACCTGATATTAAATCGAATCAAAAACCCGACCCGTATACCCGAAAAAAACCAATCTGAAATCCTAAATCAATTTCAAAAAAAATTCCCAAATCGATTTTGTGTTTCGTACTCTAGAATGTCAAATTTTTTCAAGCTTCTAATTCAATCTGGTTTAAAAATAGTTTCTCTGGAAATTTCAATTTTTTATTTTAGTTTTTTAGAGAGGATACAATTCAGAGGAAAATCTCACTTTTTTTCCTTCTGGGTTGAAGAAAAATGAAGGCTTCTCAAAAGCGAGGACGCAACCAAAAGACAAGATGCTTCATCGTCGGAAAACGCCGGAGGCGACGTTAAAGAAACTTCAGCCACAAGCTCAACGAATCGGTTTTACCTCAATCACCTGAGCCAGTTTCAGCTTCTGAAACTAACCCATCTCCGTCGCGATGCAACTGTGGTAGAGGCAAAAAACGCCGATTGAACAACCAATCCGAAACCACAGAATGCGGCGGTGGAGGAATTAGCCAGAGATCTTCTCGTCATCATCACGCTGATCAGAACGATGATTGCAGAATGGGATGATTGTTTCGACAACAACGGAATCCATTCCTGCTGCTCCGAGTTGGGATTTTTTTAGGGTTCTAGGATTTGGGGATTTTTGATCTAGGGTTGACTACGAATTGTGGTTTGGTTTAGGTGCTGTAATCGGATTTTTTGGATCCTAATCGGATCGTAATCTGGTTTAGTGTCATTTCAACTGGTTAAAATGTAATTTTAAAACAGTAAACCAACTAAAATCGATATATGTGGATTCTGAGGTTTTTTTTTTTGGTCAACAGTTTCATAAACTTACTTATCACGGTTCAATTACCCAATCCGGTGGTGATGAGTTTACAAAATATATATCAAAATTAACTACTCGGGCACAATTCGCAAGCCTATCAGCTTTTGAATTTTCAGTGCGCGGAAGGAGCGATAGAGAAAAGAAAGAAACCTTCTCCTTTAGCTTCGTTAACTCTTCGAGGTGGATTCCAAACGCCAGCCACTCCATCGGTGTAGACACCATCTTCACCAAATCAGAACAGTCTGTTGCGAAGGCTACCTCCGTCTTCTGGTTTGCAAGCATGCATTGCATTGTCCAAACTAAGGCTTCAATCTCTGAGTGTAATGGGGAAAGACTCGTTCTCAGATTTCTCGCCCCCATCAGGATCACAGTATTCACCTCCTTGAAAGCATACCATCCCAAGCCTGAAAAATTATCCAACTCTTTCCAAGAGCCATCTGTTTAGCATTTCAGTCTTGTGTACCCCTCAGGCCCCGTTGATTGTCCGGCACCTCCGATTGGGCTTTCTCCCATACCAACGCCTCCGCTTCCGCATTACGTAAAACATTGTGTTGTTGTATGTCCAAACCTCTAAAAACCTTATCATTTCGCGCTTTCCATATATACCAAATAATCCATGGGAACCTCTGGTCGTGATTGCCGGGAGGCACTCGCCAGAACAAGAAATCCATATTAGTAAAGACTGAGGATGCCGGGAATACTCCTAGAGCTGTAGGGATTGTCGACAGAGCCCATGTCTGTAATGCTGGGGGGGGGGGCATTCAAAAGAGCATGGTTTATTGTCTCGTCCAATCCGCAACGTGTACATTATGTATCACATCTTAGACCTCTTTTTTCAAATTCACACTAACCGACAGACATCCCGTGATAACTTGAAATGCTTAGTTTGGGTGAACATTGAACCTTCCACGATTGCGCTTGCAACGGTCTGACATCTGGGCCGAAGAACACATTCGAGTCTGTAAACATACTACCTTGTTCAATTTGATATCCCGATTTAACTGTGTATTTTCCCGATTTTGTATAGTGCCAACCAATACAACCGGGTTTAAATATGTCGACCCTCATCGGGATACTTCGAATGAGTTTCACATCCTCTGGGATAATGATCGCATTCAATAGATTCTGAGGTTTCGGACTTTGTTTTGGGAGTGATATAAGTTTCGAACTTTTATTTCATAGATATATGTTTCGAATTTTATTTTCGGGGACATATATAAAGAATGCTTATTTTGGACTGCATATGTGATTATACGATAGTTTTCGTGGAGAAATAGATCGACCCAATCTAATATATAAAAGTTGGCCAGCACTCTCCATATGAGTGCCACGTCACCACCTATCAGTTTGACACGTGTCCAGCAAAAAATTACCTTTTTCGCTTCTTAAACGTAATTCCCAATTTGACATAAAAGGTTTTTCATCGTTTCATCTCTAAAAGACTTATCATTTCTCCGCTCAACCTCCCCTGCTAATTTTCGTAATCTTTGTTCGCTCTTAAATATCATCTATGATGGATTTCAGAAGGCTCAAAGCAATATCTGAGAACAAGGTTCGATTTCGCTATCGATATTCTGAATTCTCCCATTTCTTTTCAAATTTGTTTTATGAGATTTGTTTTTGTTATTTGAGAATCGTCTATTTGATTGTGTGTGTTTCTAGATCTTGGAGTTGGTTGACTAGATCTTCGATCGGGATTACGTTCGTTTATGCTGATTTTTGTTGGATTTTTAGGTGTGCTTTGATTGTAGTGCGAAGAATCCGACATGGGCATCGATTACATATGGGATTTTTCTCTGCATCGATTGTTCATCTGCCCATCGAAACCTCGATGTTCATATCAGCTTCATGTGGTAAAACTTCGGCTTTCTATATGAATCAAAAACTTAATCCAATTCAGCATCTGATTTGATTTTTTGGCATTGTTCTAGCTTAAGTTGTACATGATAGGTATACTTCTGAAAGTGTAGCATTACGTTGACTTTTCCTTTAATCTTCTTAACTTCGTGAAGTAAATACATAACATTTTCAAAATGGTTCTTTTGTCTTATTGGACGGAACAACACCAAATACGTTCTCAAGAAAATGCCACGTTTTTTTGGATAAGTCGATTATGACTATAGTGGGAGAGAGTAACTGGGATCGGTGATGGCGTGAATAAGCCAGATGAATGGATAATCGAGGAAGTATTGTCGCCACATAGAGCAGTCTCTGGTACCCTCCTTTTTTACCACTTTTATTTTATGAATTTTTTGCCTTGCATTTGGGTTTCTACTTCTTCGTAGCAAAATTAATTTAGATTTGGTTGGGGCTAGATTCCTATCAAAGCTCTTGTTTCCATCAAAATATTGAGGTGATAGTTACCGGATATATTATGTCGTCTCTATTGTTTATATTTGTTCCACTAAAACCAAAAACCAAAAAATATACCATTCATCCATCTATATTGTTGACTCCATTTTTGTATGTATTGCAATTTCAGTTCTTTATATGCATTGTTTTACCGTATCTTCGTAAATTCAATCCGACACATTAATCTTCAAGCTTTGGTATTATAATATACTAATGAAATTCTGCGTATAGGACAATGTGGATCTGAGGTTCTGATACACACCTCTACGGGTACCTCCAAATACGCGTAAGAGGAAGAAGTAACAATCGTTCCAGAATCGAACTAGGGGTTGAATTCGTTGGGAGTAAAATTCTGGACACCACGACGAGAGCAAAAACTCGCCGATATATCCAAGAAGCTTTTGAGAATCTGATTTCCACCTAGCCAAAGACAGTTCGAAGTCAACCAAACGAGATGAACAATCTCAGAAGCTTTATTAATCAAATTTACTTTCCCAAATGTCTACAACTCCATATAAATAGAAGACGCTTATTCTAAGAAATAGAGAAGAAATAAATAAAACACTTATTAAGAGTTTGACTTGGGAAAGCAACTCTTAGAATTTAGTCTAACAGCCCTTCGTCTTCAACATACTGCATTTATTCTTGTTGGACCAAGATAACAACTTTTGATTCATCTTTGGTTTGCATTGCGGCTGAGTAGATCTCGTTAAACCTTCTCGAGATGAACAAATCGATAAGTCGCTTGAACTTTTGTCCGCGAACTCTTGTCACCGGTCCAAGAGGCAAAACCAGCGGTTCCACTTGGGCAAGCGTCTCCGGCTCCGTTACTTCTATCTCTTATTCAACAAAATCAGATGGCAGAGTTGTTATCTCTTCAACAACTGTGGATGGTAGAGTTGTAGTCGGCAGACTTATATTCGGCATAGTTGTAGTCGGCAGGCTTGTATTTGGCAGACTCGTATTTGGCATTGTTGTATTCGGCAGACTTGTAGTCGGCAGACTTGTAATCTCCTCATGGATGACCGCATCATTCTCTCCCCCTTGAGAAGGATTTGCCCTCAAATCTTGATCACCTGCATTAAAAGAAGACAAATCAGTGACATTGAAAGTGTTTGAAACAGAGAGCTTACCACGCAAATCCAACTTATATGCGTTGTCTCCTATGCGTTCAATCACTTGGAATGGTCCATCTCCTCTAAGATTCAGCTTGTGTTTTCGAAGTTGAGGGAAATGCTCAGACCTAAAACACAACCTTACACTTGCCTTTGCTAGCTTTCGTCACATATTGTTGAGTTCACCGTTCTATGTGTGCGCGAGCCTTCTCATGAAGTTTCTTCACGAAATCTGCCTTCTTCTTCCAATCCATGCTTAAAGTTTCTGCAGTAGGAAATGGAGACAAATCTAGAGGCGTTAGCGAATTAAAACCATAAACAACCTCAAATGGAGAAAATTTTGTAGCGGAATGCTTAGAACGATTATAAGCGAATTCAACATGAGTCAACCATTCTTCCCAAGTTTTCAGATTCTTTCTAACTATGGCCCTTAACATGACTCCCAAAGTTCTGTTCACCACTTCTGTTTGTCCGTCGGTTTGAGGATGACAAGTGGTGAGAAGCAAAGCTTAGTGCCGAGTTGTTTCCATAATGTCCTCCAAAAGTGGCTAACAAACTTGTTGTCTCGATCAGAAATATTTGTCTTAGGCACACCCTGCAACCTAACAACTTCTTTAGAAAATAGATGAGCAATGTGAGATGCATCATTAGTCTTAGCACATGGTATAAAATGTGCCATTTTCGAGAACCGGTCAACAACAACAAAAACAGAATCCTTTCCTCCTTTAGTTCTAGGCAAACCTAAATCAAAATCCAAAGATAAATTAGTCCAAGGAGCATGAGGAATTGGCAAAGGAGTGTATAAACCATGTGGATGAACTTTAGACTTTGATCTCTTGCAACTAATGCACTGATCACACACACGTTTAACATCTTTTCTCATTTTAGGCCAATAAAAATGTTAATGCAAAACAGCTAGTGTTTTATCTTGCCTAAAATGACCCATGAGACCACCAGAATGTGCTTCTCTCACTAAGAGTCCTCTGACAGATCCATTTGGAACGCATAAACGATTTTCTTTGAATAAAAACCCATTAAGCAAATAGAACTTTCCAAAACTACCCTCAGAAAAAGCAGCAAATATATCACAAAATTCTGGTTCAAGAGAATACAATTCCTTAAGATGCTCAAAACCAAGAATTTTTCTTCCATTGTAGTTAAGCGAACGTACATTCGAGAAAGTGCATCAACCACTATATTTTCTTTACCTTTCTTGTACTGAATTGTGTATGAAAAAGATTCAATGAATTTTATCCATTTTGCATGCCTTCGGTTCAGCTTTGTTTATCCTTTGATGTATTTCAAAGTTTAATGATCATAATGGATCACAAACTCCCTAGCAAGAAGATAGTGCTGCCATGTCTCAAGTGCCCTCACCAAAGCATACAACTCCTTGTCATAGTTGAATAGTTCAGAGTTGAACCATTGAGCTTTTCACTGAAGTAAGCCACATGCCTTCCTCCTTGCATAAGTACAACACCAATACCTATACCTGAAGCATCACACTGAATTTCAAAAGTGTTAGCAAAATTAGGCAAGCTAATACCAGAGCATTGGTTAGTCTTTCTTTGAGCTCATCAAACGCCTTTTGTTGTCTATCCTCCCACTTGAAGTTCATATCCTTCTTGCTGATTTCGGTTAGTGGGGTTGCAATTGAGCTGAAATCTTTGACAAACCTTCTGTAAAAACTGGCCAAACCATGGAAACTCCTCACTTGGTTCGCATTTGTTGGTGTAAGCCATTCTTGAATCACCTTAGTCTTCTCTTCGTCAACTCTAATTCCCTGCGAACTAACCACAAATCCAAGGAAAACCAAATTCTGTTGACATAAAACACACTTCTTTAGGTTAGCATACAAGCATTCTTTTCGTAAGACGTCAAAAAGCTTCTTTAAATGAAGAACATTTTCCTGCAAATTTTGGCTCTAAACAAGAATATCATCGAAGTATACAACAACAAACTTACCGATGTATTCTCGGAGAACGTGATTCATTAGTCGCATGAATGTTGATGGAGCATTACTAAGACCAAATGGCATCACAAGCCACTCATACAATCCTTGCTTTGTCTTAAACACTGTCTTCTATTCGTCACCTTCATTGACCCGAATCTGATGGTATCCACTCTCGAGATCAACTTTAGAGAACAAGCTAGAATCACTCAACTCATCAAGCATATCGTCTAGTCGGAGAATCGGATGACGGTATTTGATTGTTATGTTGTTGATGGCGCGATAATTAACACACATTCGCCACGAACCGTGTTTCTTGGGCACAAGAAGCACCGGAACAGCACAAGGACTTAGACTTTCTCTAACATATCCTTTTGTCATCAAGTCTTATACTTGTCGCTGAATCTCTTTTGTCATCAAGTCTTATACTTGTCGCTGAATCTCTTTTGTCTCCTCGGAGTTTGTCCGATAAGCAGGTCGGTTGGGAAGAGGAACTCCAGGGGCTAAGTCAATTTGGTGCTCTATTCCACGGATTGGAGGTAATCCCGATGGAATATCTTCTGGAAACACATCCTCATATTCCTGCAAAAGAGATGATACATTAGTAGGTGAAGTGTTATCAAACTCATTAACATTAAGAAAATTCTCCTTATAAGTTAAAAGTAACACTTCCATTCCTTCCAGCAATGTTTTGTCCACCTCTCGAGCCTTGCTAAAGAAGTTGGTCTTATCTTTCAGACCCTTTCCCTCTCCATTGGCTGCTGGCTCCTTACTCTCTTTTTCACTTTATCGATTTTCCACCTTTTGCATCTTTGCCAATTGAACCAGATCTTTATAGATCTCTTGAGGCGAAAATGGTGTCAAAGTATACTTCTTTCGGTTGTGAAGAACGGGATACTTATTGGCTCGCCCATCAAGCATAGTCTCGCGATCGTATTGCTATGATCTCCAAAGAAGTATGTGTCCAGCCTGCATATCCACTACATCACAAGTAACCTTGTCTTCATATCGACTAATCTTGAAAGGAACTTCCACTTGTTCAGCCACCTCCATGCCTCCATCATGATTAAGCCATTGCAAGTTGTAAGGACTTGGGTGTTTCGTTGTTAAAAGTTTCAGCTTTTGAACCATGTAAGAGCTTGCAACATTAGTGAAAGAACCACTATCAATGATGAAAAGACACACCTTTCCTTCTATGAGGCAGCATATATGGAAGATATTTTGTCACTGCTCATTCTCCTCATTCCTCGGTTGAATGCTAAGTGCTCCTCTTGTGACCAACATCTCTCCAATCTCTGGATATTCTTCTTGGTCACTTTCTGAATTATCATTGCCACGTGCCTCATCTTCACTAGAATAATAAGTTCCATCCTCTCTTATGATGATAGTTCGCATATTAGGACACTCTCGAGCCATATGTCCTCTTCCTCGACACTTGAAGCACTCAATATCACGTATTTTCTTGATATGCATCTTTCCATCATTCTTGTATAAACTTTCAGCTCCCTTATCCTCCTTAGGCTTGCTTGAAAAAGGCTTCTCAAAAACTCTTCCCTTTCCTTTATCTTCATTTCTGAAATTGGCTCCTTTCCAAGTTGAACCTCGATTGTTTCTCTTTTCTTTGATATTCTCTTCCACCAAAACAACATAGTGAACCATCTCTTCTAAAGTATCACATGTGTAGAATCCAACTTTACGAGAAATATCAGGTCTCAAACCAGCCAGAAACCATGCCTTGGTATTGTTTTTATCTTCTATCATACCCAATCGAGTCATGAGACGATCCATCTCCATTCGATATTCTTCGACACTACGGCTTCCCTGCGAGAATTGTTGTAGCTATCTATAGATTTTCTGGGTGTGATAGGGTGGTACAATCGACTTCTCATGATGTTCTGCATCCCTGTCCAAGAACGAATATATGGCAGATTCGTTCGGATTCTATTTATGACAGTTTGATCCCACCAAGTCAAAGCAAACCCCTGCAATTGTGCCACCGCAACAAGCTGTCTCCTTTGATCATCATAGCCATAAAACGAGATAATAGAATCCATTTGAGTCTTCCAATCCAAGTAGCTCCCCGGATCTGGTTTCCCGAGAAATGTTGGAAACTGAAGTTTTGGGCTTCCACCTCCTTGATTTCGTTGCTCACCACCACCGTCATGAATTTGGTTTAGAGGTTGAGGTGCTTGTATCCGATTATCCTCACGTTCACCCTCAAGTCGAGTTAAATGCTGCACTAAATCTTCAAACATTACTTGCATCTCTTCTATTTGATTGTCCGCCATGAGTTTTCCTGCAAAAAAAGGTTAGAAGAAAGCACAAATAATAAAAGAAACTCTCTGCTCGCGTGTTTACTTCTCGAGTGTTTTGCTCCCTCACGTGTTTTCTCTCTTTTGTGTTCTTTAGAGATGCTCGTCGTAAGGTTCTCAACTAAAATTTTCTCCAGCCGAGATAATTACCAAATCGCTCAAAAACCATGAATTAAGCTAGCAAAGTGGCCGAAGCTAGACTTGTGTCCGTAAGAAATTTATGTTTGTGGGATTAGAGTTTGAATTGAATGAAATTGGGTTATAGAAATAGGTTGATGTGAACAAATAAATTCTGCAAGATGTATGGGTAGGCTCAAAGGGGTTAAACAAATGGACCACTTACTTGAAAGAAAGGTTTTGGGGGTTGTCGTTCGATCTAGAACAAAAGTCAAATCTCCCAAATAGGCACAATCGGAGACTTCCGTAGAGAGTGGATGATGAGTCTTCAATAGTAACTTTAACTCCGATATGAATATCTCAAGAATATAGATAATCTGAAGTCTTTTGCTTTGTCTTTGCTCCAACAATGGCGTCGCTTAGAAGATGAACGAACACTTAAAAACAAAAAATACAAATACGGAAATAAAAATAAAAATAAAATAATTTGATGAAAGAAATAGGGATATACGATCAATCACCTAGCCAAGGCTCTGATACCAAAAATTGATACACGCCTCTACGTGTACCTCCAAATACGTGTAAGAGAAAGAAGTAACAATCATTCCAGAATCGAATTAGGGGTTGAATTCGTTGGGGGTGAAATGCTGGACACCACAACGAGAGCGGAAACTCGCTGATACTATCCAAGAAACTTTTGAGAATCCGATTCTGACCTAGCCAAAGGCAGTTCGAAGTAAACCAAACGGGATGAACAATCTCAGAAACTTTATTAATCAAACTTACTTTTCCAAATGTCTACAACTCCATATAAATAGAAGAAGCTTATTCTAGGAAATAGAGAAGAAATAAATAAAACACTTATTAAGAGTTTGACTTGGGAAAGCAACTCTTAGAATTTAGTCTAACAGCCCTTCGTCTTCAACATACTACATTTATTCTTGTTGGACCAAGATAACAACTTTTGATTCGTCTTTAGTTTGTGTTGCGGCAGAGTAGATCTCGTTAAATGTTTCCGAGATGAACAAATCGATAAGTCGCTTGAACTTTTGTCCCCGAACTCTTGTCACTGGTCCAAAAGGCAAAACCGGAGGTTCCACTTGGACGCGCGTCTCTGGCTCCATTACTTCTATCTTTTATTCAACAAAAGCGGATGGCAGAATTGTTATCTCTTCAACAACTGTGGATAGCAAAGTTGTAGTCGGCAGAATTATAGTCGACATACATGTATTTAGAAGACTCATATTTGGCATAGTTGTATTCGATAGACTTGTAGTCGGCAGATTTGTAATCTCTTCATGGATGACCGCATCGGGTTCATCCCTTGCACTATGATTATTTGCTTATGTTAGTATAGTGCACACTTATTTCACTAGACTTGGTCAATGCAATGATTCTGATCATATAAACTTTGCTTATTTCACTAGACTTGGTCAATGCACTATAATTATCATCCAAACATCCTCATCTTATGTTCAAAACTGCCATTGCCCAGGTATATGTCCAAAAGTAACTCCACAAAATGTTTGCTTAATCCACCAAACATTTGAATATTTTAACATGTTAATTCACCTCCGTGTCAAGCTTAAAATCTCGCTTTCCCAATTCCAGCTAGGCCAAAGCAGATATGGAGATAAAGCTGGACTCATCGGCAACAGTTTCTGACTGTAGAAAAAAGGTAGAAACTCTTGACTATCCACCTCTCGTACACTCCTATATACGGTTCTCCTTTGTTCCTTTCTCTTCCGACTAATTATTTTTCCCCCTAACGTCTCTCTTATAATTGAACCATATTTCTTGTGTTTCTGTTAAGAAGAAAGAGTGTGTCTAAAGTTCGATCGAATTAAGTATGTTGTTCGGATATGTTCTTCACTTTCAAGGACGCTTTGAAAATTTGTTCTATTTTCAGATAGTTCATGTACTTTCTCGGTAGAATTTAATCAGAAAGATCTTTAATTTCATTCAAGAATATATGTATGCTTTTATAAATCCCTTCTTCTAAATTTAAAATTATTTGGGAGATACTTACTATACAAAAAATTTCTAACTTTATGAAGAAATGTTTGTTTTTTCAATTGGAAGAACCATTAGGTTTCTTGAAATGATCTAATACTCACAGATAATTTGTTGGGGGTGTTTGCATTTAAAGTGTTTAAGTTAAACACGGGCTACAAATGTTTTATGAAGATAATGAGTATAAATATCAGCCATGGTATAGCTTCATCTACAAAAAGTCTTAATACAATGTTCATAGTTAACAAATCTAGCCAAGTGCTTGATGTTCAATTTGGAGTTTTAGAGAAAGAGTCTAAAGATGATGAGTTCCCGTTTTTTTTTTTTTTTAAATTGCGTTGGTTTCGATGTTTAATTAATATTATTTTGTGTCTCCCATTACGATCTTTGTTAATTTTGCAGGTTGCAGCATATTCGACTGGGTTCTTATGACCTTCAGATTTTTGAGATGTTGAATCTATTGGAGTAGATGAGAAATCTGTTCATTTTCCATGCCTAGCAATTCTTGTTTGTACATGCTCTTTTAGTCTCTTACATAGGACTATTTTACGTGGAAGACATACCTTTAATCAAAAGATAGAGATATATTTAAAAGGATAGAATGCTATTCATGATATGAACAGAATCCGATGAGTAAACTACTTTTATGTTAGCATAATTTTTTAATGGAAGAAATCTAAGAACATACATTTAATAACAAATGACTGGCATAATAGCATAAATTTAATAATAGCGTAAACTTAATAACAAATGACTCAAACCGCTTTTTAATGGAAGAAATCTAAATCTTAAATTGGAAAAAAAGAATCCAAACAAAATATTTTAATTTTGTTTGTAATTTATTCAGGATAAAGAAATATTTTCACATAATAATTTGTGCTATTATTGAAAATTTAAACTAATGATGGTATTTGGAACAAAAACTTAAAAGGATGGTATTTTAGGGTATTTCTCTAAAATTTATGTTTTCGCAAACCTAAAAAAGTTATTGGTTTGTGTATTTCCAAACATTTTCATTTTTAGATTAATTTGATAAATGAATTTCCAAATCTATATAGATTTACTTAATATATGGGTGATTTTGGGGAATATCAATGGAAAAAAATTAGATTAATAGCAATGAAGTTTTAAATATTAGGAACTAACAAAAAAATATATTTTATGTTATATTTATCTTTTTTTTTTTTTTTGAGATAATTACATGAGTAGTAGTTGGTCGGAGGAGATTTTTCCGGCGATAATCCCGACTTTAGAGAAAACATGTGGGTTTCAGCGACAACACCGATCAATCATCCGACAAAGAACCAGTTGCGGTTTTGGATGATTATTGTTTTTTTCACATGATATATATAATTGTATATCGATAAACCTTATTATAATACGTTAGTTTTGTTTGGTATCGTGTTAAATAAAGTATTACACTATATAATTATGTATACCAAATTTAGTATGCAAATTAACGTTTTGTTAATATTTTTACTATCTTAACAAAAATATATTGATTACTGCGTATTTATATAAAAAATATAACTTTTAATAGCAAATTATATAAAACGTAAAAAATACAAAACTTAATAACATGTTAAATTTTATTGTAATGGACTACAACGTTTGTATTGTGTTAAAATATTAAATAATAATACAAATATGTAAATTTATGTTTATCTTTTCATTTAGTATTTGTTTCGGAGATTTTTAGTCATCTTAATCTTAAACAACTACTGGGGGATCCATTCCTGGGCAATCAACAAATACGTGAAGGCCTCGGAAAATATGATTGGGAGTGTTTTTCGACGGCTCTCCGATGCTCAAGTCAGAAAATAGGACAAATGAGAGAAGAGTAGAAGAGACCACGGGGAGTCGTGGAGAGCAAGAGAAAGGATTGCCGGAAAACAGAAAGAAAGGAAATGAGTGACTTCGGACCGAATGAAAGATGGTCCAAAAAGTGTCTGAGAGTTGATGAAAGAAATTTAGTGGCGAGACAGAGGATGAAGAACCGAGTATTTGAGTAGTTCCGGCCGAAAAATGGTAGGAGAAGAAGAGAGATTCGGGTAAAGATCCGGGGAAAGTGGTCCTAAACAACCAGAAAGAGACTAAAACTCAAGGAAATGAACTTTAGTCTCGAGAGCAATGGACTCTGTGTATCTCTTTTTAGCCAAAAATTCAGATCCCAATTATGAAGGAAGTAGGTAGTATTTATAGACATACTCCAGTCTCACTTCCCACGCATCTGACGGTGCCCTCCGGTGAGGACCATTTTCTTTTTCTTCTCCACATCGGTCCGGTGAGACTCCCGACTAAATGGACCCCTGCAGGTAGCTTCCCCCTTACCTTGATAACTTTTTTTTTATTGCATGTTCGCTGTCTTTTGACTTCTTTTGCGCAATTTTCAGGATGGGTTCCCTTAAGCGGGTTTCCTTTTGTGGGATTTCCCGATGAATTGCACCGACTTCCAGCAGTTTTCTGGGACCCGACTTTTCTTCTTCGAGAGGAGCTGATTGAGAGAAGCTCCCTAGGTGCTTCTTCTGGTAGGCTCTTCGTGTGTTCTGGTACGTGATCTCCTTGTTTTGTCCCTTCGTCTTTTTGTTTCGTAGTTTTTCTTGCCTTAACCGGGCGTCATGTTGTTTCCTTTTTTTCATCCTCAGAGTCGTAGACCACCTTGACTGTCTTTTGGTTCAGCCTTTATCTGCAGGAGCATGCTCCCTCGTTCCCGGACATGTCTCATGCCGGGGCTCCAGTTCCCGGTGCCACCCTTCCCGCCAGCTCCAGGTGCCCAACGTTGGAGTTCGAGAGAGACCTGGCGTGGATCGAGGCGAAAATTCTACGCCAGGAACTGGGTGGTGACTTCCATAATTCAGGCAACTCTAGCAACGCTAGCCGGACCCCTTCAGCTTCCACCAGGAGCTCGCGAAGAGGCAAGCGGGCACACTCTTCAAGCTCTTCTTAGATCATGGACTTTCTTTTCTTTTTGTTGTTATTGAGGCGATCGCCGATTTTGAAGTATTCTGTTCCTAGTAGACTCCTTTTGTGTAAATCCTTTTTTGAATGCGACCCACCGGTCTTCTTCTTTCTATGTCTTTTGCTTTATGTTGACTATTTCTATTTTTTCATTCTTCATCATCCAAGGTGAAGTTTTGATTTCTCCACAAGCCTTGCTACTTTACACCTGGGGTTTAGGTCACTCCATGCCCAGGGTTACCCTTTCTTCGTTTAGGGATTTTAAGCCTCCCATAGTCCAGGTCTTCCTTCTCTCTGTTTGGTGAGCAGAGAGAAGTCAACCCAATGTGTGGCTCCATCCCGTGTTACGGGTAAAAGCGCGTGCCCATGACATGTATTCTCTTCTTTCCCACCATCTCCAAGAGTCATTTCTCAGCATTTGGCATCATCGCATTTCTGAATACGGTTTCCTGCCACGGCGGTGAAGTTGACATTCATCCTTTGTTCATGTCTCTCCGCCTGTTCCCTGGTTTTCAGGGAGTCTCGTCTTTCTGCTCGCAGATCCTTACAGGAGACCCTTTCCTCTTTCCTGGTAGTTCGCCGCCGCTTTTTCTCTGCGCTCCCATTTTTTACGGCAACGACTTTCATTTTCCACTTAGCGCCGATTTTCCCAGATTTCTCGCCTCCACTTCTTTTTTTGTTACACGGGCATGATTCTTCAGGCCATTTGTACGATGGGTTACATGGATCATATAATTCTTTGGATGTGACTCCTACGTTCCCAAGGTTGGACACCAGCTCTTTGTTTCCCAGTCGTGTAGGGCTCATTGGCTCAAAGATGATGGTAGCCCGCGAAAGACCTCTGTAGGGCCCTCGACTGCCGCCTGCATACTCCTGGGCGCACGGCTGGCCTGCCATTGTGCCGGATGGATCCCCTATCGCCTCTGTTGGGAGTAGGTCTTGGTACGTCGGCCTTTTCTGCTCGTTCCTCTCTATGTTTATTGCCCCCATCACTTCTTTTAGCCGCTCGTGAAGTTGGTAATTTTTCGATAGGATCTGCTGGAAATCCTGTGATATCCGATGATTTAATTTTGCCATCTCTCGGTGGTTGCTCTCCTGTCCTTGGTCGAACTTCGGCAGTAACGACTCGCGTTGCCCCCATGCCTTGTTCATAACTTCGCTTCTGGATTTTTGGTTCAGATCTGGAAGTGTTTGTTGATTTTTGTGAAGCGTCTATCCCCCTTCTTCTATCGCCAAATTATTTTGGGGATATTTAGTCCTCTTAAACAATCACTGGGGGGACCTGTTTCTGCGCAATCAACAAACACGTGAAGGCCTCGGAAAACATGATTGAGAGGTGTTTTCCGACGGCTCTCCGACGCTCAAGTTAGAAAATAGGGCAAAGGAAAAAACAGTAGAAGAGACCACGGGGATTTGTGGAGAACAAGAGAAAGGATTGTCGAAAAATGTAAAGAAAGGAAATGAGTGACTTCAGGCCGAACGAAAGATGGTCCACGAAGTGTCTGAGAGTTGATGAAAGAAATTTAGTGGCGAGACAGAGGATGAAGAACAGAGTATTTGAGTAATTCCGGCCGGAATATGGCCTGAGAAGAAGAGAGATCCGGGTAAAGATCCGGGAAAAGTGGTCCTAAACAACCAGAAAAAGAATAAAACTCAAGAGAATGAGCTTTAGTCTACAGAGCAATGAACTCTGTGTATCTCTTTTTAGCCAAAAATTCAGATCCCATTTATGAAGGAAGTAGAGTAGTTTTTATAGACCGTTTGATGAGGACATCAAGTCATCATCAGCAAAGGAGCAAGGAATCAGGAGACATGGAGATGAGAGCATGGAGCCGAGGAGAGCTAAGGAGACATGCGAGCTGTGCTCAGCTCAAATGGATACCAAGACCAAACATTTCAGCTCAAAAAATACTTGGAATACAAACTCCACTCATCTAGAGCACACCCAGAAGAAGAATAATCCCCAAAGCTTTCCAAATGAAGAAGATATTGAAGTTACAATCCCGCAGACCACCCATGGATCCGATGGAGACATACGACCACTAATTGAAGCATTCAGACCAAACCAGGAGGAACCAATAAAAAAATCTACTTGTTTTGGATTCTCAACTCATCAGAAGCACGCGGAAAATTAGATTCATACCAAAATTCATTATGGTTCAAAAGTTATTCAACTTCTAAATCGGAGGATTCTCGGCTTGCCTTATTTGGAAGCTCACGGATTTTAAACACTAATAAACAAAAATTTGGCGATTAGGAGAGATATCAAATCATTCAGGAGACACATCTAACCATCTAGGAGAGTTAGATAGTACCTTTCCATACACCAGTACCCACAGGATCAGGCAAATCCCCTTGTTTTCAAACTTACCATATCTAGAAGTGTTCACACTTGGAGTAATAAAGCACCAACGGCTATTCCCTCAAAACTACAAAGTTTCAGATGTTTATTCAGTGTATCGAGATGTCCCAAGACACCACATCTTTGCACCCAAGCTCTCAATATACAAGACACAAGACTTTCTTTATTTTGACAGATTTCTTCTTAATGACTCCAACGACCATATTCTTTTAATTGCGTGATTCTTTTCTTGTTTTAGCTTCTTAGGACCGTTGTATATGAGCCTATAGAAGCTCAATTTCGTTTTTTTTTATTGTAAATCACCTTCAATCATCAATTTAATATACATTCAGTTTTCTTCAAGATCGAGTTCTTGTGTTGTTCTTGTCTTTAGGATTTATTTCAGTGGTTCATCTGATTCTATTGATTCTTGGATTAGGATTGTTTGTGTGATTCAAACAACTCTGGTTCACCACTGATTGAGAGATTTAATTGCACCCATTGATTGAGAGAGTCAATCACATCTTCATTACCACCACTCTACCTTTGTTTCACCTTCCGCGCACCAAGCTTGCTGATCACTTTGATCACCATTTGTGAATAAGATTGTGGAGTGATTCCAATCCTACATCATCTGGTATCAGAGTTTCAAAAGCTCATATCTATCAGGTTGTATCTCTTCAACCTTTATCTTTACACTTTCTGTTTTGTTATTTCATTTCCTATAAATCGAAAACTCATAAAAATTGTTCTTATTTCTAGTTTGTTTCAATTCAGTTTATTTGTTTCCACATCCATAAAACATAAAACCAAAATAAAATTAAAATTTTGCATTGTTTAGTTTTTGTTTCATAAGAGAAAACCCATAAAAATATTTACCATTTTTCAATTTATATTTTTATTTTCAGTTCTTGCACTATTTCCAAATCGAAAATCCCAAAAGAAATTTTTTCTTGCTTTGATTTCTTTTTATAAATTTGAAAACCAAATAAATATTTTGTTTCCTTTAGTTTCTGAATTATTTCGTCTATAAATCATAAAAAAATAAGAAATCGTTTTGGTTTAGCTTGTTTTCTTTTATTTCAAGTTTTACAAAAAAAAAATAAAAAAAAAAGGTTTCCATAATTTCTTTTTCCATATTTGAGTGATACGGTCTTAATACTCATCTTTTTCCTTGTTCCTTTTACGAGATACTTTAAGGGAAAAGCAGAGCAAACATGGTATCCTACTTCATGGAGAACGTGGAACATGATTCATACAACTCCGATTGGAGCCAAGAAGAAGAGTCCGAACAAGAGTTGTGTACCAATGGACCAACATGTGGAAAACAAACGTGGTATGATGGGTGCTAAAATTCTGATTGTGGAAAGGAACTGGATAATGAAGAATTGGAACCGAAGCCACCAGATTGTTACCGCTCAAGTCAGTAACATATCGAGCCATATACCTACACGCTTCAAATCAATTGGGTTCAAGCGAATTCCTATTTTTGTGAATAAGATGGCAATGCAGATTATCAAAACCATCCTCCGAGGCGTGAAGAAAAGTCCCACAACTATGGAGTTGCCTCATACCGAAAAAGCAAACTCACTCAACAACAGCCGGCCCAAAGAAGCACTTTAACAAGGGATGTGTTTACTCATCTAATCCCCCTAGTCTTTCAGGTTCAAGCCAGGACCCTGAGGTGTATTTGAGATGGAAAACAATATGAAACAGTGGCTGTGCTCAAACAACATACCAGAAGAAGAAAAATTGTCATTTGCCCTTAATATGCTTATTGGAGATGCATACGATTGGTGGTTGCGAGAAGATGCTGAGACTTATTACACCAAACCAGTGCTTGATTGGGGAACTCTCAAGTCCATGATGTACAGAGAGTTTGTAAAGAAGGTTCAACAAAAGCCAATCTCCATACCCTTACCTGAACCGCAAGGCATACAAGAAAAATGGCAACGGATAAAAGAGATTCTACAACTAAAAGAGGAGAAAATATAGCAGAAACAGAGTCATAAAGCTACTTCTATGAACAGAGAAGAAACACGAGTTGTACCCAAGGCAACCACATCCAGCTCCAACACTTTACCTAAGCTGCAAAACACACCAAACCAAGGTAAATCTTCTAACTTTGTGAATCTCAACGAACCGACATGTTATAGATGTCATAAAAGAGGACACTTTGCTACAACCTTTCCATCTAGGAAATTGCTAAAGGCTTCATCACCAGAATTGAAACCGGAATTGTCTAAAACAAGTGATAGCCTAGTTCAATCCGATCGTTTAGTTTCCAATTCTAGTCTCATACACTTGTCTTTGCCAAAAAAGCTTTGATACAGGAATAAGACAAGAAGAAAGACATACAAGCAGAGGTGAAGAGTTACAGGAAAAGCAGATTACACCACCTGACTTGTCCAAAGAAGATTGAGAAAGAGGAAGAAAAGCAAACAGAGGCATTGCTGCCGCAAGCAGAGCAAAGTGATTTGGTTTATGGATTTTAATGGATTTGGAAATCCAAGGAAAGTCCGATGTTATTCAATCATTGATTTTCAAATTCTTATTAAAATCATGTGTTATTCAATCTGAGATTTTCAAATCCTTACCAAAATCATGTGTTATTCAATCTGTGATTTTCAAATATAAATTAAAATCAAGTGTTATTCAATAACAAGGAGTTAAACATGGATTTGATTTTAGAATGGATTTTAATGGATTTGAGAGTGATTTCATGTTAAAATTACAAAGGTTGAAATCTTTAGCCAAACCTTGTTATTTTGAATTTGATTTGACAAAACAAACTATTGGACTCCCCCTTTTCCTAAACACACTTCATATATTTCTCATATCATCCCCACATATCTACAATTCATCATTCCAACGTATGATAAAATTTAATATTTTATGTTTCTATTGTATAATAATCTTTTTTTGTGTTCATGTGTCTACCCATACTATAATCATAAGTTACAAATTTGTTTTTAATCGAATAAAGATAAATAAATTATTGAAGAGCAAGCTGCAAGTTTCAAAAAGAAAATAAGAGATTATTATTTATATTTTTGTTTATATCACAATATTTTAGTATAAATCAGGTTTATTGATTTTAGGGAGAGTTGCTATAATAACCTTAAAATGTATCAAAATGACTAAAACCTTATTTCTATAAAATTATTAGAATATTTTTCGTACCTATTATACCTTTATAACCATTTGTTAGGAAAAACGTATTTACGAAACTGCCATTACTAATTTTTTCCACGTCAGCAGAAGTTGCATTTAATTACGAAAAAACCTGTCATTTAATTACGGAGGGTGCCATTGGAATTTTCGGATCACAACAAGTCTCCGCAATAAGTCTGCCGTTCCAATGGTGGTAGACTTGTGTAAAAATGGCAGACTTATTTAAGGATGGTAGATTTGTTTAGAGGACCGCAAATTTGTTTTGTAGATTTATTTTCTTTGACAGAAAACTTATTTTTTTGAGTAGAATTATTTTTCGATTGGCAGACTTGTTCGTCGGGCAGTATATTTGTTTAGTGAACGACAGATTTATTTTGCTACGACATGGTAGATATTTTTATGTCTGGCAGATTTAAAGTATATGGCATTTTTGTTTGGCAGACTTGTTAATAATGACGGCAGATTTGTAGAATATTGGCAGAGTTATTGTGTTTATTGGTAGCAGATTTATTAAATCGTCGCAGACTTTTTACTATTGGCGGCAAACTAATACAAACTTATTTATTACTAGACTAGACTTATAATGACATCAGATTTAATTTTAGTGATGGCAGATTTTATTTTCACCGTTGATTTATTCGTATTGATAGCAGAGTTATGTCGTCTTTTAACAGCAGACTTATTTCTTACTAGAATAACCTTTTTTGGCAGACTTATGTATTTGTGTTGTGGCAGATTTTAAGTGGCAGATTTGTTAGTTTGACAGACTTATTAACCACAACGGCAGACTTATTGGCAATTTATTTGTTCATCAAAATCCCAACGATTTTGTGAAATTCTAGTTTTGCCCAGGGAAAAACCATGGTTCATAAATAAATCTGCCGCATCAATACCAATAAGTCTACGGCAATAGTGACATGAATATGTTTTAACATATCAATTTTTTTTAGGATATAATCATCGACTACACCATGTATTTGAACTCCATGACGAAATATTGTAACTGCAAAGCTTGTTGAAATGATGAATACTCATCGACTCGACAAGATACGAATTAATGTTAGGGATGAGAGACGAACGATTAAGTTCATCCATGACATGATTGTTTTTAATACTTAGCAAAATTTTGAAAAAAATCATTGAGCCAAAATTTGAGTGAACGGTAGGTATAAGATTGATAAGGGAATGGATCTTAGGGGACAGAGAGATAACTACATAGCGATAAAATGGGCGTATATGGGTATAATAATGGTCCACTACATTTTTACACACCAATGCCTATTTTTAAATGATGACTTTATGAACAACATTGTGCGTTCCAGTTTCATGAACTTAAAAATGGGCGTATATAGATCCATAATAGTAATGATCGCATGTTAAAATTTGAATTCAATTTTTATGTACAGTTTGGATAAGATAAATGTCCTGATCAATGGTGTCAACATATGCACTTTAGATACAACATTGTTGGTTTGGTGACTATTTTATAATTCCTCATGGTTACACTGCTTCATGATCTCACCTTTGGAACCATGAAGGGTTGTTCTCGGACAAAATCTAGATCGCTCTAGTGAACTCATGGTGCTATAAATATGCCACAAATTAATCAAAAATCTACTATAAATATCCTAGAACCACTGAAACATCACATAAATTTCTCACATTATGTTAAATCTACAAATATCTCAACTATCACATTTAAAATGATTTTGCAATCGTTTCAACATAAATGGAAACATAATTAAGAATCTGCCATCAAGTATACCAAACAATCGAACAAATCTGCCGCCACAGTCACAAATGTGCTAGTAAAAACGAGAATGAAAAGTCTTGATTCGATCTATGTTTCTCTTCTCCATTAGGCTTCTCCACCTCCATGGGTTTCGTTGGCTTTAAGCTTTTCTTCTTCGGCTTATCCACCTCCATGGGCTTCATCGGAGGCACACTCTCTTTATCCATCTTCTTCTCCGATGAAGCTTCTTCTCCATGGGCTTCACGGTCTCCTTCTTCGCCTTCTTCTTATTTTGTGCTTCTCTCAACCTCTTCTTCTTCTCATTAGATGACCCCATATATGCAAAAATGTAATATAAGTTAGGAACAAAATAGTTTCTAATCACATTACAAAAGTCTGCTATAATAGAACCCACACGGACAATCACTCTGCTATAAGGCAAGGCATTACTCAAACAAACGCAATCAATCTATCGGCCACAATAACACATCAAATTAAATAAATCTGTCAAAACCTGCAAACATGTCTGCTACAAGAACTAAATCTGTCACAGTCACCAAACTATAAACTAATAAATGCACACAATAAATTTGCCAGTATCCCCAAATATAATTCTTTCGTCTCTTACAACAAGCTTATAACAAATCTACCACCACATTCATATACATACACACCAAATTAAAAAAAAAAACTCACCGCAATCTCAGTTCCTTCCCGGCGACTTCTCATTGCCCACCGGAAAGACGAAATCGACAAAATCTGGAAAAAAGAGTTAGGGTTTCAGGTTGTTTAATGCAAAGTTTTTAAACCCGAAAACAAAATCAAGTGTTAAACAACACTTACCCTACGAAAATCGTGCCAAACACAACGTCAGAGCAGTCATGGTCGATCGCTAACCTAAAGCCTCGGCGTTGCTTCGATGGAAAGATGAATCGTTTTTCCTTAAAACCCAGAAAAAGATAAAGGTAAAAGAGAAACCTATGGATAAGTAAGTAAGAGGCAACATAAGAATAAATTCTCACCTTAACGGTGTTGGAAAATCGATGCCAAGCCGACGGAATCTCTGTTGTCCACCAGAAATCGCCGTGAGAGAAGAGAGAAACAAGAGAGACGAGAGAGGTTTTATTTTATTTTAGAGATAATGAATCGACATCGTGTTTTAATTTTTTTAACATTTTAATATATATTTTTTTGGAAAAAAAAATAATAATAATGGCATAAATTGTAAATATGTGATTTAACGCAAGGTTATAAGTCTTTTGGCAAAATATTAAAGTCTTTTGAGTTAGACCTTGCTCACCAAAGTTATTATAGTAATAATCCAATTTTTCAAGGTTATTATAAGTAATTTCTCTTGATTTTATAATGTATTTGCTTGATTTCTAAATCCAGTTTATTTGGTTTTCAAATCCATTTTATTAGATTCTTAAATCTATTTTATTTGATTCTTAAATCCATCTTATTTGGTTCTTAAATCCACCTTACTTGATTCTTAAATCCAATTTATTAATTTTGAAATCATAGAATTCTATATGGATTTCCAAATACTCATGGATTTTCAAATTGATATATCATGGTTTATACCGGTTTTTGACCATGATATTCATTGTTTTATCGAGTCTTTTATGTGTTTTAGAGTTTTTTCAGGATCAGAACACGTTTGGATGGAATCTAAGGCACAAGGAGCAAGGATTGGAGCAAAAGAGTAGAAAATGGCCCATATCGATCGATATGCATATAGATCGATCGATCCATTGACACGTAACATCTCAGATGGAGCATTCAAGGCCAGATCGATCAATCCATCATAACGTAACATCTCACATTGATCGATCGATCCAAGCTCATCCGACCGGAAAAAAGAAAATTCCAGTTTCCTTATTTTACTGGGTTTTGCCATAGGTTTTCAACCAGAACATTTTTATTATATATATCAGAGTTTGAGCCATTGTTTAGGCTACGTTTTTACATACGCTTTTTATTCTATTCAGACTTTTTGGTTTCTGCAATTTGTAAGTTTTGGGGAGACGAATCTCTGACTCTACATCTCTGAGAAGATTTCTGAACCCCTTTGGATTTCTATTTTATATATTGATTATGAGTTTTTCTTCATCTCCTTCTTATTTCTCTGATTCCATATCTGAGTAGTTTCATAGTTAGGTTTAGGATTTCAAAAGAATTTATGAATTGTTGAATCATATATAGATAGGGATTTATCATCTTGTCTTCACCTATCGTTGTTCTTATTGCTTATACTGAATTGATCACTTAGTCTTTGATTTAGGGTTTAATATATTCATCAAAAGTGCTATAGATTGCCTGATAGGGAATAGGTGAGCGAATTATCCTTAGCCAATGAAAGCTGATGCTAAGGCAATTCGTGAAACATATCAAACATGCTCGTTAATGCTTGTTTATAATTCTAAGATCAACCGACAGTTTAGATTCTAAGGTTGCTAGATAAAATAATTGATACCACGACAGTAGATTGGTTATATATTCATATTTGAGTTCAAGACTGCGCTTACTGTTGCCTGAATAATTATCTGATTCATGATCTCTGAATTTCTGCGAATCACCCTTGGCCTAACGCTTGTTTTAATTAATTTTCACACCGTTTAATTTGCTATTTTCGTTTATTATTGCTACCAACAACCATATTGTCTTAGTTTCATTTAAAAAGATTTGTAGTGTGATACTTGGTTCTCGTGGATTCAATCCCTAAAATACTATTTCGTTTGCTGTGCACTTGCAGTGATATTTTTAGGGTTAAATATTTGTGTATCAAGTTTTTGGCGCCGTTTTCGGAGGCCAATTACGTTACCTTCTGATACACGCCTCTACGGGTACCTCCAAATACGCGTAAGAGGGAGAGGTAACAATCGTTCCAGAATCAAACTAGGGGTTGAAAACGTTTGGGGTGAAATGCCGGACACCACGACGAGAGCGGAAACTCGCCGATACTATCCACTAAGCTTTTAAGAATCTGATTCTCACCTAGCCAAAGGCAGGTCGAAGTGAACCAAACAAGATGAATAATCTCAGAAACTTTACTAATCCAAAAACTCCCTTCTCAAATGTCTACAACTCCTTATAAATAGAAAATAACTCATCTAGAAATAAATGGAGCACTTAATAAGAGTTTGACTTGTGGAAAAACTCTTAGGCTTCTTAAAATCCTCTTCGTCTTCTTCATGTTGCCTTTAATTCTTGCTGGACCAAAATAACAATCTTTGACTCATCCTTGACTTTCGTTGCGGCTGAGAAGACCTTGTTAAACATCCCGTGATGAACAAGTCGATAAGCCATTTAAAATTTTGTCCTCAAACTCTTGTCACTGGTCCAAGAAGTAAAATCGGAGGCTCCACTTGTCCGCGCATCTCCGGCTCCGTTACTTCGATCTGCTCTTCAACAAGTGCGGATGGCAGAGTTGTATTCGACAGACTTGTAGTTGGCAGACTTGTAGTTGGCAGACTTGTATTCGGCAGACTTGTATCCGGCAGACTTGTATCCGGCAGACTTGTATTCTTCTCATGGAAAAATGCATCATTCCCTCCCCCCTTGAGAAGGATTTGCCCTCAAATCTTGATCACCTGCATTAAAAGAAGACAAATCAGTGACATTGAAAGTGTTTGAAAAAGAGAGCTTACCACGCAAATCCAACTTATATGCATTGTCTCCTATGCATTCAATCACTTGGAATGGTCCATCTCCTCTAAGATTCAGCTTGTGTTTGCGAAGTTGAGGGAAATGCTCAGACCTCAAATGAAGCCAAACCCAATCTCCAGGCTGAAACAACCTTACGCTTGCCTTTGCTAGTTTTCGTCACATATTGTTGAGTTCGCCGTTCTATGTGTGCGCGAGCCTTCTCATGAAGTTTCTTCATGAAATCTGCCTTCTCCTTCCCATCCATGCTTAAAGTTTCTGCAGTAGGCAATGGAGACAAATCTAGAGGCGTTAGCGAATTAAAACCATAAACAACCTCAAATGGAGAAAATTTGTAGCGAAATGCTTAGAATGATTATAAGCAAATTCAATATGAGTCAAGCATTCTTTCCAAGTTTTCAGATTCTTTCTAACTATGGCCCTTAACATGACTCCCAAAGTTCTGTGCACCACTTCTATTTGACCGTCGGTTTGAGGATGACAAGTGGTGGAGAAGCAAAGCTTAGTGCCGAGTTGTTTCCACAATGTCCTCCAAAAGTGGCTAACAAACTTGTTGTCTCCATCAGAAACAATTGTCTTAGGCACATTATGCAACCTAACAACTTCTTTGAAAAATAAATGAGCAATGTGAGATGCATCATTAGTCTTAGCACATGGTATAAAATATGCCATTTTCGAAAACCGGTCAACAACAATAAAAACAGAATCCTTTCCTCCTTTAGTTCTAGGAAAACCTAAAATAAAATCCAAAGATAAATAAGTCCAAGGAGCATGAGGAATTGGTAAAGGAGTGTATAAACCATGTAGATGAACTTTAGACTTTGATCTCTTGCAATTAATGCACTGATCACACACACACATTCAACATCCTTTCTAATTTTAGGCCAATAAAAATGTTCGTGCAAAACAACTAGTGTTTTATCTTGCCCAAAATGACCCATGAGACCACCAGAATGTGCTTCTCTCACTAAGAGTCCTCTGACAGATCCATTTGGAACGCATAAACGATTTTCTTTTAATAAGAACCCATTAAGCAAATAGAACTTTCCAAAACCACCCTCAGAAAAAGCAGCAAATGTATCACGGAATTCTGGATCAAGAGAATACAATTCCGTAAGATGCTCAAAACCAAGAATTTTGCTTCCATTGTAATTAAGAGAACGTACCTTTGAGAAAGTGCATCAACCACTATGTTTTCTGTACCTTTGTTGTACTAAATTGTGTATGGAAAAGATTCAATGAATTCTATCCATTTTGCATGCTTTCGGTTCAGCTTTTTTTGTCCTTTGATGTATTTCAAAGTTTCATGATCATAGTGGATCACAAACTCCCTAGCAAGAAGATAGTACTGCCATGTCTCGAGTGCCCTCACCAAAGCATGCAGCTTCTTGTCATAGGTTGAATAGTTCAGAGTTGAACCATTGAGCTTTTCGCTGAAGTAAGCCACATGCCTTCCTCCTTGCATAAGTACAATACCAATACCTATACTTGAAACATCACACTGAATTTCAAAAGTGTTAGCAAAATTAGGCAAAGCTAATACCTGAGCATTTGTTAGTCTTTCTTTGAGCTCTTCAAACGCCTTTTGTTGTCTGTCCTCCCACTTGAAGTTCATATCCTTCTTGCTGATTTCGGTTAGTGGGGCTGCAATTGAGCTGAAATCTTTGACAAACCTTCTGTAAAATATGGCCAAACCATGGAAACTCCTCACTTGGTTCGCATTGGTTGGTGTAGGCCATTCCTGAATCGTCTTAGTCTTCTCTTTGTCAACTCTAATTTCTTGTGAACTAACTACAAATCCAAGAAAAACCAAATTCTATTGACAGAAAACACACTTCTTTAGGTTAGCATACAAGCATTCTTTTCGTAAGACCTCAAAAAGCTTCTTTAAATGAAGAACATGTTCCTGCAAATTTTGGCTATAGAAAAGAATATCATCGAAGTATACAACAACAAACTTACTGATGTATTCTCGGAGAACATGATTCATTAGCCGCATGAATGTTGATGGAGCATTACTAAGACTAAATGGCATCACAAAACACACATACAACCCTTGCTTTGTTTTAAACGCTGTCTTCGATTCGTCACCTTCCTTGACCCGAATCTGATAGTATCCACTCTTGAGATCAACTTTAGAGAACACACTAGAACCACTCAACTCATCAAGCATATCGTCTAGTCGGGGAATCGGATGACGGTATTTGATTGTTATGTTGTTGATGGTGCGAAATCATAGCACATTCGCCACGAACCGTCTTTCTTGGGAACAAGGAGCACCGGAACAGCACAAGGACTTAGACTTTCTCTAATATATCCTTTTGTCATCAAGTCTTCTGCTTGTCGTTGAATCTCTTTTGTCTCCTCGGGGTTTGTCCGATAAGCCGATCGGTTGTGAAGAGGAACTTCAGGGACTAAGTCAATTTGGTGTTCTATTCCACGGATTGGAGGTAATCCCGATGGAATATCTTCTGGAAACACATCCTCATATTCCTGCAAAAGAGATGAAATATTAGTAGGTAAAGTGTTATCAAACTCATTAACATTAAGAAAACTCTCCTTATAAGTTAAAGTATACTTATTGGCTCGCCCATCAAGCATAGTCTCGCGATCGTATTGCCATGGTCTCCCAAGAAGTATGTGACCAGCCTGCATATCCACTACATCACAAGTAACCTTGTCTTCATATCGACCAATCTTGAAAGGAACTTCCACTTGTTCAGCCACCTCCATGCCTCCATCAGGATTAAGCCATTGCAAGTTGTAAGGACTTGGGTGTTTCTTTGTTGAAAGTTTCAGCTTCTGAACCAGGTAAGAGCTTGCAACATTAGTGAAAGTACCACTATCAATGATGAGAAGACACACCTTTCCTTCTATAAGGCAGTGGGTATGGAAGATATTTTGTCGCTACTCATTCTCCTCATTCCTCGGTTGAATGCTAAGTGCTCTTCTTGTGACCAACATCTCTCCACTCTCTGGATATTCTTCCCGGTCACTTTGTGAATTATCATTGCCACGTGCCTCATCTTCACTAGATTCACAAGTTTCATCCTCTCTTATGATTATAGTTCGCGCATTAGGACACTCTCGAGCTATATGTCCTCTTCCTCGACACTTGAAGCACTCAATATCACGTGTTTTCTTCATAGGCGTCTTTCCATCATTCTTGTATGAACTTTCAACTCCCTTATCCTCCTTAGGCTTGCTTGAAAAAGGCTTCTCAAAAACTCTTCCCTTTCCTTTATCTTCATTTCTGAAAATTGGCTACTTTCCAAGTTGAACCTCGATTGTTTTTCTTTTCTTTGATGTTCTCTTCCACTAAAACAGCATAGTATCACATGTGTAGAATCCAAATTTTTGAGAAATATCAGGTCGCAAACACTACAGGAAAAATGAGTATTCTTAGCACTATAAGTTAGCATTTTTTTGTTTTTGCTATAGTTAACTCATGCCAAATTTTTTCATAGCTTTTGTTTAATGACAAACGCTATGATATGTTGAGCGGCAAAAATAATTGGTCTCGCGCTTGTATTTTTGGTTCTACCCCCATCTGTAATAGTACATGCTCATTGTAAACCGTCATCGTAGGGTTAACCGCGAAAATAATTTTAGTTATTCGCCTAGGTCTTTAAAAAAACAAATTGGTTGAATTTAGATCCCCTTTTGGACAAAATTCCTTTTGCAAACGGGAGGAGTCCCAAATGCCACTATTTGTAAAAAAATGATCTCATGTGCCATCTCATAATCTGAATGTCACTATCTCATTTAATCTCATGTGATATACCATTTTTTCCCTAGTTAAAACTTATTAAAACAATTTAATTTTAAATCATTTCATAAAATTTAAAAATTAAAACGTAAAAAAAAAAAAAAATCCCCATCGACACCATCCCCTTCCTCCTTCCTCTTCCCCTCGACATACCGTAGAGCGCAATCGAGATCTCTCGCCAGCTCCCGCCTTCGCCTCGTCGTCCTTCTGCAACCGGTTTCTTGTTCTTAGCACCTCTCTTCTCCGCCATTGGTGAAGCTTCAAGAGGTGAGTTGTTCTTCTTGGGGATTTCACAATTTAGGGATTGAATTGGAAAATTGCTTGTTTCGGTATGCACATTGGATTAGTAACCATATTTTATGGGTTATTATGTCTTTACATCGGTAATTAATCGATTGTAGTTGTTGAATCGTAGTAATTGTTAGGTAGATTAGAACATGAGTTCACCAAATCTACAGATCTAGGACAACTGGTACAAAAAGTATAACTGAGAGATATAGGACAACTGGTACAAATGGTATAACTGTATAACTGAGAGATATAGGACAACAAATGAGAGGTATAGGACAACTGGTACAAATGGTATAACTGAGAGATATAGGACAACTGGTACAAATGGTATAACTGAGCGATAGAGGACAACTGGTACAAATGGTATTACTGTGACACATTGTGTAATTGCTAATTGAGTTTTTAATTATATTTTCAAGAGACAATGAGCATCAACCACACAAACATACATTTTGATTATGGAGGATACTATTCATAGAACGGAGAGGAGTATAAATTGAATTCAAGAAATTCCATCTGCGATATATCGTTTAAGACCTCATCTTTGGAGGAGATAACTTATTCGGTGGTAGTAGATAAGATATGCAGAAAGATTACGATAGATGAAATTACGACGAACCTGAAATTGAGCTACATTCCGTTGGTAGTTAATCCTCAGAGAGAGTCATATATTTTAGATAATGAGGACATTTTTGTTTGTCTAACGACATTGGATAAAGCGCTACGTAGATCTGTTTTGCATGTGGAGGTAATCAAAGATTTGGAAAAAAACCAGAGGAGGGGCGAGCGACTTTCAAGAGCGGATCGAGGAAGTTCATTTGGTGTGAATTATGGGGAACTGGTTTAAAATGGCAGAGCTGATGATGTAGTTAATGTTGGTATCCTTACTATGTATAGAGCGGACGCAGCTGAACAACATAACAAACCGATGGAGACTGAGGTTAATGACGATTGTGAAAATGTATCACGTGACGATTTCGCGGCTGTGGACAACCATGTGGATAACGGTTTGCATGGTATGCATGAATATATTGATCTTCCACGTCCTGTAGAAGAAAGTCGGTATGCTGAAGAATGGAAAGATAGTACGGGTCTTGAATTGGGTCAAGAATTTAGTTCTAAGGAGGCAGTGCAAGATTTGATTGACAGAGCTTCACATAAGAACTGTTTTGGCGTCGCTACTATTAAGTCGGATACGGAGCGACTTATGCTACGATGCCATCAAGCGGAACAAGTTTGTAAATGGTATGTACGAGTTGCGAAAATTAAGAAATCAAGTTATTTCAGTGTTAGAGTATACAAAAAGATGCATACATGCTCTGGGGCTGTTACGAGTACAAGCAGTAATAAAAGAAAAGGCACACCACGACTAGTAGCATTTATTCTGCATGAAGACTATCCAGGTCAATTCGACACCCCAACTCCTAAAAATATCATGAGTATTGTTCAAGGTAGACTTGGTGTGCTACCGTCCTACTCTACCGCTTTGAGAGGGAAAAACTAGCTGTTAGTCATGTGCGTGGCAATCCTGAAAAAGGCTATAAGATGTTGTATTCTTATCTGTACATGCTAGAGAAGGTCAATCTTGGTACAGTAACAAGTGTGAAATTGGATGCAGAAAAAAAGTTCAAGTACATATTCATCGCTTTGGGCGCTAGCATTGAAGGGTTTAAAGCAATGAGGAAAGTGATAGTTGTGGATGCAACATTTCTGAAGATTGTATATGGTGGTATGCTTGTTTTCGCCACAAATTAGGATCCTAATCGTCACCATTACCCAATTGTGATTGGTGTAATTGATAGTGAGAAAGATACTAGTTGAAAGTGATTTTTTGAAACGCTGAAACCCATTTTACCGGATGGTCCTTAATTGGTTTTTATGAGTGACAGACATGCGAGCATCATAAAGACAGTATGTCAGGTGTATCCGAGCTCCCACCATGGACATTGTATATGGCATTTATCTCAAAACGTGAGAGGAAAGTTCATAGTCAACAAAGATCTAGTTGCACTGAAATTCAGGGAGTGCGCTCATATTTATACTGAGAGTGAGTTCAACAGAGAGTATGGTGATTTCAGGAGTAGGTTTCCTAAAGCCGCTGAGTATCTGGATAAGAGTGTAGAGGTGGATAAATGGGCAAGGTGCCATTCTCGAAGAGAAAAGTACAACATAGACACCAGCAATTCCGCAGAATCTCTGAATAGTGTGTTTAAGAAAGCGAGAAAGTACTCCCTATTACCAATGATTGATGCGATTCTTGACAAATTTTCTGAATGGTTTAACATACATAGGAATGAATTTGCTGCTGCATTGAACACAAATAAAGTGGTGCCTTATGTGGAGAACGAATTGCACACACAATGTGCAATTGCAACGCTCTTATTGGTGACTGATCTAAACAACTTCCAGCTTGAATACAACATTATTGGACTCAATGGGAAGACTTATTACGGAAAAGTTGTTGTTGTAAATGTTTTGATATAGACAAGTATTCTTGTGTCCATGCAATAGCCGCAAACATGGCACTCATAAGGAAGGAAGGGAGAATATCGAATATTCAAATCTATGATCTCTGCTCGAAATATTACTTGATTGAGACGTGGGCATTGGCATATTGCAGGACGATTTATCTAGTGCCGCATGAGTCTAATTAGAGTATTCCTGATGATATACAAGAATTGTTCGCCTTACCGCCGGATTACACCAAAAAATCAGGAAGAAATCAAGAACAGTGGTTTTCATCCACCGGAGAGCGTCGCCGAAATACGACTAACAAGTCTGTGCCTGGCATAGACCTGAGAGGTGGTTGAAGAGCGAAAATGGCAGTGAAGCTCAATTTGTGTGTCTGTATTTGTACAAGTGTGTTCCTTAAGGTTCAACTAAGAACAATTATGTATTTATATTTCCCGGGTTTGTACAACTGTGTTCATCAAGGTTCAACTAAGAACAAAGTTCAACTTAATAATGAACAAACAAATTATATTCAACAATTATTCGAAACTATAAATAAATCAGACGCTTAAGAACTCCAAACACATCATAAACTATAAGGAAACAATTAATACTATGGATAACATGAATTTAACATTTTCCTAATACATATTCTTGTTTTTACATCAAACACACCTTATCATATAAGGAAGCTTTTGTTAATATTAACCATATTATGATGCAAAAAAGGCAAAATATATGATTTTGTACAAATTTTACTTTGAAAACGTTGTAAATGATAAGTAATAGTTGAAAATAATGTGTACAACCAAAGCATAATAATTTATATTAAGTTTTAACTACAAGTATGCTAAAATCACAAAAGTACAACTATTAGGATCTTCGTACAACTAGGCACTTAGGTACAACTATGTTCATAATATATTTTTTTATTAATTTATCTTGCCAAATGTCGGAATTTGGCTCCCAAAATATTTCAATTATTTCGAAATTTATAATATTTCAGTTTTCTCCCAATTCCTAAATAATTTGAAATCATTCATTTTTTTTTTTGCAATCTTCATTCTTATTTGTAATCTCAAAGATAGAGAGAGAAAGGGGATCCGAGAGATATAGAGAGAGAATTGCGATTCTTCATTTTCTGGGCTTGATTCGCAATTCGGAATTGGAGATAAGCTCGAGAAAGGTAAGTTAAATTCGGATTCGTGATTTAGGAATCCTAGATCCAAGCGATTTCCATATTATGCGTTTGGATGAGAAAGCTTTTCGTTTTTCTTGTTACAGTGATATGGGAAGATTCAGCTACAGTCAAAACTCTTCCTTCGAAGCAAGTTTTAATAGTGGATGTTGAGCTGATGGTGAATTTGGAATTCCGAAGCGGTGTTCCTGCAGTGGACAAGTGATAGAGGAAACATCCTTCACATAAACCAACCCAGGGAGGAGATTCTTTACGTGCCGGCTGCGTGAGGTGAGATTGCTAATTTAATTTATGACATTTGTGATTTTGGGATGCGATATCGTGGGCTTTATGTGTAGGATCCTGGCTATCACATTCGAAAATGGTGGGATCACGCTGTAGAGGAGGAACTAACTATCCTAAGGCTGCAGATTGAAGAGCATACATAGAATATTCAAAGCATTGGAAGAACTGGACGTGTCTTGACCTCTGGCGATGACACTACTTTGGAGACAATGCGTGTGCAGATGCAAAACAATGTTGATGAAATTGCAAAGCTGAATGAGTTAGTTACGGGTCTTGCGGGTTTATTTATGTTTGTTGTAGTTAGTTTACAAACAATATTTGTTGTTACGGTTTTTCTACTTAAATAGAGAACCATGTTATTTGTGTTGGTTGTAGTGGCTTAATGCGAATGAAGATATTTTAGTTTTCATTCTTTCCAAAAGGTCTTCTAATTTGAAGTAATCCAGTTGTACCTTAGTTTTATCTAGTTATATATTAGTTGTACCAGTAATCCAGTTGTCACTAAAACCAAGTAATCCAGTTGTACTAATTATGATTTCAGTTGTACCTAATAAACCCATTTGTACCAATAACTTACATTACTGAAAAAAGGTTTGGTTTGTTATCAGTCGCACCTAATAAACACAACACAAAAATACCAAAACAAGTACATAAACACCAAACCAAAACAAAGACCAACATATGATTCATTGTTCTAAAAAATATCCCACTTCTCTTCAACCTCTCTTCTTGCTTTTTCTTTTCGGGTCACCGGCATCAAACGGACTGCAAACAGCCTTTTATGGTTTTACAGTCCTCTTCTCAGCTACCATAGGAGGAAGAAACTGCACCTTTTTCCCTTTTATTTCTTTTTTGGAGGTTCGGGTGGCTGCTCCTCCTCACCACCAGGAGGAATCTCAACCTCCATTTTATCTTCTCCTCCTCTCTCATTCCCATTATCACCACCACCACGCTCAGCTACATCAAATTTTTAAAAAGCATATTTTAAGAAAACAACATAAACTACGCTATATCTCCATCATAGTTAAAAAAAAACACTCACCATTGTCTTGCTTGGTTTCAGGAACAATTGGCTCGTCTACACCAACAGGTGTCCCAACTCCGGTTTCACCAACATGATTATCTGCTTTGGTTGCCTGAACAGGTGTCCCAACTCCGGTTTCACCATCCTTGCATACTTCTTTGCTTCGCTGCTCGTTCACAAAAATTTTAACATCTTTAACTCTCTCATCTATGCAATTAAACTTCTCCATGATTTCTTTAAACCCTTTCTCCATCGCTTTCTGCAGCTCTAACACTGATGCAACATTTTTAGGTTCCTGTTCTCGGACTTCAGTAACATTCTCAGGGACACATCGAGAAGCCATATCCAAGTCGTACAGATCTTTCCACTATATCTTCTTCTTATGTACGGTTAGATGATTTGTCCAGCTGTCAACAATTGGATCAATATAACCTATCTCATTCATCTTCTATGATGCGCGCCATAAGAGTTTCCTCATCCGAGTCAGGTTCCAAGATGCTAGTAATATTCTGTGAATAAAAAAATATATAACTTCAAATTAAACTCATAACAAATACAAATATAACCAACTATGAGGAGTAACTCTAACCTTAGTAATTCCAATTGCCTCAGTTATGTCTTCCAATGGAAAACCTTTCATGGAACTTTCTGTAAACTTGTGCTTGCACAACATTGGACAGTCCTTCTCTGCGACTACATCTTCTCGAAACTTGCGTCCAATATCAGGAATACACTCAAATGCCAGAGCCTACACATAGAGTTACAATATCATAAACTGAAAATCATAAAACTAATACTTTAATATTCACAACTAAGAGTTACCTCCAGAGGAAGACTGAAACCAGAAAAAGTCCATGTTGCTTTTGCTTTCACGGAGCCCTTGAACTTCTTCATCATGCGCTGGATCTCATTGATACAATCATCAATTGTATAACACCCCCAGGGAAATGTTTTACACACCTCCAAATCATCAACAACTCTAAGCAAGAAAGGCTCTATGGATCCATTAACCTTAGACTTTGCTTTCAAAACTTTGCATAAGAAATACAAGACAGCCATCTTCCTGCTATCTACACAGCTCCGTATTGACTCTAGTTTCTCTTCCATGTCTGCGACTTTTATTTGATCTTTCCTTCCAAACAGCCTTTCCACAAACTTAAAGTCACCCAATTTCTCATAGTTTTTCGAGTATTTATGGCAGTCAAATCCACATAACAGTGCATGCTCTCTCAAGGAATACCTAATAGGGACTCCATTAACCACAAACCAACACTCTCTTTGCTTATCCGTAGAAGCTGTGTGAAGGAGCAGCATCCACATGCCTTGAAGCTTACGGTTTGGCTCCTTAGCCATGTGAAATATATGCTTAAACTGAGAATGCTTGTGAACCATTTCAATTCGGATGGAAGTTTCTTTATTAAATCCACCGCCTGGTTCACATAACACCTCGTTGCTATCTTACAAGGCCTAGTATATTCGGTTGGACCGAAGAAAAGCTTCTCTGGTTGCATTGGTTGGCTATCATCATCGGTATCCTGCAAATTCAAACACAATTTTAATAGATAGATGATTCAATCAATACTTAGTTCAACCTAGTATTACGTAGTTGAACCATATAATACTTTCTTAACAGATTAATACTCAGTTGTTCCAGTTGTCCGAAGTTGTACCAGAACACAAATTAATCCAACTACACTCGTCTAACTACTTCCTCAGACAATACTAAGTTGTACTAGTTGTCTTTAGATGGACCGTTAAATGGTTCTGATTTTCTAACAAATTTCCTTAACGTGTACTATTCTTAATCTCAAGTAAAGCACATATATACAATACATTCGACGGTGAAGACATATCCGCTTCTTTTTCGTCCCCATCATCTGACGGCCCATCATTTGAGTTCCTTTCTTCCGGAGGGGGAGTATAGTTTCTTTTTGGACTGATTTGAGGAGGATCAACTTTTTTTGTGCTTCTTTTCGGGCTGGATTTCTTCGGCCTTGTGTTGACTCATACTCCCCTCTAGCGTCTTTCACCAAAGCCATCTCTGAATACATAATATCCGACATCATTAGGAACCGCTCATTTTTTCATTTCTTCCCAAAACCCTAATTTTTTAAATGCAATTCACAGTTGAACAAGAAGAGATGTCGAATTTCGCTTACCTTTGCATTTGAGAAGAAATCAATCGGTCGACAACGACGGAGGAGGAAGAGGAAAAGGACGGAGGAGAAGACTGGCGGAGGAGAAGAGAGACGAAGAGGATTTCGAAGAGGGAGATGAGGTGGACGGAGGAGAAGACAGGCGGAGAGGAAGAGGATTACGAAGAGGCGGACGTAGGAAAAGACAGAGGCGGAGGGAGCGGGAAGAGAGAGAGACGAAGAGAATTGTGAAATTAGTGGCGAGCCCTAATTATTTGGAGATAAGTGGGTTGGGTGAGTATTCACAGATCATGAGGTTCGGATGAGTATTAGGGTGGTTGGGTTGGTAATTTTAAAGAAGTATGAAGGACATACAAGTATTTTCTCGGTTTTGGGTTTTAAAAAAAAATTATAAATAAATTAATTATTATAACTCTGGCATTTGAGATCAATTTCGAAGATATAGTGGCATTTGAGCCATTGATCCTTTGCAAACCCTTAACCTTCTTTCTTCTTTCTTCTTTCTCTCTCGATGGGCTGTCGATTCCTCTCACTCTCGATTGCCATTTGCTCTTCCTTTGTCTCTTCTCTCATTCTCGATCTAGAACAAAAAACTAGATTTGGTGGCTGCTCCATCTTGATCTTCTTCTCCATTCTTCGTTGATTCCTTAGTTTCTGCGTTTTCGATCGATCTTCTTCATCTTAGATGAAATAAAGTTTGAATCTCTGAGTTTTTTGGACACTAATCTTATATACCCTTTTCTTCAAAAACCAAATCTACATACCAAACTCTAATCTCAAATACCCCTTACCCTTTAATGAAATGTGTTCTACCGATTTTGCCCTTACTAACATATTTCAATTTGCCGCTCAAAAATTTAAATTTGAAATTTGAAATTTGAATTTTGAATTTTGAATTTTAAATTTTGAACTGTCTTTTTATTTATTAATTTTTTTAATAAATATTCTAGTTGTACCAAAGATTACCAAGTTGTACCAAGTAATACCAAGTTGTTCAAAATGTATATCAAAAATTAAAGATTCAGATTTATATAAAAATCCAGTTGCACCATACATCAACGTAATAAAATAAAATAAAAACAACATAACATCATAGTCATTATCATCTAAAACACGCAGAACTCTCATTTTGTTGTCCATCAGAGCTTTGCGCTTTAACCGTCAGAAGTTGTACTAGTTTGATATCCTGCAATCAAAAGTTGTACCAATTAATACTCAGTTGTACCCATATTTGTTGCTAGTTGTACCAAGTAATACTCAGTTGTACCCATATTTGTTGCTAGTTGTACCTAGTTGTACTTTTAAGTTGTACTAAGTTTCGTTGCTAGTTGTACCAAATAATACTAAGTGTTGTACCCAGTTTTGTTGCTAGTTGTACCAAATAATACTAAGTGTTCTACCCAGTTTTGTTGCTAGTTGTACCTAGTTATACTAAGTTTCGTTGCTAGTTGTACCAAATAATACTAAGTATTGTACCCAGTTTTGTTGCTAATTGTACCAAATAATACTAAGTGTTCTACCCAGTTTTGTTGCTAGTTGTACATAGTTGTACTTTTAAGTTGTACTAAGTTTCGTTGCTAGTTGTACCAAATAATACTAAGTGTTGTACCCAGTTTTGTTGCTAGTTGTACCAAATAATACTAAGTGTTCTACCCAGTTTTGTTGCTAGTTGTGCCTAGTTGTACTTTTTCATCTTATACGATTTCATCGTTTTGAAAACATCCACCAGCCCTTAGTATAAACCCTAAATTCGTTTTTTTTACAAACTAACCAGAAATTGTAAATATTTAACAGTTGAAAATCAAAAATCATATAAAAATTCACACTAAACACAAATCTATTAAAAAAAAGTCTTACCTTTCATAAATTCGGATTCGAGGCCGGATTCAAAAGATGTGTCCAAGAGATGAAAGGAGATGAAAACGAAAAAGAAGAGGCGAGCGAGTAAGAAGATGAATGGGAGAAGGAGAAAGAGAATAGATCTGGCTGTGGCGAAGAATAAGGAGCAAAACGGAGAGACACTGTCATCAAAATTTCATGAATCTGGAAATTGAAAAAGAAAAAGAAGAGAGACGTTTCTGGGGTAGAAGAAAAAAAAGGAGAAGAAGAAGAGAGAAGGCTAGTCAATTAGGGTTAATGGCAAACTGAGAGTAATAATCAATTTTTATCAAGGGCAATAGTGTCATCAATCATTTTTTCGTTAAAAAATAAATAAAAAATAAATGATTTTTTATAACGATGGTATCTGGCCGCGATGTTTGAGGGGCATTTGAGAAATTGATCCGAGCTTTTTCCCATTTAGATTCGATGGCTACTCCTCTTGCTAGGGCTATAGTCGATTACGATTATCTCATTAAATTTCTTCTCATCGGTGACCTTTATCCGATCGTCACCGAGCAACCCCATCTCCTTCCTTTCGAGGCTATGGCCGGTGGCTCCAGTGATGGGAAGGGTTTTGATGCCTTATCCTTAGGATTGCTTGCTGTTTGAGCGCACGATTACTCTGGCATTTGAGATCCTTAGGATTGTTTGATGGTTAGGTTGATAATTTTAAAAAAGTATGAAGGACATACATGTATTTTTTCGTTTTGGATTTTAAAAAAAATTATAAATAAATTAATTATTATAACTCTGGCATTTGAGATCAATTTCGAAGATATAGTGGCATTTGAGCCATTGATCCTTTGCAAACGCTTAACCTTCTTTCTTCTTTCTTCTTTCTCTCTCGATGGGCTGTCGATTCCTCTCACTCTCGATTGCCATTTGCTCTTCCTTTGTCTCTTCTCTCATTCTCGATCTAGAACAAAAAACTAGATTCGGTGGCTGCTCCTTCTTGATCTTCTTCTCCATTCTTCGTTGATTCCTTAGTTTCTGCGTTTTCGATCGATCTTCATCTTAGATGAAATAAAGTTTGAATCTCTGAGTTTTTTTCCCATTTAGATTCGATGGCTACTCCTCCTGCTAGGGCTATAGTCGATTACGATTATCTCATTAAGGTTCTTCTCATCGGTGACCTTTATCTGATCGTCACCGAGCAACCCCATCTCCTTCCTTTCGAGGCTATGGCCGGTGGCTCCAGTGATGGGAAGGGTTTCGATGCCTTATCCTTAAGATTGCTTGCTGCTTGAGCGCACGATTACTCGGCGCTGTGGGGGCTTTGTAGGCTTTAAGACACCCAAACAAATTTTGTTTGGTCTCGATTTTGGCTCGAATCAGAAATTTGGAGTTTGATTTTGTTTGTTGCTCGATTTCGTAGACTCATATTCATGTATAGGTTGGGTTTCAGTAGCTATGGGTTCATAATTTCAATTCTATTTTACCTCCATTGTTCCTCCTTGGTGATATGATAAAGAGTTTTCTAAACCGAACTGCCGAGGAGGTGAAGAAGATTGTGAACACTCTTGGGATATAGATGCTTATGGATCACGTTCTTGTTCTTGGGATATAGATGCTTATGTATTGTTCTTGAATTTTGAATCTATGCAGAACGGAACTGCCGAGGAGGTGAGGAAGATTGTGAACACTCTTAATGAAGCTCAAGTACCATCACATGATGTCGTAGGTAAGTTACGTTGATGGGAATATGATTGTTTATGAATTCTTAGTGATGTGAGTGTGGCTAGCAGTCTCGATCTTGAAAATGCTTGAACAGGACATGCTAATAAATTATTAGAAGAGTTTCCGAATTGCTTCTGTTCTAGATTTTTTTTGTCTCACATGGATTTGGATGTACAAACAAACTTGTTCCGCTGTATATGGTTGTTATAGAGTGAAGCTGAGGGTAGATCAATTGCTTATTTCTCTCTGCATACAATTTAAACAACAAGCCCTTCTCTCTTTTGTAATTACAGGAAGGTGTGACATGCCTGACTTGGATAGGAACCTCCAAGTACTTAGCGACGGCTGCGCAGATGGTACAATGAGCGTTTGGGACAACTCATTAGGAAACTGCATCCATACTTTTCATGGCCACCATGATGCGGTCCATGCCATTTCAGTCTCTACCAACACGGACTTCATAGTTTCGGTCTATGTAGACAACGCTGCTCGTGTCTATGAGACATTGAGTTCCAAAACAAAATGGCATAGGCAAAGTGATAAAACTTAACCCATATGTCTCAATCCCTTGATCAATGGTGGTATTATTATTACTTCTCGTATTGGTTCGGACATGTGTGGGTGCATCTGTTCGTTGTGTCCCTTTATTATTATATGCTTTGTGAGGGAATTCTTTTGTCAAAAAAGTTATTGATGTAAAAACATGGAGTTATCATGTCTTATCTTATCAACCTCTATTCAAAATCAATAAAAAAACACTATTAATACACAATCAATAATTAAAATTTAGATTTACAAAAAAAAAAAAAATTATGATCATTCATTTAAAATTTAGAGCATATGAATTGGAGTTTAGGGTATACATGTATAGGGTATAGGGTATTATATTTAGGATTTAAAATATAATTTTTAGTGTTATTAATAATAGAAATATAATAAATTTTTATGGATTAATGGGTTTTTGATTTAAGGTATAGAATTTTTTAAAAATTTAAGTATAATCATTTTCTAAATCCTAAACTCTAAACCCTAAATTTGAAACCCCAAACACAAACCCTAAATTTCTAACCCTTAATCATAAACACTAAATTTTTAAGTGTAATTATTAAACATCAACATCTTAACCGGCGATGTTTAGAGATGCTCATGCTTTCGTCTCTAAGTGCGACTTATGTCAGAGATGCAGGATCAGAGACTCGTCTCCCCAAAGCTTACAGAGAAAAACCTAAAAAGTCTGAAGAAAAATAAAGTCTAGCCTCCAAAAGGCTAAAAATAAGGTATATATAAGTCTAAAATCGGACTGGTTCAAGATGGGATGATTCCAGGACGAAACAGGAAAATTCAGAATTTCCTTTTTTTTCGTCTGGGTGCTGGCCCAGTCGGGCTGGGTGCTGGCCCGGTCAGGCTGAGATCCCTGCCGCATCGTCAACATTTTTCGTCTCTAGCCTGCTCGGGCTGGGTGCTGGCCTGCTCGGGCTGACCCTTTATTTTCTGCACATGCTTCTTTTGCTCGGCAGACTGACATGTATTCACTAAAACTTGCATAACTTTCGATCGCACCGTTGGAATGACCTCAAATTGCTTCCAAATGAAAGCTAACTCAATGCTCTAGCTTGTTCCATGATTTGAGCTCGATCCATTGGTGGAAAGTTCTTCAACTAATTCCAAACTTCTGACCCTTCAACACGATCATGAATCTTCTTATTTCCATTTGCAACCAAAACATCTTGTTTTCCTCCAAAACATATTAGAACCAGAAAAGACTAGATAAAAGAAATAAAAGACTCCAAAAACACACTTTGACTCGATAAAACAATGGATATCATGGTTGAAAACCGGTGAAAACCATGATATATCAACTCCCCTAGACTTAGCCTTTGCTTGCCCTCAAGCAAAACAAAGAACTTAGTTTGTGAAAGAAGTTTGAAAACACGGAAACTCACCTTCTCTTCAGAGCGTTGTAATGACCATTCATCTCATAATTCACACACTGCAAAACCAATCTCAATCGAACCACCATGTACTTCTCCGCGGACATTCGCAGCCTCCTAGATTCAACCCACAATTTCGCAACATTGTCCATAAGCCTTTCATTGCTGGGTCTCACCAGTGATCTCAATGTGAAGAACCTTATAGACTCATTCCCGTCCTTTGCCATGACAACTATCCATACAATCTTTGGTACTCTTTCTCTCCCCCAGACTTATTCTTTGTTCTCATCTTTTCTTTTCTTTTCTTTTCTTTTTTTTTTTTTTTTTTCCCCCCAAAGGTGTAGGCGAATAATGATATCACGGGAAATTTTCCTAACCTCGCTTCCAACTTTTGTGTGATCATTCCTCTCAAAGTAAAATAATGGGATCACAGGAAATTTTCCTAGCCCTTTACTCGAAAGAAAATCCTTTCATCTTTTCTGTTTTTATTTAACTTAGAATAAGGGAGAGGAGTACCATTATGTTTCACACATGATGCATTTGTCAGGCAATGAACGAGGAGTCAAGCCCTATGAACATCAATCACGTCTGATGAGGTAAAAGGAAGAGCTCAGAAATTAGCTCGGGTTTAGTGGATTCTGCTGGAAATATGGACTTCTCTAGTTAACTGATCAGCCTTTGGATTTTCATTAGTCGGATCTGAACTGATTCTGCAGCAATGGTTACTCAGATGAAATAATCAGGCAATAAACAAAGAGAAAGGTCATTATTCCCAACAAAATTTTGACTCAATAAAACATCTTCAGAGGGAAAACAAAAGAAAAAGAAAATAACATTAGTAAACGATGAATACCTTCCCCCAGACTTACTTCACAACGTCTCGGTGTGAAAATAAATCAAGAGAAAGGCAAAATAGATGCAAGGAAATAAAATAAAATAAAAAGAGAAAAACTTACCGGTGGGTTGCCTCCCACCAAGCGCTTGTTTTGAGTCATTAGCTTGACTTCGGTCTTATGTATCAGTCAGGAAGATGAGCATGGGAACTTACTCCAAAACAAGTTCCCCGATCAGTTATCTGAAACTCTAGAACCTTGCTCAACATTTCCTTCACAGCTTCTGCACCCTTCTCTTTAAACTCTGGAGTGAGAATAGTTCTAACCTTGGAGAAAGGCTTCGAACTTCCTTTGCACTTAACCTTATACTCAATCATGTCGCCAACACACCTCAAAGGTATCAAAATCATATGAGAATCTCCCTTGATTCTTTGGCTCTTCACCTTTTCCTTGGCCTTGTTCTTTTGACGGGCTTCCTTGTTGACGATGTGAGGGTCTCCATCCAGGACTTCCTTGACCTCACTCTTAGCAACAAGTTCTTTCGTTGTCTCGATTAACAACTTCTCCCCACTGATAATGGTCACATAAGATGCAATTTTGGTTGCTTCATTAGTGGGTAGGGCTTTGTAGAAGACATTTTTGTCAATATTGGAGAATGAGACTCTTCTATTAGGCAAATCCACAATTGCACCCACTGTCGCCATAAACGGTCTCCCAAGAATCAGAGGCATATCAGAATCCTTAATCATCTCCACCACCTGGAAATCAGTAGGAACAAGACAGTTTCCTACTTGAACATGCAAGTCATGAATGGTGCCATGTGGAATCGTGGTGGAAAAATCTGCAAACTTGAGAGATATCTGAGCAGGTCTCATCTCATCAATCCCGAGCTTCTCTGCAATAGCCTTAGACATGAGGTTTATAGAAGACCCAGAATCACAGAGAGATTCTTCAAATTCAACTCCCGAAATAGAGCATGGAATCACAAACTTCCCAGGGTCTTCCACCTTAGGCAATATCTTCATAGGAGGTGGTGTATTCCTTGCTTCAACAAAGAGGGCCTTGCCAACTGTAAGGCTTTCTCTGGTATCTCTAGCAAACTTCTGATATGCAGGATCGCCTCTAAGTGCTTCTTCAAACGAGACATCAGGAGAAACCTCTTTCACCATCTTATTGAATTCAGCTAGCTTCTCTTGTCAATACTATTCTTCAGTCCTTGAGGGTATGGGATTCTAGGGATGTACGGTAATAATTCTGTAGTTTTCTCTAATTCTTCTGGTTTAAGCGGTGCTGGTTCAATCTCCATCTTACTCTGAACTAATATTGCACTGCAGTGCTCTCTGGGATTTGTCTCAACTTTTCCTGGAAGAGTCCCTGGTGGTCGCTTGGCTGATGCCGAGATTTGAGCTACCTGAATGTCAAGCTTCTTCACGTGAGTAGAGAGAGATTCAATCTTACCATTGAGATCATTATACATGTTATCCACCTTGACATTGATCTCGCTAGCAGTTTTCTGCTGGTTGAGCAAGAGTTGCTGCATAAGAACCTTGAGTTCTTCTTGAGAGTCATTCGCAGAACTCGTAGAAACTTGGAATGGGACTGATGTTGTTGGCTGGAAATTGTTGAATGGCTGCTTCTGCTGAAATCCACCCCGAAATCTGTTATGGCCCTGATTTTGCACGAACTGATTTCCCGGAAAACCCTGAGAAAAGTTGGTCTGAAAACCCTGATTTTGCATGCCCGTCTGTCCTGTAAACCCCTGAAAAGTAGTGACGCCCGCATTTTGCATGGTCGGTTTTCCCTGAAACTCTTGACCCTGAACGTTTATTTGCTGTGGGTAGACTTGATCTTGCGGATTTTTGACGTTCGTGCTCCGATATGACAGATTCGGGTGATTTCTGTAATTTTGGTTGAAACCCCTGTTTTGCACAAAACCTTGCCCGTTCACATAATTCACCTCTTGCAACTCATCAGCCCCTTCTTCGGCGAATTCCTGGTAGAAAATAGGGTCCGTTCCATTCTCGTAAAATTGAACACTTCTTTGACCTTGACTTGCCTTCAATAGCTTATTCACCTTCTCATTCAGCTCGTCAATTTTCTGAGACTCGACGCTGTTGACACACTTGGACCTATCATACTCCGCACAGCGATTGTTGGAACTTGCAGCCAAGTTCTCAATCAATTGGTAGGCTCCTTCCTTACTCTGAGTCATGAAGTCCCCATTGCTAGCAGCGTTGAGAGCATTCTTGTAATCCCACTCAGCTCCATCGTAGAAGATACTAAGGATCTGTCCATCCGAGTATCCATGATGAGGGCACTCTCTGCGATACTCCTTGAACCTCTCCCAAGCCTCACAGAAGGACTCTCCTGAATGTTGCTGGAAGGTGGTGATCTTGTTCCTCAGCGAAGCCGTCTTGGATTTGGTGTAGAAGTGATCCAAGAAAGCAGCTCTGCATTCATCCCAAGTGGTCAACGATCCAGGAGGTAGAGACTTGAGCCATCTCGATGCCTTGTCTGCCAGGGAGAAAGGGAAGAGCTTGCACTTGATGTAATCAGCTGGCACCCCATTCGACTTAGTAGTGCTGCATATCTCCTCGTAATTCTCTATGTGGTCCATCGGATTTTCAGCTGGTAGACCATGGAACACGTGCTGCTTCACCAATCCGATCATCTGAGGCTTGATCTCGTAATCCTGCCTTGCAATGGCTGGTGGACATATAGCAGCTCTCTTCTGGTAGAAGGTATGGGGAGTGTCTGCATCCCCAATCGCAGGCGGTCGCTGATGTTGTTGTCGCAGTTGCAGTTGCTGCAACTGTTGCAACTGCTCCTGTAGCCTCTGAACCTCAGCTGCAGTAGCAAATGCCTCGTTGTCGATTTGATCACCCATTGTGATTTGATTCGACTTTTTCTTCCAGTTCTCTCTCTCTAACCTTGCAAGTTCCTGGTTATTGAAGTTGAAAAGGTTGTCAGCTCCTTTGCTTCTTCTTTGCATAAACCTGAAACACACAAGAGAGAAAGTTAGTAAATCTTAGTCTAAACTTCAAACAAAACTTCGAAGGTAATGCGATTGGTCCCCGGTAACTGCGCCAAAAACTTGATACACAGAGTTTTAACCCTAAAATATCACTGCAAGTGCACAGCAAACAAAGTAGTATTTAGGGATCGAATCCACGAGAACCAAGTGAAATGCTACGAATTATAATGGATGAAATTAAGCTAAGATGGTAATATGGTTGTTTGTTGAAAAGTGAAATGAAATAGCAATGTAAAAACGATTAAAATCAATTAAAAACAAGCGTTAAGTCTAGGGCAATTCGCAGGAATTTAGAGATCATGAACCAGACAATTATTCAGAGAATAATAAGCGCAATCTTAAACTCAAACATGAATGTTTAACCAATCCACTGTCGTGGTATCAATTACTTTATCTAGTAACCTAAGAATCTAAACTGTCGTTTGATCTTAGAATTCTAAACAAGCATTAACGAGCAGGTTTGATATGTTCACAAATTACCTTAACATCAGCTTTCATTGGCTAAGGACAATTTGCTCACCTATGTTCTATCAAGCAATCTATAACACTTTTGATGAATAGATTAAACCTAAAATCAGAGACTAAGTGATCAATTTAATCTAAGCAATGAGAACAACGATAGGTGAAGACAAGATGATAAACCCCTATCTATGTCTGATTCAATGATTCATAAATTTCTTTGAAACCCTAAACCTAACTATAAAACTACTCAGACATGGAAGCAAAGAAACAAGAAGGAGATGAAAGAGATTGCATAATTATATTAAGAATTAAAAACTGGGATTCAGATTTCTTCTCAAGAGATGCAGGATCAGAGACTCGTCTCCCCAAAGCTTACAGAGAAAAACCTAAAAAGTCTGAAGAAAAATAAAGTCTAGCCTCCAAGAGGCTAAAAATAAGGTATATATAAGTCTGAAATCGGACTGGTTCAAGATGGGATAATTCCAGGACGAAACAGGAAAATTCAGAATTTCCTTTTTTTTCGTCTGGGTGCTGGCCCGGTCAGGCTGAGATCCCTGCCGCATCGTCAACATTTTTCGTCTCTGGCCTGCTCGGGCTGGGTGCTGGCCTGCTCGGGCTGACCCTTTATTTTCTGCACATGCTTCTTCTGCTCGGCAGACTGACATGTATTCACTAAAACTTGCATAAATATCGATCGCACCGTTGGAATGACCTCAAATTGTTTCCAAATGAAAGCTAACTCAATGCTCTAGCTTTTTCCAAGATTTAAGCTCGATCCATTGGTGGAAAGTTCTTCAAATAATGCCAAACTTCTGACCCTTCAACACGATCATGAATCTTCTTATTTCCATTTGCAACCAAAACATCTTGTTTTCCTCCAAAACATATTAGAACCAGAAAAGACTAGATAAAAGAAATAAAAGACTCCAAAAACACACTTTGACTCGATAAAACAATGGATATCATGGTTGAAAACCGGTGAAAACCATGATATATCAGACACCATACCATATTGTCTATGGGAAGTCGTGTCATCTTCCAGTGGAGCTCGAATACAAGGCAGCCTGGGCCGTTAAGTTGTTGAACTTTGATATTAAGCCTGCTTCTGAGACATGGTTGATGCAACTTAACGAGATGGATGAGATTCATTATATGGTCTATGAGAATTCGAGGATTTACAAGAAAAGGACTAAGGCCTACCATGACAAGATGATCATTCCTAGAAACTTTGCTGCCAATGATCAGGTGTTGCTTTTCAATTCTCACCTGAAATTTTTTCCTGGGAAACTGCGATCGCGATGGTCTGATCCATTCACCATCAAAGAGGTGAGACCATACGGAGCTGTTGTGTTGCTGGAAACTGCAGGAGGTGAATTTGTGGTTAATGGCCAATGCCTAAAGCCATATCTCGCTGACACTGAAATCACTGAAGGAGACACCGTTCCTCTCAGTGATCCACCTCAAGCCTAGACGGCATCAAAGTCAAGCTCGTGACGTAAAACAAGCACTTGGTGGGAGGCAACCCACCGGTAAGTGTACATACTTAGTTTTTCGTTTGATTTCTAATTTTTGGTTTCCACTGTATCAGGTATTAAAATAAATAAAAAAGGTCAGATCGATCGATCCAGGGAGTGATCAATCGATCCAAAATAACGAGAATTTTCAGATCGATCGATCGATCCAGACCTAGATCGATCGATCCAAGGCCCATGTAAGTTTTTCGGTTTCGATAATTAGGTTTAACCCAATTTATTTCACTCAAAACAAACCGAAAACATATTTTTAACTACCCAAACTCGATTTTGAAGATCAGAAATCCGTTTTCTCTCCTTTTCTCTCTTCCACGCAAATTTTTGGAGATTTTTAAAGTTTTTTTTTCACAAAACCTAACTTCCTCAAATATTAACGGATTCGAGTGATTTTGGACCCTATTCCACTCGGATTTTTGTGCTCTCTCTGATTCTAGTACTCCCACTCTCGATCTGCAAAGGTACGTGCCTCTTTTCTCACTTTTTAGTCCGAAAAATATTGTCCAAAGTTGAAATTTTAGGTTTTGTGGTTTGTTCTTGGATGATTTCGTGGTTGATATGCTATCCTAGGATGATTTCGCACTACCCTCATGCCTTGTTTCATTGATTTATGTGATTGGATTTGAAATTGGTGATTTAGGAGAAATTTTTGGGAATTTTGTGAGAAAATTCGAATTTGCTTTGATTGGTGCTATGATGAGAAACATTGTGTTGAATTGGTTGTTGCAGTTGATAGTGATAATGCATAATATTTGAGTTTTGCAAATTTTTACATGTTTTCGAAAATTTTGATAAATGTGGAGTTGTTTGATTTTGCAGGTAATGGGTAAAACAGGTGGAACCGCTCTTCGGGAAACCCAACACGGGGTTTAAAGCCACAACAACCACAACCACAAATAGATAAAAACGCACAATCCTCGAGGCACAGAGACAAAGGGATAGCCACATCTTCGGGCCCTAATGTCGAAGAGGAAGAAAACGAGGAGGAAGGAGAGCGAACCACCGCTCCTTGGCCGAGACCCGATAACACACCCATCACGGGTCCGATGATCCCAGAGGTTCCACACATGACTATTGGAGAGATGCCGAAAAACTCCCGCTATAAGATGCGTAAGTACGGAGATCCATGGGCTATGTTTAATAGCACCTGCTACAATGGATTACTGCGTGTTGAGATGGCGCCTACGAAGTTTGTGTGTGGGCGGACTTTGCAGAAGATGGGTATCGCAGAGGATGTGAGAGAGATGTTGCAGAGGATGGGATTCATGACACTTTTATATCAGATGTATCCTCTCTATCCGGAGTTGGTCCGACAGTTTCTTGCTTCCGCTGAGCTTAAGTTCGAGGACATTGCAATTAATGTCGCAAGTGAAGGGAAGCTCTCATATTTCTCCAGCGGCATCCTTTATGAGATCTCCATCCAGGAGTTGTGTGATCTCTACGGGTTTGACACTTATAGGAAAAGTTGCAGGTTTTCGGATGATTTTCCATAAGCTGATGAGCTGTGGAACTTGATTGGTTCAAAGCCATACACATCACGTGAGGCTAAGTTGTCCTTGATTCGGAACCCGGTGATTCGAGTGGTTCCCAAGATCATAGGCACAGTCTATTTGCCAAGGAGGAGGCAGAATCTTTGAGGGAGGATGAGTTGCAGATGTTACATTTTGGCATTCCCTCATTTGTCCGCGACATCCACCTCCATTTGGGCTTACCACCAATTTTGGAGCGATCTTTGCATCGATTCTAGTGCAGAAGAAGTTTCGGGGACTTACCACTTCGAGATCGAGGACGGACTCTGTTGGGAGTCTTTTGACTCCAACTTATGTATCACGAGATTGACCTTACTTCGACCAGGTGTGTGGACACACTAGACCATTTTGATGAACAGTACCTCAGGCACAGCACCATCCTCAAGACGGGCTTCAAGTAGCAGTTCCATGACCGCATTGGCATTGCTTGTCTCTGTCAGCTCCTGCTTCCTGACCTTACCGCACTCACATCCAGGGAGAACCTGGAGTTCTTACCAGCACATGAGTTCTTGGTCTCCGCCTCATCCGCAGCTGCTGCACCGAGGCGCAGAGGTAGCTCTTCAAGAGCAAGTGCTTTACAACCTCACCTGGAGGATGATAGAGTGCCAGACTCTTTTGCACAACAGACATCTCAGGCACATGCTACGATGGAGCAGCTACTTCCCACATACACTGGTCAGTATGATCTTCCTCCACTTCCTGCAGATGCTACAGAGGAGGCTCGTTGGGCTTGGATGGTTGAGTCTCAGAGGACCAACAACTCGATGATGCAGAGAATTTGGAGAGCGCTTGCCAAGCTCACATGGCCGCGACCATCTTCGTGTTTCCGTGCCCCTGTGACTGGTAGAACGGCCACCACCACTGTTGCTCCTGGTGTTGTTGGACACAAGACTTCAGATGAGGATGATTCAGACGATGCATCCCGCTTATCCAGGCATAGGAGAGCACCTGGTGCGAGTCAGAATGTCAACCCCGATGGCGATCATCCTTGAGTGTAGTATCACATCTTTCTCCCTTGTACTTTTTCATTTTCCATTTTATTTTTATGTATTTCTTGCGTTAGTCGTATCCTTCTTCTGATTTATTTTCACACCGGGGACAGTGTGAAGTAAGTCTGGGATAGGGTATTTGCTGGGACCCAACGCTATTTTCTTTGTTTTGTTTCTCTTGAGTCCTTTTGATGTTTTATTGAGTCAAAACTTTGTTGTGAATGATGACTTTTCTCTTGGTTTATTGTCTGATTATTTTATCTGAGTGACCATTATTGCAGAATCAGTTCAGATCTGACTAATGAAAAATCCAAAGACTGACAAGCTAACTAGAGACATCCACATTTCCAGCAGAATCCACTAAACCCGAGCTAATTTCCGAGCTCTTCCTTTTACCTCATTGATGTGACTGGTGTTCATAGGGCTTGACTCCTCGTTCATTACCTGACAAATACATCATGTGTGAAAAGTGATGATACTCCTCTCCCTTATTCTAAGTTAAATAAAATAGAAATGATGAAATGATTTTCTTTTGAGTAAAGGGCTAGAAAAATTTCCAGTGATCCCATTATTTTACTTCGAAATGAATGATCACACAAAGGTTGGAAGCGAGGCTAGGAAAATTTCCTGTGACACCATTATTCACTTACACCTTTGATATATATATATATATATATAGATATATATATAAAAGAGAAGAAAAGAAGAAGAGAGGATGAGAACAGAATATGTCTGGGGGAGAGAAAGACTACCAAGGATTGTATGGATGGTTTGTCATGGTGTTGAACAAGAATGAGTCTAGAAGGTTCTTGGCATTGAGATCATCGATGAGACCTAGCGATGAAGGCTTATGGAAAATGTTGTGAAATTGTGGATTGATTGTGGGAGACTATGAATGTCTGCGGAGAAATACATGGTGGTTCGATTTGGATTGGTCTTGCAGTATGTGGATTATGAGATGAATGGTCATTACAATGTTCTAAAGAGAAGGTGAGTTTCCGCATTTTCAAACTTCTTTCACAAACTAAGTTCGTTGTTTTGTTTGAGGATAAGCAAAGGCTAAGTCTAGGGAGTTGATATATCATGGTTTTACCGGTTTTTGACCATGATATTCATCGTTTTATCGAGTCTTTTGTGTGTTATAGAGTCTTTTCAAGATCGGAACATGTTTGGATAGAATCTAAGGCATAAGGAGCAAGGATTGGAGCAAAGGAGCAGAAAATGGCCCAGATCGATCGATCTGCATATAGATCGATCGATCCACTGACCGTAACATCTCAGATCGAGCATTCAAGGCCATATCGATTGATCCATCATCAGATCGATCGATCCATCAGAACATAACATCTCAGATCGATCGATCCAAGCTCATCCGACCGGAAAAATGAAATTTTCAGTTTCCTTATTTTACTAGGTTTGCCATAGGTTTTCAACCAGTATGTCTTTATTATATATATCCGAGTTTGAGCCATTGTTTAGGCTACATTTTTACACACGCTTTCTATTATATTTAGATTTTTTGGTTTCTACAATTTGTAAGTTTTGGGGAGACGAATCTCTGAGTTTTTCTTCATCTTCTTATTGTTTCTCTGCTTCCATGTCTGAGTAGTTTCATAGTTAGGTTTATGGTTTCAAAGAAATTTATGAATCAGATATATATAGGGATTTATCATCTTGTCTTCACCTATCGTTGCTCTTATTGCTTAGACTGAATTGATCACTTAGTCTCTGATTTATGGTTTAATCTATTCATCAAAAGTGCTATAGATTTCCTAATAGAACATAGGTGAGCGAATTGTCCTTAACCAACGAAAGTTGATGCTAAGGCAATTCGTGAACATATCAAACCTGCTCGTTAATAATTGTTTATAATTCTAAGATCAAACGACATTTTAGACTCTTAGGTTGCTAGATAAAGTGATTGATACCACGACAGTGGATTGGTTATATATTCATGTTTGAGTTCAAGACTGCGTTTATTATTCCCTGACTAATTGTCTTGTTCATGATCTCTGAATTCCTGCGAATCATCCTTGGCCTAACGCTTTTTTAAATTGATTTTCACACCGTTTAATTTGCTATATTCATTTATTATTGCTACCAACAACCATATTGCTGTTTTAACTTAGTTTCATTCATAAGATTCGTAGTGTCATACTTGGTTCTCGTGGATTCGATCCCTAAATACTACTTCGTTTGTTGTGCACTTGCAGTGATATTTTTAGGGTTAAAACTCTCTGTATCACAAATCCATTAAAAATTCATGTTAATATGAATTAAATGTTTCTCGCACAATAGTCAAAGTTAAAATGATTAAAATGATTTTTTAGAGTTAAAAATTAATTTAGCTAAATATGAAGATTTATTAGCATGAAAGATTTATATGTCAACATGTAAAATTAATGTATTTGAATCGTAAAACTAAGCTAGTTGGAAACCAACAGTAAATTTTCTAGTTAATTAGTATTATCTTTATTTACAAATATAATACCGCATCATTTGTTTATTTATTATTATTATTGGAAATTTGTTAATCCTTTTCTTATAAGAAATAATTTAATATGTTTCATAGAAAATTAGAAATGTGTTATCCAAAAGATATATGATAAAAAAGCATGAAGAGGAATGCTAGCAAAAACAAAAGTACATATAAATATACATAAAAGAATGAGTATATATAAAAAATTTAGAATTTTTCTATTCTAACGGTTTAGAGATTTCCTAAAGGCATTGTGATTGAAAATCGATCTAGATGTTCAATCTTATATAAGGCACGGCATCAAGCGAAACAGTAGTGGAAAACACTTTTTGATAGGATTACGGAAATCTTTACGTGTTTTATCGATTGATCTTGGAAAATAAATGAACAAATGAGTGGAGTGGGATGGGTTCTTGAACTCCAAGAGATACGACGGATCTCTTAGGACTCAAGGGTAGCTGCCGACGCATTTTTCTTTGGAGATACGCGGACTGCTATGGGTCATGTTCATTCTTCGTAACAGATTCAAAAGAATTGATTCTAATGGTGTCTAATCCAGAGGCATGGCTTGATTTTTTCCAGAGTTAAGCAAATTGGCAACCTTACGCGAGTCCTACCTGCAGTTAACTCTTGTTCACCGAAGACGTGATAAGAATACGAAACAGTTTTTTCTTATATATACACTTCTATTCCGTATTGGTTTAATGATACAGACAATATATTTATTTAATTAAAAATGAAATGCGTTCGTGACCCAAAAAACATGTAATCCACTTTGGGATCATCTGTCTCGTCTTCCCAAACCAATTTAGATTCGTATATTGTTTCATCACTCACAAACGTGTATGCAACAAATAGCTATTGACAAATGTTGAGTTAAGGGATGAAAAAAAAAATCAAATTTTACCAAAATGAAAATGTTTGATATTGGTAAAATTTGATTTTGTTTCACGCTTGTGAGTGATGAACAATCAACGAGTCTAAATTAGTCTAGGAAGATGACATAGACGATCCCAAAATGGATTACATTTTGTAATTGGTCAATGACAGGCATGTGTTCAAACCCCTACGAATGACCAGTGGGAGACACAACCCTCCATTTTCTCCGTACAAAAATATTTGGTGAGATAATTTTCCAGGTTTGAAAAGTGACAGTTGATACTCCAGAAGCAACTCAAGCTAAGTATAAAAAAAGTTCTAAAACAGCTTATGCGTAAACGGGTGACTCGTTAACGAAAAAAAACAAATTGAAGGCCAGATCTCCTGCTACTGCACAAGCCTCAGATTCAGTGTACATCACCATGCTCAAAATCTTCACTTCTATAAAAGATAACAAACTTGCGTTTTAGGTTTAGAGCTTTCATCCGCAGTACCACAATTTGATGTGGATTTTGTAGTATCGTCTATAGATTTCATCTACACACAGAAAACAAACCCATTATAAACGTACTCTTAAGAAGCAAAACAAACAAGAAAAATGCAAGTTGGCGATGAAATGATTTAGGAATTTAAGCATACTCTTCAAAAAAAAACATAATAGAGGCTTAGCACATAATACCTTCTTCCACATGTTATGCATAGGGCTTAATATATAATCATATTTTATTGGTTTTATAATCCTTTCTAATTTTTTGAGCGGGAGTTCATATTATCAGATTCATCTTATCTATGATATGAGAAATTAAAAATAGAGAAAAGAGATCTAACAAGACGAAAGGTTTACTAATATTGAATACTGTAGCCTGTAGCCAAATCATATATAAAAAAGGATGGAACAACGAGAGTGAAGCCAAAAGAGAAGATAATTATCCACTCTTTCAAGCAATTGTAGCACATGCCTCACTCATTAATTCATAATTATATGACCTAGATGACGAAAATTACCTTCCAGCACTAGAGAGACGCCACGACGACGAGAGACAGTGAAGATCAGAGAGTCGAAGACTAAGCCACGGCTGGATAGAAAAGAGAGTCACTAATTTGCAATTTTTTTTTATCTAGGGTTTTGGAGATCATCGGTGAAAAAACGTTTGTAAGCTGAAGTCTTAGAAGAGAGTTAAAAGATATTTTGATCAATTAAATGGGCTTCGGTGTTAAAATTATTTTGTTTTGATTGAATCTTGACATTGGGCCAAAATATATATGGGTTTTATGTTTTAGACTAAAAATAAACATTATATAATATTACTCCGGATGTAGATATCCGCTAGATCTTATATTTTACTTTTCGGGTTGGTCTATCCAAATATTATAAATTTCGATTAGATTTCGGATCGGATCTTGGATCTCGAATAATAATTTTAAATCTACTTGTAACTACTATTATAAATGCATTGTTTAAAGGATAATTTCTAAAATACCATAAAAATAAGTTTTTTTCTACATATTACTTTCTGTCAAATTTATTATAGATTTTTAAAACTTATTAAATAATAAATATGACATTAATTTTTTAATTGTTATTTACTTTACTTAATTTCTTATGTTTTATAAATTTATATTTATGCATCAAAATTACGATTAATATAAATAAATAAAACTTAAATGAAATCTCAAATAATTTAATGTAAAATTGTTTGTTTTGTTTAAATTGTTCGTTCTTATATATAATTTTTGTTTTGAACCATAAAGATATGCTCATTCAATTTTCTCATAGAAGCCTAATTAAGACATCAATTGTTTACTTGTGTTTACGTGTGTGTATATAAAATGAACCACAACATCAATCATCTTATCAAAACATTTTGAAAAAAAAAAAAAAAATTCTATCTTAAAATGTGTTCTTTTTAATTTTCTTTTTGGGCTAATTTACCAAATGGCAGAAAAACAATAACAAATTCCATAGAGATGAACCTCATAATACATATGGGATGAATGGATAATTTTACCTCTCATTTGGCATTTTCTGACATTTTTCTAGAGAATATTGATTTTTTTTGTCTCATTCTAATCCTTGATTGATAATATATTTTCTTTAATATTGAATCACCTCAATTTTTATATATAAAGCAAAACTATTTTTTTTTTCTAGCATATGACATTATTTAATTTTAAAAAACACCCAAATTATTTTTTTTAGACCTTTTGAATTCAATTCCTATAACTTTTCTTTCATAAAATCTTAATTTTTTCGGTACTTTTCCAAAAAATTCATCCAAATGGACTTTATACTTAACATACCCGCTACTCAGCCAAATCCCCTCTCTTCACCAATTGACTATGGTTGCAACGTACAAATTTTTTTCCAGTGATGTCTCCAGCCACCCAAAACACCTTTCACCTACTTCTTATACCATGGCGCCGATTTTAAATCCATGTTCTGCAATTCAGGTAAACCTTTTCGCTTCCCTGACTCATATGTCAGAAAAGACGATATTAATCTTTCTGCACATTGAATCGTGAGATTCGTACAAGAGACGAACTCGCATTTTCCAAATCCAACTGGTGTCCCTCCTCAATTCGATCCTAGTTCAGTTTGGGCACAAACACTATTTCTACCTAATTCTGCGTGCTTTCATGCATCTTCTTCACTACCTTTCACACTCGAGGCAAACCATTTTCCTTGTTCATATATGAACCTCGCTCAAAAGCGATCCTCAGACTCTCAGCTTAATTGAGTATTGATGGTTGTAAATGGGCTCTAAATGCCGCCGCCTCTAGCTTTTCGCTACGTCTCTAATCCTTACCAATCACTCACGCATCCCATGTTACACATTCTCGATGAAGAGATGACAATGGCTCCCATTCTGCACTCGCTCTGGGAAAAATTGATCCTCATGTGTAATTTTATCATACACAAAAGAGCACTCACCAAACTCCTTCAAGTAAACAAAAAACATTTTCCAAGAGTCGCCTATATAAGTGACGCCTTTGAAATATATGTGATGTATGTCGGGTTTTATCCTAAGACTAACAATGTAAAGCTGCAAGTGCACATCAAATAAATTGTAGTACTTGAGGAATCGATCTCACAAAGACTTAGAATGCACAATAATTAGCCAAAAAATAAGAATAAAGCGAAGCAAATCAGAATTGATGGGCTTGATTGCAAATAAATAAAAGTAGTAAATTAAAATCGTCGTAAGGCAATAAAATTAAAACGTTGGACATTCAGGGATTTCTCAGAGATTCATAGTTTGAATTATTCAGGATTAACTCCTAGAGGCAATTAACATTGTTTTTCTTTTGTCATAGAACTCAAATCACTATGATAAGATTAACCCGCTCTCATGGCTGATAATCAAATATATCTAAACTATCATATTAATCAACTCTCGTAGTCAATAACATAGATAAACATGTATTTATAATCAAGTTCAATTTTTCATCTGACTCAGTAACTCAACTCTCGCAGGTTAAAATGCTAGACTAATCAAACATCAGAACAATAACTCAAGTAGTGTGAAAGCCGAAATCGTTCTAAAATTAATTCCTAGATGACAGTAAAGAAATATGCATTAAAATCATATCTAGATGAAGAACTACTCTAACTTATCAAGAGCGCCACTCTATTCATAAAACCCTATCTACTGAACCATGAAAAATCCTATGAAAATCCCCTAGTCCCAACAATAGAACTACTCAGACATGATAATGAAACTCATAGCAAAAGCATAAGAAATCATAATCATTACAGAGAAACGGGTTCAAAAATTTCTTCGTAGAGATACAAGAGGTGAAAATCGTCTCCCTTGAGGAACACAAATAAAAGAAACTAAAAACTTTGGTAAAGATGAAGAACTTTCCTTAGGGTATATTCCTTGAAAGATTTGGAGATAACATCAAAAAAGAAATATTCCCATATTTTAGGGCGATCGATTGATCGGTGCGGTGCGATCGATCGATCGCTGTTTAAAATATTTCCCAGACAAATTTGTGGATGCGCGATCGATCGATCGACTCCGTGCTGATCGATCGATCAGTCTTATGTCTTCTACTTGCTTATTTTGCATTCTTTTTAGTCCAAATTGCTGGTTTTGCATTCTTTTTAGTCCAAATTGCTCTAATTTCATGTAAAGATTCTAAGATCCACAAAACACTAAAAGAAGGCACAAGGTACCAAAATCAAGTAGTTTATTTATTTAAAACGTATTAAAAACCTATTAAAAACATAGTAAAAACATAGAAAAAACCGGTAAAATCTAAGGTATATCAAGTCCCCCAGATTTAAACCTTTGTATGTCTTCAAACAAACAACAGCTCAAGTTCAAAAAAGAGGTTTGAAAATCGAGGAAACTCACATATCTTTGAGATCATAGCTTTGAATCCTTGACCTGTAATCCACATGCAACAAAGTTAGCTCAAAGACATTCTCATCTTATCCCACCATGACCTTCGCAAACCTTGTCCATACTCTGAATCCCAAGCCTACAAAAACTTCAACTTCACATCCTTTGACTCTCTACTTTCATTAAGATTTGCATGAGATTTCTCTTTACAGAATGATCATTATTGTAAAAGAGGCTCATAAGCACGAAATTTACCATGATTTTTGTAAATCTCAAGGAAGAATCAAGCTCTGAAATCACAATCCATGTACTCCACCAGGTTTCCTCAATCCATGCATCTGCAGTGACTAAAAAACTGTGTCGATCCCTTTCTCTCCGACGTTTTACACATGTATGCACATATGAAAATGAAGATAAGAATGCATGAGATCTGAAAAGAGGTAGGGTTTAAGGTGGGGTACCAACTAAAAATGAGTTGGTCATTCACGATCAACAAAGAGTGGTAAATAGAATAAGAAGTCCTGAATATATGATTTATTTTCCTGATCTAACTCATTTAAAGAGAAAAATTAAGTCATGTTAGAAGTTAATATAATAGAGTCAAAATCAGATTTATCAAGATTAATGCAAACTGAATTTTTTGGGATTAGTCCAGTCGTTTGTCCTGAATAATCATGCTGCAATAGTCACTGAATCTCAAAATCAAAGTATTGTTCCTATAAAAGGTCATAATTCTCAACAAAAGTTTGATTCAATAAAAAAATTTAATTTAATTATTTTTAAATTACTCGATAAAACCAAAAACAAACTAAAAGAAAGCAAACAATGTCAGATACCGAGAAACCTTCCCCCATACTTAATTTACACTATTCCGGTGTGAAATTAAATCGAAGAAAGTCATAATCAAAATGAAGAATATTGAAAAGAATAGATAGAAAATTATACCTCCAAGATTGTTGGAAATACTTGTATGGGTCGATCAATCGATTGCGTACATGCAGTTTTGCCTTTTCGATTGTTTTCTGAAACACTAAGGTAAATTCGTTAACAACAAAATAAATAAACTAAAATTAGACACTTACCAGTGGGTTGTCTCCCACTAAACGCCTCTATTTAAAATCGTTTAGCTTGACTTGGATGCTATTTTTCTAGGCGTGGTGAGAATAATCTAAGGAAATCGGTGTTTTTTTAGATTTTCGGTGTTGCTTGCTGCTGGATCAGGAGCTTTGTGCTTGATTGCCAGCTTGTCATGTCCATCGTCCTTAGAATGTTAGATTTAAGAAGCACCTTCTTTGTAAACTCCACCATTTGTTGAGTTTTTTCTTCACTTGCTCTTTTGAACTCAGGAGATATCACGATTTCATATTACAAAATATCCTCTTCATGAATTTGTCAATGTCCTTGACTACCTTGTCCACTTCTTTAACAACTTTAGATTTGTTCATCTTATCTTCAGGATTTAAAGCCATCTTTTTCTCAATGTTAATCGTTCCTGCATGAAAACCATTCAAAGAGACTGTAGGGTAAAAAACTTGATGTATGTCAGGTTTCACCCTAAAACTAACAATGTAAAGTTGCAAGTGCACAGCAAATCAATTGTAGTACTGGAGAAATCGATCCCACATAGACTTAAGTGCACAATAATTAACAAAGAAATAAGAATAAAGCTAAGCAAATAAGAATTAAAGGGGTTTGATTGCAAATAATTAAAATCAGATATAGATGAAGAACTACTCTAACTTATCAAGAGCGCCACTCTATTCATAAAACCCTATCTACTGAACCATGAAAAATCCTTTAAAAATTCCCTAGTCCCAACAATAGAACTACTCAGACATGATAATGAAACTCATAGAAAAAATAGAAGAAATCATAATCATTACAGAGAAAAGGGTTCAAAAACTTCTTCGTAGAGATACAAGAGGTGAGAATCGTCTCCTTTGAGGAACACCAATAAAAGAAACTAAAAACTTTAGTAAAGATGAAGAACTTTCTTGATGGTATATTCCTTGGAAGAATACTGAATTGACACAATAAAAAACTAAAGAGATGATTAGTTGCTCAGCTTGCTTTTTTCTATACTCCAAGGTGACTCTAAACGATTAAAAACCAATTGCGTTTTCTAGATAGGAGACTGCGGAGACATAAAAACGGATCTCCTAGCTTCACCTTGAACCTTTCTAGATGTCAAACCCTTTGAAATGTCGCTAAGATCCATTCGCCAACTTTCTTCGACCACCACTTATTCCACCTCTACTTCTTCTCTCGCATTCACTCTCTCTAATAAGTAATTATTGACTTTTAGGTGAGCTCTGGTTAGTTTTATTTGAGTTACCATCAATGCGGTGGGATGTAGATGATATAATCTCTTATCATCTTGATCCCTTACTATCTTTTCATGTGTTCTTACATGCCATTATATTCTTAAAGAGCTCATCATTTACCCATAATAGACAGTGATTTTGATCATGGGCGAGTCTTTAAAACTTAAAATAGTACTTTAATAGCTTCTCGTATTCCAACTCCACCATGATTATTTCTCATGTCTTGAACTTAATTTTTCTCTTAAAGATCAATAGCAAGCTCTGATTCTGGCATACTCCAGGGAATATGACTGCTTAGTGTTCAGTTCATTCTTTTCAACCTTATCCATATCTTTTACAGTGTTCTCTACTTTTTTGTTAGAGGAGATGTAACAGGATACCACAAATGCAAATCTCAAAAAAGATTTGGGTTAAGAACTTTGGGGGTTGGTTTGAAACCCATTTTTTACTCACTAACATCCAACCATTTAAGACCCGTGGGGCTATGTGCATGAGCACAACATGATCTGCTTTCTCCTCGAAAATAAACTTGTTATTGCTCTCAACCACTCATCTACCTCTGACTCTGCCATCGAGTTCCCAAATCTTGGGCATCGCCACCACCACTCATGCATGTTTCTAAACTACATGATTTACAAACCTCACAATAATGGTAATTTAATGCTCTTTAATCATATCATGATTGTCCAAATTCGATACATCTACTAGGTTTTTCGGGTGAAACCTCCTCTTTTTCACTGATACTCTTCAGGAGATCCTCGTTGAGAAAATCAGAGGGATGAGCTCGCTATTGGAATCGAGACGGTGATGGTAGATCTAACTAATTCGAAAAAACTTTACTCTCTTATGTTGAGCTAAGAATTTATACGTTTGTTGATAGAGAAAAATCAATTTTCAAAGATAGAAAGTTAAAAGAAATTACATCCACACTACTTCACCTTATTCTTCCGAAGCTTAAAGACTACCGAAAGTTAGATCTAGAAAAAATGGACATAATCGGTATGAAATCATGTAGATTATGTTAAAAGGGAAGCGCGACCCATGAAAAAAAATCATACACAAAAATCGTAGTATTTTCCGCGCACGTTTGCAATTATAAATGTAAATCTAACTATTTCGGAGAAACTTTACCTTTTGAAATATGACCTTATCCCTTCGTTGACAAAGAGAAAACAATCTTCAAAGATGAAAAGTTTGAGGAAATTCGATCCACACCACTCTATCCAGTGCCACCAAAGCTTAATGACTACCGAGAATCGGATCTAGAAAAAATTGGCTAGAAACGATATAAAATTTCGATACAGAATGCTAAAAAAAAAACGCCGTTCTGGAGATAAAGTCATAAATGAAAACCCTAACATTTTCGGATGTACGTTTGCGTATTTATAGTATTTCACTTACACATATATTAAAAAATAATATTCTTTCTTTTTTACAAAAATGTACGTAAACAATTTTTAAAATATTCATGTCTCAATTTTTAATATATCCTTTCCGTTTTAATATATAAAAAATTTTCGAAATTTTTTTATTTTTTCAAAATATAAAATGTCAATTTTTAAATTTATTTATTACTTTATAGCCGTTAGTATTTTGCAGTCTCTTTCATGATTTGTTAAATTAGTTTTAATCAACTAATATTATATATATAAAAAACAAATTATTAATCTTCAAATTTTTAGGTAAAACATATCTGATATTTTAAAACGAGTGGAATATTAATTATAATTTTAATTCAATTTTATTAACGTTTGAAAAAGAAAGTAATCATGTATCTATTTAAAATTATTTTGAAATTCTGAAATGATATTTAAAAGTAAATAACTCTGAAATAATACTTGCTGAAACAAAAAGAGTATTAAATATAAATGTGTACGTTTTTATTTTGGTATATATAGTGGTTTTTTTTTTTTTTTTTTTAACATAATGGTTTTCTTCTTACGACTAAAAAGGTAGTTGATGATTCATGAATGAAAACTAGTAAAAAAAGCAATACTGACAATTAATTGGAAGAATCCATTGAATTATAAATTTCAAAGTGCGTAAAGGAAGGAGAGAAAGGATTCTGTCATTAAATTAAGAGAGAGGAACGTGCATGGTTGCCACTTGTCCATGCATCTTCTTCTTATTGGAACACTATAGACGTATTCCAACTTCACGTACGTTTTTTTTCTTCCTTCCCCAACCCCCCCCCCCCCCCCCCCCCCCAAAATATCCGTATCCGTATCAATTTTGGTCCGGAATTTATATTATAAGGTCTGTTTTTATGATAATCTCTTCCAAAGCAACTATATAGTCTCGATCACTCACTAGTGGTTCTTGTATATAGCTAGATATGCTCAATCACAAAAAGATTTATGTTGTTAAATAGATCGTACACACGAATATACGTATATACAAATCACATGTTGACCACTAAGTAATACTAAGAGTAAACACAATATTGACTTAAACTATAGAGTTTAATGTTGTAAAGAGAGAGAGAAGAAGAGGAAGAGGACGCCATTGAATTCTGGAAAAGAGGGAGGAACAGAACTTTTGCAACACCTGTTCACCATTCACCTTCCACTCGTCTCTTTCCTCTTGGTTCCTCTTTTTAACTTAACCTCTCTTTTAAACTATGGTTGAGTTTTTTTTTTTTTATAAAAATAATAATCAACACATTCATTTAGTGGCGTTAGATCTCTCGCTATCATCATAATCCTTTTTAAATCTCCTCCTCCAAAACCCTAGATCATGAATGTGAGTTATACAAATGTCACTCCATACCATAAATAGTAAAAACTAAAACTTTGTTTTAGAAAACCCAAATCTCTGATTGCCCAGCGTCCATTTTAAGCCACTGTTTCGATCTGCACAACACACACAAACACAAACACTCAGTTTCTCTCTCTCTCTCTTTCTCTATCACTGAAACCCAAAGCCATCCACCATTTGTTCTTTTTTCCTTCACCACACTGTTTCTTCCACTTTCTTGTTTTCACTTATTAACCAATTGAGAGATTTAAAAAAACGATGGATGAAGGTGCTGCAGCTGCTGCTCATGATGTGGAAACCAAGGCCTCTGCTTTAATGGCAAGTGTTGATTCCGGGTTTGGATCCGGGTCGGGTCATGATCATGGGTTATCGGCGTCTGTGCCTCTTCTTGGTGTTAACTGGAAGAAGAGAAGGATGCCACGACAGAGACGATCTTCTTCTTCCTTTAACCTTCTCTCTTTTCCTCCTTTGCCTCCCCACGTGCCAACTCCTCTTCCCGCACGTGTAAGCCCCTCTTTTTTCCCTCTCTCAAACCCATATTATTAATTTTTTTAAATAAACTTTTTTATGATTCTCTTTAGTTCTTTTTTTTAGATCTGTGTGGATCCAAGATTTTATATGTATCTGATCTATGTATATTTCCATTTGATTATTGAGTTTTTTTATTAAAAAGTTTCAATGTATATTGTGATGATGATGACAGAAAATAGACACACGAAGGCTAAGATTCCTTTTCCAAAAGGAACTCAAGAACAGTGACGTCAGCTCTCTTCGCCGAATGATACTCCCCAAGGTACCATCTCTGATTATGATCATGATGGTTTTGTATGATGATGATGGTAGATGATGATGGTAGATGATGATAATAATGATGATGCAGAAAGCAGCGGAGGCTCACTTGCCGGCGTTGGAATCCAAGGAAGGGATACCTATAAGAATGGAAGATTTGGACGGTCTTCACGTTTGGACCTTCAAATACAGGTACTTTTTATTTTCTAACTTAATGTTATATAATATGGTCGAATCAACTATTCAATTTCACAAGTTACAAAACTGGGTTAGCACGAATCTATATATTGAGACACTATATATACGGAATCGGTATAGATCTATAATTTTGATGATAATATTATCTTTTCCATGTCGATCTTTAAAATCTTTAAATTGTGGTTTATGCAAATCTTCATAGTCGCTTTCAATTTGTATTTTTGGTGGAACTTATATCATTAGGACCGATCGATCTCATGAGATCTTTGAGTCTTTGGCCTAATGTTGTGATCTTTAGGTACTGGCCAAACAACAATAGCAGAATGTACGTTCTAGAAAACACAGGTAAACTTGTAACCCGGAATTATAATCAAAGTTCCCTTTTTAATTATATTCGAAATGTTTATATGTCGTTAAACAATCGAATCGAGGATTAAATCATTGTTATAATACTCGATTCGAGCCGGGTTTTGTTTCCAGGCGACTTTGTGAATGCTCATGGCTTGCAGCTAGGTGACTTCATCATGGTCTACCAAGATCTCTATTCTCACATTTACGTAAGTCCCACGTTACTAAAACATGTCATATATATATATGCCCAAATTTTATTTATTTATATTCAATTCAGGTGATACAAGCAAGAAAGGCATCAGAAGAAGAAGAAGACATAACCAATGTTGAAGAAGATGACGTTTACACAGACTTAACAAGGATTGAAAACACTGTGGTTAACGATTTTGTCCTCCAAGATTATAATCATCATTACAACAACAACAACGCTAAGTGTTCTTACTATTATCCCGCCATCGATGACGTCACCACCGCTGCCGCAACCTCCGCTGCCGCAACCTCCACCACCGCATCTTTCGTCTACGACACGACGGCTCTAACCTCCAACGACACTCCTCTCGATTTTTTGGGTGGACTCACGACGACGACTAATAACTATTACTCCAAGTTTGGATCATTCGAGGGTTTTGGATCCGTTGAGAATATATCTCTTGATGACTTCTACTAGATCGAATCGATCGATGGGCTCATGATGATTCTTGATATGGTGATCAGCTTTTTTTCTTTCTCTTATAATTATAAATTAAATGCATTTTGCATATCCTCAAAGTGTTTAATATTACAGTTTATATATATGAAAATCATAGCTAGATGGGAGTAACGGAGGTGTTTTGTGTTTTATGAATAAATGTAATTTTGTGTCGTGGCTTTAATTTATTAAATCCTTGCCCGACATAAAAAACAAAAACACCGTTTTTTTCTTTTCTCTTGTAGTAATATTGACCGTTATATATAAGAAGTGGTCTTTTAAAATCAGACTAAATCTGATTTTTATAAATTATTTGGTCTATTATTTATTTACCATTTACAATGATTTGTTCACATTATTACGAAATAGGAACAGTTTTATATTATAATGTATGAACCAATTTCAAAAGAACACATGGACAACATGTTCCTTTAAAGAAATTTAAGATGAAAAACTAGAAAGAAGAAATTATCGGAAAAGATATGAAAAGAGAGAAGGACAAAAACATTTTAATTTGTAATTTCGTTTCACTCATCGTATAAAACGCCTAATATTATTACATACTAGATAAAGGACCCGTATATATACGGGTCTGTAATCTAATATTTTATAAATTGTAAAAAAAGTTAATCAATTAAAAATAAAAATAAAAATTAAATCACCTGTAAAAAATAAATAAAATAAAATTGAGAACGTTGATGCAAAACCACTAATTCAGAAGCCTAACATTTATTTATTTACTTCGATTATTTTATTATTTGATTTTTAATTAAATTTTATCACATATTTTCAAATTATTAGTTTTTTTATTCTATTTGAATTAATATTACTTTTTAATCCATTTTTAAAATCTTGATGAATTTATTCTCATGTTTTAGTTGAATTATTTTGACTCCTTTAATATTTTATAAACCGCACAAAAATGGAAAACAAAATCATATCTTTCGTAAAAATGAATAAAATAAGATTGAAAACGTCGATGTGAAACCGCTCATAAAAAAACCTACAAATTATATATTGATTTTGATTCTCCTTTTTTTTTTATATTAACTGAATTTTCAATTAATGCTTTCACTTATTTCTAAATTATTAGTTTTTCCTATTCCTATTAAAATTATGTTTACTTTTTATCATGTAACTACTCATATATCTTTTTTTAACTCTTGACAAATCGATTTACGTATTTTTATTTGAATTAGACTTACTCACATTTTTTAATTATATTTGAATTTTTCTTTTTCACTTATGAATCAAGTATTATCTTTCTTCCAATGAAAAACGAATTATATGTGTTTCATCACTTTGTTTCTTACTTTTTATAATTTTCACAACATGAGAAACTTTCAAAATAATTTTTTTCTCATACATCAATTTTATAATATTTAGGATGTCTACATAGTGGTAAATCTTTAAAAAACCACAATACAATGTATATTTTGTTAGTCTGATTTCAAAATATAATGATATTAGATTTTTTTTAAATGAAAAAAATTATTTTAACATGTGGCTAAAGCTAATTGGAAACAAAAATTTTAGAAGAGATTATTGAAAATTTTAATTTTTTGGTGGGAAGATCGAGAGAGTACAAAATTGTTTAAATAAAGGTGAAATATTATAATCCTTAAAGATTTGGGTATGTAAACCTAATTCTATTCAAAAGATTTTTACACGCGTATTTAATATTCTAATGAGAAAACGTTTTTGATTTTTTTGTCATATTTATTTCTATTTAAAATCAAAATATATGTAAGCGTATATATATGTAGCTTATTTACTTCTTTTTTATGAATTACTAAAATAAGCTAATTGGAAAATGTTGAGATATGTTGTTTTTATCGAATAAGAGAGTAATCGATGGTTTTTCTAGTAAAAAAGTTGAAATAAAATTTGTGGAAGAACTTATTGAAATTTGAAATTTCTTGGTAAGAAGATTGAGAGAGCACAAAAACTTGTTATATAAAGGCAAAATATTATAATCTTTGAAGATTTGGGTATGTAAACCTAAATCTATTTGAACTCAAAAAAATTTTACACGTGTATTAATTAATATTCTAATGAAAATTTTTTGAAACTTAATTCATCTTAATAAACGTAAAGAAAAAGAATGGTTGTACGAAAAAACAAAACTGAGACATATAATAAAATCAATATTTAAAAGAATAGACTATGTTTATCAACTAATTATTTTAATGAATTATTTATTAGAAACTAATTTTTTTTTTAATATATTATAATCTACTTGATAAATATAAATATATAAGTTTAAAAAGAAATAAGATTTGTATGACACATGTCAAAATCTAAGTGAAAAAAAAATTACATGTGTCAAAATCCGATCGACCGGCTGACATGTGTCACGATCATATTAATTACGAAGTTTGACACATCAAACTTTATATAATAAGATATATAGATATTTGTTTAGGATCTAGATTTTTTTTTCTTTCTTTTAGCCACTTACACCTCGATAAAACACGTATAATTGTTGAGAAAATATTTGTCCGTACAGGTTGTTTTGTATATTATGTTATGTGTGTAACCGATTATGCAACACATGTTTTTTCACACATATTTTTCTGTGTGATTACACACAATTTATTTCCAGTATTTAAACAAGATTTTTCACTTGAACATATCACATTCTTCATAATCGGGGTTTCATTCCTATAGTCCATAGATTTCAGTGTTATTTCATTCCTATATATATTTTTTTATTTTGTAATGTTATTGTTTTATATATGAAGTGGTCTTTTAAAAGCAGGTTAAATCTAATTTTTATAAATTATTTATTATCATTAACAATGATTTTTTCACATTTTTATGATGAAATATATGCAGAAGAACATATGAACAACATGTCCCTTTAAAGAGATTTTAAGAGGAAAAGCTAGAAAAACAAATTATTGGAAATTTTATTAAAAAAAAGAAAGACAAGAACATAGAACTTTTTTAATTTGTGATTTCGTTTCTCTGATTGTATTAACGTGTGATATCATTCATATATAGAGACATTTTACCTTTTGCAGATCCAGATTTGTTTTTTCCTATTAACCACTGACACCTCTACAAAGCACGTATAGTTGTTGAGAATGATTTTTTCATACAAATTGTTATGTATGTTATGTTGCGCATGTAACCGATTATGCAATAAACGTTTTTTCACGCTCCTTTCTCTGTGTGATTAGACGCAATTTATTTCCAGTGTTTGAACAAAATTTTTTTTACTTAGACTTACAACATTCTTTATAATCGGGCTTTCATTCCTTTAGCCCATAAATTTGAGTGTTATTTCATTCTTATATTTTTGGAATTTTTTTTTGTTTTTCTTGTAATGTTACCTTTATATATGAAGTCGTCTTTTAAAATCAGATTAAATCTAATTTTTATAAATTATTTGGTATCATTAACAACGATTTTTTCACATTATGGTGAAACAGATGCAGAAAAAAATATGGACAACATGTCCCCTTTAAAGAGATTTAAGACGAAAAGGTAGAAATGAGAAATGATCGAAAAATATGAAAAGAGAGAAAGACAAGAACATATAACTTTTTGAATTTGTAATTTTGTTTCTCTGATCCTACAAACGTGTGATATCATTAAATATATAAAGACAAATTACCTTTTGCGGATCCAGATTTGTTTTCTTCTCATTAGCCACCGACACCTCGATAAATCACGTGTAATTATCGAGAAGAATATTTTTATGTACAAAATTGTTCTGCATATTATGTTGTGCGTGTAACCGATTATACAACACATGTTTTTTCACGCACTTTTCTCCGTGTGATTATACACAATTTATTTTCAGTATTTGAACAAGAGTTTTTACATGGGTTTACAACATTCTTCATAATTGGGCTTTTATTCATTTATCCCATATATTTAAGTGTTATTTTATTACTATGTTTTTTGAGAATTTTTGTTTGTTTCTTTTGTTATATTACCGTTTAATACATGAAGTGTTCTATTAAAATCAAACTAATATAATTTTTATAAATTATATGCAACATATGCTTTTTCACGCGCCTTTCTCTATGTGATTACACGCAATTTCTTTTCAGTGTTTGAACAAGAGTTTTTACTTGGACTTACAACGTTTTTTATAATTGGGCTTTTATTCATTTAGCCTATATATTTGAGTGTTATTTCATTACTATGCTTTTTTGGGATTTTTTTCTTTTCTAATATCCCTTTAACATTATTTGTAAAGTGATTTTGGAAAAAACGCTTACGTGTCACCTCCACAATCACTTTCACCAAAAAAATTATGACGTAACTCGAAAAAATATGATTGGGATTAAAAAATAATGACATGGCAAATTTTTTAAGGAATTTTCGATTATAAATTTAAATTAATCATAACTAAATCTCTTACGAAATCTTTCATAACTAAATTTATATTTATTTATTAAAACTTTAATTTAAAATTAACGAAAACAATATATTCCATAAATAAATAGTTACTAAATTTTGTGACTGAACTATCAAAAAAATATGTATTCTTTTAATTAATAAATTTAAAAATGTTTAATTACTACTTTTTCTTACATATTGAAATTTGACCCAAAATACGTAAATCTATGAAGTTTGATGGAATTTGATTTAACAATGAACGGTTCTTATCATACCTTAAAGTATTTATTTTATATTTGGTTGCATCACTCATCTCAAGTATAATTTTTTTGGTAAAAAGTAATTAATTTTGTTTTTTAAATTCAATTAAAAAGTATTAACTAATAGAATTAATCCAAAATCTAAAACAAAAAAATTTAAAATTTAACTTTATTTTCACCATTACTATATCTTTCTTAAATTTTAAATTCTAATCAGAAGTATTTGGAAAAAAAAAAATCCAAACCAGATTATAAAGAAAAAATATAAAGATGAAGTCGGTAAAAAAGTGAAAAATGTAGGAGATGAAGAAAAAAAGGTGAAAAATCTATATCAATTTTTTTTTTTTTTCAAATTCTGAGACACAAACTATGTTGTTTTATTTTGAAAATGTGTTTTAAAATTAGGTATGACGTGAATAAAGTATTTTAATATTCCATTTGTATCACTTTAGATGATGTTAAAGGATGTTGCACACATATTAAAAAACAACATAAATAATATAATTTTTATGTACTTTCTACATTAAACAATCATTTATTATGTAAATAAAATTAATTCAACCAATTACAAAAAAACTATAAAATTCAATAGTCACAAAAGCTAAAAGATATTAATTTTTTTACCTAGAAAAATGAAAACATCAACTAAGTTGATATAAAAAAACTTTGTCTAAAACATCAATTAATTTGATACAGAGAGTATGAGATAATAAATATGTATCTAAGAAAATTTTCAATAAATATCGAAAATGACTTATACCATCTTACGCAAAATATCAAATTGCTTTAAATTTGTTTTTAAATTATTATCCCCGCGTATAACGCGGGAAGTCACCTAGTTATTGTTTTATATATGAAGTGGTCTTTTTTTAAAATCAGTCTAAATATAATATTTATGAATTATATGGTACCACTAACAATGATTTTTTTACATCATGACTAAATAGATGTAGAAAAACATATGGACATTCAGAACAAAATATTTTCTCCAGATATTATGCTTTATTTGAAAAGCACAAAATGACAAAGTCTATTATAATATTACTCGGCATCCCCATATATTAAAACATGCAATGAGTGAGGCCACGACCTGGTAGAATGCACAAGATAAGTGTGAAGAAACGGTTCTCTCTTCGATAATGTTTGTGGCGCCGATTGAGGATAAAATTTGTCAGATAGATGATTCTTGGAAATGTGATAGTTCTTTCTCTAGATTAGGTTGGAGTTGTGGTAGACCATAGGGAAAACCTTTACTATTAAGAGAAAAAGGACAACGACAAAGCTTGTTCACATACATACAAAGCTTGAAACCATATTTTGAGCGATGAAATACACGTTATTGCATCAGGAAGTAGCCTTATCCTTCCAAACCAGTTCCATGAAGCTAGTAAAGATGATAGTGAATCCATTGGATTGGTCGGCGTCCTCGACTCAGCTAATGAAGTTCTTGGGTATAAAGGCCCGTTTTCACTCTCTTTCCTATTTTCATCATGTGTTGAATGTAAAAGCAGACTATTTAGCATATAACGTTAGATCCCGTTCGTGTTTTTCAATTATGTAAACTTTATCCTCTCGGTTTGGTTAACCAAACTATTTATTTAAGATAACTATGTGTGTTGACATAAAAAGCATATGGACAACATGTCTTTTTAAAGAGATTTAAGACAAAAATCTAAAAAGGAGAAATGATGAAAAAATTATGAAAAAGAGAAAACCAAAACAACATAAAGACTGTAATTTAAGAGTGAGAAGCTTAAGCTAAATACTAGCTATTACCGATCAAGGAGTCAAACTGTGGTAGAGAGGCATCGACCGATATGTAAGATTGCTGATGAAGACAAAGATTGCGGTCCCTCAATGGATAATAGATATATCTTATTTGCAGTGTGGTCATCTGATTTACCATAAGATGAAAGAGATAAAGTAAACAATTCTGTAAAAGACAAAGTAGGTTTTGGTGAAAGAGTGCATGAGGATAAGAAGTGTTAATTGGCAGTGGGAGAAGACGAGAGATTAATTAGAAAAGAGGATAAGTTTATAATAGATGAAGAGGGGGAGGAGAATAGTGGCTAGGATGAGAAAATGGAGTAAGAGAGAATGGATGTAGTAAGAGTTTTGAAGGAGGTAATCGGTGGAAGAGTGGTTAAATAGATGGAGATAGATATAGTAATATAAGGTTCTTACTAGAAAGAGGATGGTGGAAAAGAAGGTATCTATGGCAGAAAGTGATGATGTAGTATCTTATGAAGTCAGTTTGGATGTCATAACATTGAGAAGAGATGTTGACGCTGCATTTCCTAAAAGTAAAGGAGCATTAGCAGCCAATGCATTGGTTGGTGTGGCGGTCACATAAGTAGCCAGTGCATTGGCTGGTTCGACATTAGCATCAATGGTTTTCAACATTTTATGAAGACTTAGTAGCAATAGTGGTCTGAGTAATGATGAGAAAAATGTTGTTTTTGTACCTGTTCTTGAGTTATATCAAAGAAGTTTTTTGTTGCATGACAATTTGGTTGCAATAAGAACATGTTGGAAGGAATCCAATGATACTCAACTTCTATAGGGAAAACTTGACCATTTTCCCTCTTAATTTCTACCATATAAGACAATGGTTTGGTGATGTCAACTACAACTGTAACATGTACCACGCTCAGACTAATGAGAATCTTTGAGTAGTAATCAATTTTAATTAGAGTATCCAACTAATCATGATGAACTTAAACCTTATTGATGTATCAAGTAAAAGAAAATCCCCTTAAAGTGAGACCACATTGGAATGGAGACAAGGGGAGAGGAAGAAGCATAATGGCTAGTAGTCCATTATATTATATGGAACATGACGGTACCCATATACCAGATTTAATAATCCATAATTTTGTTTCGAATAGAATCATATGATACTCTAACAAGTATATATCTAGCAAGATGGTTGGCATAATCTTGATTTTGCCCCATATCAAGACAGTTTGAATTTGACCAAAAGTTGGTGTTCTTCCATGGAGATATATAACAATAAAATCTTTATGCAATTCATCATTTTTAATAAAAATAGCATCATGTATTTTCATATGAGGTTTACCTAAAGCAGAGATAACTTTTAGAGATTTTTCTGCTAAATTTTTGAGTCTATTAGTTTATGACTAATTTGTAGTGTTGGTTGGGAGAAGAGAAGTAAAGGCAAACATAACTGAGGGGATGAAACCATGGAGGGCATGAGTTGGGGCAGCCAGAGCAATGATATTTCTAACTACTAGAGCAGGAGCTGTTGTCGGTAGAGGCAAATTTCTAAATCAGAACGACTCACAAAAATATGGAGAAAACTACTAGGAGTAGAAGTAACTATTAGAGTCTGAGAGATGGTCACAGAAGCTTAAGACGCAAAAACCATGGATGCTGTGAAAGTAGCAAATGACGAGTTCTTTCGTTGAGATGGTTTCCTTTTCAGACTAATAAAACTTAGGATTTTAACAAATCTAAGGCCGTTGTAATCTATTAATTTCAATGAAAAGTGATAATGACTCATGTTAAAAGTTAGAACGTATAATTACTTCTACAATTAATAAACCTTATAACTAAAAAATCATTTTACTTAGAAAAAAGAAAATCAGCCTATTCATTTAATTAAAAAAAATCATTATATAAATAAATAAAATCGGTGGTTAATTTTATGTAAAACTCTAATACACTTTGATCCTCTATCTAGCTTCCAATATATATAAGAACGAAATCGAAAAATTTATAAAACTTCTCGGCGAACAAAAACTAGAAAATTCGTTAATAACTTTTCTTCTTGGCTTTATATGGTTTATGATTTATTTTCTTATGCAGAGATTCAGAAATTATATATCATGAAGCAAAGAAACTCACTTTTAGCTATCATCATGAGTTTCATCCTCTCGATTTTCTTCACGTTCGTCGTGATGAAACTGAATCTCAGGATTTAAATCATCATGTCATTTAATATCTCCATCGGATTACTCGGTTATTTCGTCTTAAGATGTTGATGAAGTTTCTACACAAAGCTGGATTTCTCAAACAACTCTTTACAAGGACAGAGAACACTGTTATTCAGATTTGCGTCGTTGCTTCCTTCGACATCGATGTTGCCGATCAGTTTTTCCTGATGAAATAGTAACTCTGTTTCTTATTTTAATTTTTTATTGTGAGTGAATTATTGAGAAATTAGTTGTTTTACCTGAATTGCACATGTTAGAACTGAAAACTCTTTTTTTTTTTTTTTGAATTTTTTTATTTAATAAATCTATAACCTTTGTTTATTTCCAGAGTAAAAAATTCCTTTGTATGCTTGCAAAGGTCTGGATAAATTCGTTGGCGAGAAATCAGAATCTTCGATAAGATTGATATGTTAATTAGCGAAGACTTAAAATGATAATGGCAGGTAAAAGAGAAGGTCTAGGGATCAGCATCAATTTCGGTACTACCTACTCTTTCTTGAGGGTATGGCAACACAAACATGTTGAGATCATTGCTAATTCTGCAATGGAATCAGATGTCCATGAGTTCGATTAACTATGTCTTTGGTATGTTGATACAACGAGTTTTAACCCTAAAATATCACTGCAAGTGCACAGCAAGCGAAGTAGTATTTAGTGATCGAATCCACGAGAACCAAGTGAAACGCTACGAATCTATATGAGTAAAATTAAGCTAAGATGGCAATATGATTATTTGTTGTGATGCAAAATGAAATAGCAATATAAAAACGATGTAAAATTAATTAAAAGCAAGCGTTAAGTCTAGGGCAATTCACAGGAATTCAGAGATCATGAACCAAACAATTATTCAGGGAACGATAAAGCACAATCTCGAACTCAAACATGAATGTATAATCAATCCATTTTCGTGGTATCAACTATTTTATCTAGCAACCTAAGAATCCAAACTGTCGTTTGATCTTAGGATTCTTAACAAGCATTAACGAGCAGGTTTGATATGTTCACAAATTGCCTTAACATCAACTTTCGTTGGTTAAGGACAATTTGCTCACCTATGTTCTATCAAGCAACCTATAACACTTTTGATGAATAGCTTAAACCTAAAATTAGAGACTAAGTGATCAATTTAATATAAGCAATAAGAACAGCGATACTTGAAGACAAGATAATAAATCCATATCTATGTCTGATTCAGTGACTCATAAATTCATTTGAATACCCTAAACCTAACTATAGAACTACTCAGACATGGAAGCAAAGAAACAAGAAGGAGATGAAGAAAAACTCATGATCAAATAAATAGAAATCTTCTCAAAGATGTAGAGTCAGAGATTCGTCTCCCAAAGCTTATAAACTCCAAAAGCCAAAAGTCTGAATAGAAAATAAAAGTATGTAAAAAGGTGTAAAGAGATCTAAAAGGTAGCCTCCACAATGGCTAAAAATAACAGATAAATAGATCTAAAGTCGTTCATATTCAAAACAGGAAAAAGCCAGGGCGAAAAAAAGGAAATCTGCTGAAAATCTGGCAAATCTGCGCAGTCACTCGGGTGCAGAAAAGAAGTCCCAGACAGGTACCCGTGATCGAGTGAACTCATACGGATGTGCAAATGGGTGCAGGAGGCTTGTCTAGGACCGGTACTCATGACCGAGTGAACTCATGCGGATGTTCAAACGGGTGCAGGAAATTTGTCATGGACTGGTGCTCATGACCGAGTGAACTAGCTGTTGACTCTGAAACTTGTTCCTTCATCCGTTTTGCTCCAAATTTCATCATTTTCACTTGTTTCACCTAAAATACTTTATAAACACCAGAAACACCAAAAAGACTCGAAAAAATTAAAAGACTCAAAATAGGATTTAAAACAATGGTTAAAACCCCATAAAAACATGATACATCAACTCCCCCAAACTTAGACCTTTGCTTATCCTCAAGCAAAACAAAGAACTTAGTTTATGAAAGAAGTTTGAAACCGCAGAAACTCACCTTCTATGTAAAGCGTTGTAATGACCATTCATCCCATAATCCACATACTGCAAAACCAATCTCAATCGAACCACTATGTACTTCTCCCCAGACATACACAGCTTTCCAGATTCAACCCACAATTTCGCAACGTTGTCCACAAGCCTTTCATTGCTGGGTCTCATCAGTGATCTCAATGCCAAGAACCTTATAGAATCATTCCCGTCCAATGCCATGACAACCATCCATACAATCCTCGGTACTCTTTCTCTCTCCCAGACTTATTCTTTGTTTTCATCTTTTTTTTTTCTTTTTTTTTTCAAAGGTGTAGGCGAATAATGGTATCACGGGAAATTTTTCTAACCTCGCTTCCAACCTTTGTGTGACCATTCCTCTCGAAGTAAAATAGTGGGATCACAGGAAATTTTCCTAGCCCTTTACTCGAAATAAAATTCTTTCATCTTTTCTGCTTTTATTAAATTTAGAATAAGGGAGAGGAGTACCATCACTTTTCACACAAGATGCATTTGTCAGGTATGGATGAGGAGTCAAGCCCTATGAACACCAGTCACATCAATGAGGTAAAAGGAAGAGCTCAGAAATTAGCTCGGGCTTAGTGGATTCTGTTGGAAATATAGACGTCTCTAGTTAACTGGTCAGCCTTTGGATTTTTCATTAGTCGGATCTAAACTGATTCTGCAGCAATAGTCACTCAGATGAAAAAGTCACAAAATAAACCAAAAGAAAAGTCATCATTCCCAACAAATTTGACTCAATAAATCGACAAACTGACTCAACGAGAAAACAAAAGAAAATAGCGTTAGTAAACGATGAACACCCTCCCCCAGACTTACTTCACGCCGTCTCGGTGTGAAAATAAATCAAGAGAAAGGCAAAAAGAGACTCAAAAGATGAAAGTAAAAGAATTTTTTTTGAAAAGAAACCTGAAACTCTTAGAACCAAAACTAAAAATTAGAAAATAACTGAAAAACAAAGTATGTACACTTATCGGTGGATTGCCTCCCGCCAAGCGCTTGTTTTGAGTCATAATTTTAACTTCGGTCTCATGTATCAGTCAAGAAGATGAGCATGGGAAGTTTCTCCAAAACAAGTTCCCCGATCAGTCATCTTAAACTCTAGAACCTTGCTCAACATTTCCTTCACAGCTTTTGCATCCTTCTCTTTAAACTCTGGAGTGAGAATAGCTCTATCCTTGGAGAAAGGCTTCGAAGTTCTTTTTCACTTCACCTTATACTCAATCGTGTCGCCAACACACCTTAGAGGTACCAAAATCATATGAAAATCTCCCTTGATTCTTTGGCTCTTCACCTTCTCCTTGGCCTTGTTCTTTTGACGGGTTTCCCTGTTAACAATGTGAGGGTCTCCATCCAGAACTTCCTTGACCTCACTCTTAGCAACAAGCTCTTTCGTTGTCTCGATTAGTAACTTCTCCCCGCTGATAATGGTCATACAAGATGCAATTTTGGTTGCTTCATTAGTGGGTATGGCTTGTAGAAGACCTTTTTGTCAATATTGGAGAATGAGACTCTTCCATTAGGCAAATCCACAACTGCACCCACTGTCGCCATAAACGGTCTTCCAAGAATCAAAGGCATATCAGGATCTTCGCTCATCTCCACCACCTGAAAATCAGTAGGAACAAGACAGTTTTCTACTTGAACATGTAAGTCATGAATGGTGCCATGTGGAATCGTGGTGGAAGAATCTGCAAACTTGAGAGATATCTGAGCAAGTCTCATCTCATCAATCCCGAGCTTCTCTGCAATAGCCTTAGACATGAGGTTTATAGAAGACCCGAAATCACAAAGAGATTCTTCAAATTTAACTCCCAAAATAGAGCATGGAACCACAAACTTTTCAGGGTCTTCCAGTTTAAGCAATATCTTCATAGGAGGTGGTGTATTCCTTGCTTCAACAAAGAGGGCCTTGACAACTACAAGGCTTTCTCTGGTATCTCTAGCAAACTTTCGATATGCAGGATTGCCTCTAAGTGCATCTTTAAATCATGGGGAAGCTTTCTCACCATCTTATTGAATTCAGCTAGCATCCCTTTGTCAATACGATTCTTCAGTCCTTGAGGGTATGGAATTCTAGGGATATATGATAATAACTCTGCAGCTGCCTCTACTTCTTCCGGTTTAAGTGGTGCTGGTTCAATCTCCATCTTACTTTGAACTGATATTGCACTACAGTGCTCTATGGGATTTATCTCAACTTTTCCTGGAAAAGTCCCTGGTGGTCGCTTGGTTGATGCTGAGATCTGAGCTACCTAAGTGTCAAGCTTCTTCACGTGAGTAGAGAGAGATTCAATCTTACCGTTGAGATCATTGTACATGCTGTCCACCTTGAGATTGTTCTTGCTATCAGTTTTCTGCTGGTTGAGCAAGAGCTGCTGCATAAGAACCTTGAGTTCATCTTGAGAATCATTCGCAGAGCTCGTAGGAGCTTCGAATAAGGCTGGCGCTGTCGACTGGAAGCTGTTGAATGGCTGTTCTGCTGAAATCCACCTTGAAATCTATTCTGATCCTGATTTTGCACGAACTGGTCCCCCTAAAATCCCTGCAAAAAGTTGGTCTGAAAACCCTGATTTTGCACGCCCGTCTGTCCTATAAACCCCTGAAAAGCAGTGACGCCCACGTTTTGCACGGTTGGTTTTTCCTGAAACTGTTGACCCTGAATGTTCACTTGCTGTGGGTAGACTTGATCTTGCGGATTCTCGACATTCGTGCTTCGGTAAGGTAGATTTGGGTGGTTTCTGTAATTCTGGTTGAAATCCCTATTTTGCATGAAACCTTGCCCGTTCACATAATTCACCTCTTGCAACTCATCATCCCCTTCTTCAGCGAATTCCTAGTAGAAAATAGTGTCTGTTCCACTCTCGCAAAACTGAACATCTCTTTGACCTTGACTTGCCTTCAATAGCTGATTCACCTTCTCATTCACCTCGTCGATCTTCTGAGACTCCATGCTGTTGACACGCTTAGACCTATCATACTCAGTGCAGCAGTTGTTGGAACTTGCAGCCAAGTTCTCAATCAGTTGGTAGGCTTCATCCTTACTCTGAGTCATAAAATCCCCATTGCTAGCAACGTTGAAAGCATTCTTGTAATCCCAGTCGACTCCATCATAGAAGATGCTAAAAATCTGCCCATCCGAGTATCCATGATGAGGGCACTCTCTGTGATACTCTTTGAACCTCTCCCAAGCCTCACAGAAGGACTCTCCTGAATGTTGCTGGAAGGTGGTGATCTTGTTCCTCAGCGAAGCCGTCTTGGATTTGGTGTAGAAGTGATCCAAGAAAGCGGTTCTACATTCATCCCAAGTAGTCAACGACCCAGGAGGTAGAGATTTGAGCCATCTCGATGCCTTGTCTGCCAGAGAGAAAGAGAAGAGCTTGCATTTGATGTAATCAGCTGGCACCCCATTCAACTTAGTAGTGCTGCAGATCTCTTCGTAGTTCTCTATGTGATCCATATGATTTTCAGCTGGTAGACCATGAAACACGTGCTGCTTCACCAACCCGATCATCTGAGGCTTGATCTCGTAATCTTGCATTGCAAGGACTGGTGGACAGATATCAGCTCTGTTCTGGTAGAAAGTATGGGGAGTGTCCGCATCCCCAATCGCAGGCGGTCGCTGCTGTTGTTGTTCCTGTTGCAGCAACTGTTGCATCTGCTGCTGTAGCCTCTGAAGTTCGGCTGCAGTAGCGAGTGCATCGTTGTCGATTTAATCACCCATTGTGACTTGATTCGACCTTGTCTTCCTGTTCTCTCTCTCTAACCTTGCAAGTTCTTGGTTGCTGAAGTTGAAAGGTTGTCAGATCATTTGCTTCTTCTTTGCATACACCTGAAACACACAAGAGAGAAAGTTAGTTAATCTTATACTAAACTTCAAACAAAAACTTCAAACAACGAGTTTCAACCCTAAAATATCACTGCAAGTGCACAGCAAGCGAAATAGTATTTAGGGATCGAATCCACGAGAACCAAGTGAAACGCTACCAATCTATATGAGTAAAATTAAGCTAAGATGGCAATATGATTGTTTGTTATGATGCAAAAAGAAATAGCTATATAAAAACGATGTAAAATCAATTAAAGCGTTAAGTATAGGACTATTCGTAGGAATTCAGATATCATGAACCAGACAATTATTCAGGAAACGATAAAGCACAGTCTCGAACTCAAATATGAATGTATAATCAATCCACTTTCGTGGTATCAACTACTTTATCTAGCAACCTAAGAATCTAAACTGTCGTTTGATCTTAGAATTCTAAACAAGTATTAACGAGCATGTTTGATATGTTCACAAATTGCCTTAACATCATCTTTCGTTGGTTAAGGACAATTTGCTCACCTATGTTCTATCCACCAACCTATAACACTTTGATGAATAGATTAAACCTAAAATCAGAGACTAAGTGATCAATTTAATCTAAGCAGTAAGAACAACGATAGGTGAAGACAAGATAATAAATCCATATCTATGTCTGATTCAGTGACTCATAAATTCATTTGAATACCCTAAACCTAACTATAGAACTACTCAGATATGGAAGCAAAGAAACAAGAAGGATATGAAGAAAAACTCATGATCAAATAAATAGAAATCTTCTCAAAGATGTAGAGTCACAGATTCGTCTTCCCAAACCTTACAAACTCCAAAAGCCAAAAGTCTGAATAGAAAATAAAAGTATGTAAAAGATGTAAAGAGATGTAAAAAGGGAGACTCCACAATGGCTAAAAATAACATATAAATAGATCCAAAGTCGTTCCTATTCAAAACAGAAAAAAGCCAGGGAGAAAAAAAAGAAATCTGCTGAAAATCTGGCAAATCTGCGCAGTCACTCGGGTGCAGAAAAGAAATCCCAGACCGGTACCCGTGACCGAGTGAACTCATACAGATGTACAAACGGGTGCAGGAGGCTTGTCCAGGACAGGTACTCATGACCGAGTAAACTCATGCGGATGTTCAAACGGGTGCAGGAAATTTGTCATGGACTGGTGCTCATGACCGAGTGAACTAGCTGTTGACTCTGGAACTTGTTCCTTCATCCGTTTTGCTCCAAATTTCATCATTTTCACTTGTTTCATCTAAAAAACTTTATAAACACCAGAAATACCAAAAAGACTCGAAAACAAAGTAAAAGACTCAAAATAGGATTTAAAACAATTGTTAAAAACCCATAAAAACATGATACATCATATGTTACTTATATTTTTTTCTGTTATTGATTATTTGGTCTAATCGTATTCAAGTTGAATTATGAATGATTTTTGGATGTATAATTCTAAATTTTAGAATTTATAGAAACATCTCGATTGCATAGACGATTTGATTAACTTCTTTGCGTTAATATCCATAAGTTGATATTTGAGCAATTCTCGTTTATTGAGTGCCCTTGCTAGGGATAAATTAAAGAGTACATCTACCTTGATGTTGTTGATTTGTTGATTTTTAGGGTTTTAAATAGTTTGAAGGAATAGTTTTAGTTGAGTTTGATGTTTTGATATGGAATGACCACCAATATGTCTTCGGTTTCAATTTCATGCATGTTCTTTTTATTTTATTTGAGAATTATGTGTTTGAATAAATTTTGTTTTGTTGCAAAATCTAACTTTTCCCTTTATCTCGCTTTTGCCGCCGGCTTCTCTGGCGAGGCATCGCATCCTCCCAAGCTTTCTGATCATCTAATGTTTGCTACTGGATCCATCAACATCTCTTCTCTAGCGATATCTCATGTCGACCAATGATATCTCAGTCACCGTCTTCGATACTCTTATGCCATCTTCGGAGAGGAGATTGGATGCCGGCAATCGAGATCCATTTCTTAGGCATGTGACAAACCTTGCTCCAGAGGCGATGAAGCTTAACCTCGACTCGCAACCTCTCAAACATGTAAAGGAGATCTCTCAACAAGCTGATCCGCGGTGGCCTCTTCTGAATAGATGGTCATCTATTTCGTCACCATCGACGCTTCCATCGGAGGAGACTCAAGGGGATCCTTCCTTCTCCAAAGTGCCATCTACAGAGACTCTCATCTCGGAACAACCAGTAATGTCTTCTCCGGCAGTTTTTACTCCCAATGCCCCGTCTCCTATGCATGAACCTATCAGAGGGGAACAAGTAACTGCGACTCAGAGTATTGATAAGGACACATCTACCTCGTCCAAGGATGTCATCTCTTCTGCTCCAGCAGTTTCTATTCAACAGTCACAAATTTCCCTAAGCTCCTAGGAGAAACCTCTATTGAATCACTCTGCTCGTATCCATCAGCCAATCGAAGCTCAATGTAATAGAACTAACAAATCACAATGGCCTGCTCTCTCGGGTACGAATCAGGGCATCATCACTCGTCCATTTGCAAAGTCTCAGAATCTGACAAGAGGTTCAAATGGCTCAGAAGCTGAAGTAGCATTACTAAAGTTACACTCCAAAGACTATCCATGGGCAGCAAGGATGAACCAATCTACAAGGAATCTCCATAGAGTAACCATACATGAATACTTGGAGGATGGAACCCCAAAGTTAAGAATCCCGAGTCATGTTCTTCTTTGTGATTTAGATAATCAAAAAGAATACGTGGTTGGTCAGTTTTACCCGTGTTTGGCTCCGTCTCGAGGGTTAATTAAGGTTGTAGTAACTAGGATATGGGGAAAAAAGTGTAGAATCTTCGTTCGAAAATTAGAAAAGTCAACATATCTATTCCATATCCCCAATGAACCAACACGTAAATGGGTTGTACAGAGGTGTCTGTGGCATATGGATGACTGCTTGATATTCATTTCACCTTGGTCCCCTACTGACAGTATCTCTGTGCCGGAAATCACTACTGTCCCGGTTTGGTTGACCCTCAACAGCATCCCAGACCAACTATATTCAATCGTAGGTATCAAGTGGATTGTTTTTGGTATTGGGGAACCAATGCTGACTGAGAAACCTTGGCTGGATCCAACACAAATGGGAAAAGCCAAAATCCAAGTTGGGGTAAAGCTAGATAAACTTTTCCCTCAAAGAGTTGCTTTGACGGACATAAGTGATACAATCACAATGGTGGATCTTCTTTACTCTTGGCTGCCTACTGCTTGTACCAGATGTGGACAATTAGGCCACAAAGTTTTCCGATGTCTCTTTCTAAGTGCGATTACTTCAAATCAATCAAATACATTATCTGCTCTTAAGGTTAAAGATATTGCCATGGGCTCTACAACTTTGGCTTCTTCTTCTATTTTGCAACATTATGATATTACAACGATGGAAACTATTTTGGGAGGACTAGAAAAGACAACATTGGATGCTCCTGTTCCACCACAAAGCACACTCATCACAAACCCTATCACCACTACAAGTATGGTTCCAATCACAATAGGTAATACATCTACTGTCTCCAAAATTTCATCTTTACAGGTGAGCAATATTATCTCTGCCAATAGCAAGACAAACTTTGCCTCAACAAAGGAGACATCTGCTACTAAACAAGTAACACCTCCATCTGCTCAAACAGAGCATAACTTTCGCAGGACTTTTTCTAACGTTTCTTTGAAAAATAATAGGTTCTCATCACTTGAATCTTCGGAAGATGAAGATGAAGATGAACCAATGGCTATTGAGGCAAACCCTCAACAGTTGGATTTATTGACCCCTTTCTGTAAAAGAATCCTTCGGGAAAGGCCAGTCAAACCATCTGCCAAGGTAAAAGAAATGGAATGAAAATTAGTTTCGGGTGGACGAGGTAATTGTGGTCGGGGGAACAAAGGTGGGCATGGCTAGTTAGGCACTTTGCAATGAATCAACACTGTAAGCGATGCGGAAGACTCGTTTACTTTTTATTTAAAGATCGTGCATCTTTTAGCTTTACACTTGGTGTAATTTCTTCTCCAAAACTGTGTGACTTTTGTCACAGACTGTATTTTTTTCGAAATAAATTTGAAGTTTAAAAAAAAAAAAAAAACTTTCACAGCCACCAAAGAGCCTCCTGCTCATAGTTTCTTAGTTTCATTGTTTTGTTATTTTTTACGTTCTTTGTAAGGGAGAAGAAGTTATCCTCTCATCTCTGCGTTTGGAGAAGCAATCCGAACCCTCTCATCTCTTTACTTTTGATTATGATTATGATATATGTTGTTTTTGCTTTAATTCCCATATCTATGTCTGAGTAATTTCTTTGTTGGAACTAGAAACAAATTTAAAGAGTTTTCCATTGTTCAATAAATAGGATTAAAGAATAGAGTGACGCTTTTTATAAGTTAGTCTAGTTTTTCATCTAGATAATATTTTAATTGATAAAATGACACATGTACAATAAAATAATCCAAATTAAAATTATGTTGACGGAGTTAACTATTTCGTTTCATAAAATGTCGGCGCAAATAAAAAATGTACATAAGAGGTTTATTTAGTTAAAGTTGTCACCTTGAAGATTTAACTTGTGAATGTCAAACTTTGGAGGTTTAAAGTGCTAGTAGTCACTATTTGAAAATTTTTTATGCAATTTGCCATTTTTAAAGTAAAACGGGGTTAACTGATTTTAAACTGATTTACTATTCTGTTTACAGCGTTTACTATTTTGTTTAAAATTTTGGCGGCACATAGAAAAATGCCACATTGGTGGTTTATATTGTGAATAATGTCAAGTTAAAGGTTTAAAGTGTTAGTGATAAATTTTGGAGATTTAAAGTGCGTATCACCTTGAAGATTTTTTATGGGATTTTCTATATATATATAACTTCAGTTTATTTACCATTTTGTTCGCCGCACTTTCATTTTTTTCTGGTCGCATATTCTGCTTATTTTAAAATTTTCAAACAATATACAATAACGTGTCATTGCCAGCTAATTCCATAAGCTGTTAGTTGAAGTTTGTCTTTTGTCAGTGGACACGTGTCAATTCTAGAGCGCACTCTATGCGCGTGCTTGCCACGATCCCCAAATTTTATTCTTACCAGATTTTTGCAAATCGATGGAATCGCCGAATCGGGAAGCTCTGGCGCGTGCCATCAGGCGGAGCTGCACGATTTAAATACTATTCATGCAAAAAAAGAAATACATTATGCAGAATAAATAATATGGAATTAATGAAATAAAAGTCCAATGGCTATTTTAACAGTACGGTGCGAATAGAATAGTTTTCAAATTTTAATTATGTTTTAAATACTTTAGATAACCAAAATAATTTTTTTTTAAAGTATCAATCCATACAAGTACTTCGCATATCTTTTAATTTTTTTTTAATATATATATATATATATATATATATACTAGATTAGGATCCGCGTAATACGCGAGGTTTTAATTATAACTTATTTATAAATGATAAAAAATAAAGTAAAACGTGTCGAGAATATATTAAATTTCATAAAGATAAAATTTATGAAAATGTAAGAAATATATGTTAAATCTTGTTGATGTAAATATTTAGATTTTGATATTTTAGATGTTGATTAGTAAATTTGTTTCAAACTGAATTTCAGCTCCACGTATTTCATCTCGCAATACAACTCATGTATGTCATCCATAATATTAAAACCATATTTTTACTCCATGCATTCTTTGTCAATCAATAATACCCAAAATTTTCATATCAAAATAATATATGCATAATGCATTCTATCAAATTTATGTCATTAGTGTTAAACAAATAGTAAGAAAATTAACAAAATATATTAGTAAATAAATTTAAAAATATTAACAAAACATGTCGTAATCTCATGAATATCAATTTTTTATATGCCGCACTAATACTTTTAGAAATTGGAAATAATTTGTCTTATTTTCCTTTTTTAGATTTTTTTTATTTAGTATTCCCTTTTAATTTTTTAATAATATGTTTTATTTTCTTTTTTTGACTATTATTTCATTTTAGTTACATTACAATTATAAATAATTTATCTTATTTTCCTTTTTTTAGTCTTTTTTATTTACTATTTCTTTTTAATTTTTTTTAATAACATGTCTTATTTTTTTTTAGACTATTATTTTCTTTTAGTTACACTACCCTTTGATTTAAAAAATAAATAATGTAGAGAAAGAAAATTTATATTTTTATATTAATATATTGACACGTGTCACAATCTCAATTAAAATTAACACATGTCACGATCTGGTAAGTTACGATTTTGCCTACGTGTCACACTCACGTTGTGCAAAATTTAAAGTAAAATAACTTTGATCGATTTGTGGAACTCTCGAATTCATGATTTGCTTGAATGATGTATTTTTTTCTTTTCTTTCTCGATTAGTTATGACATTTTTTTTTGTTTGTTTTTAAACGTATTGACATAAAACAAATTTTCCTTTTTAATGATATTTTTTTTTTACAAATTTTCCCTTCTACATTTTTTAATAACATTTTTTACAAATTTTCCATTTACCTTTATTTAATGACATTTTTTTTTACAAATTTTTCCAATGATGTATTTTTTTTTTCCTTTCTTTCTCGATTAGTTATGGCATTTTTCTTTTTTTTTGTTTTTAAACGTATTGACATGAAACAAATTTTTCCTCTTTTTTAATGATATTTTTTACAAATTTTCTCTTTTACCTTTTTTAATGACATTTTTTACAAATTTTCCTTTTACCTTTTTAGTGACATTTTGTTTACAAATTTCCCTTTTTCTAATGACAATTTTTTTTATAGAAGGATATTGATTTTTTTTTGTTATGTTAATAATTTGTCTTATTTTCTTTTTTTAGTTTTTTTATTTAGTATTTCCTTTTAATTTTTTAATAATATGTTTTATTTTCTTTTTTTTACTATTATTTCATTTTAGTTACACGACAATTATAAATAATTTATCTTATTTTCTTTTTTTTAGTCTTTTTGATTTACTATTTCCTTTTAATTTTTTTTAATAACATGTTTTATTTTTTTTTAGACTATTATTTTCTTTTAGTTACACTATATTTTGATTTAAGAAATAAATAATATAGAGAAAGAAAATTTATATTTTTATATTAATATATTGACACGTGTCACAATCTCAATTAAAACTAACACATGTCACGATCTGGTGAGTTACGATTTTGCCTACGTGTCATATTCACGTTGGGCAAGATTTAAAGTAAAATAGTTTTGATCGATTTGTGGAACTTTCGAATTCATGATTTGCTTGAATGATGTATTTTTTTTTCTTTCTCGATTAGTTATGACATTTTTCATTTTTTTTGTTTTTAAACGTATTGACATGTAACAAATTTTTCTTTTTTTATGATATTTTTTTTTTACAAATTTTCTCTTCTACCTTTTTTTAATAACATTTTTTACAAATTTTCCTATTTACCTTTTTTAATGACATTCTTTTTTACAAAAAATTTCAATGACGTATTTTCTTTCCTTTCTTTCTCGATTAGTTATGGCACTTTTTTTTTTTTTTCTTTTTAAAGGTATTGACATGAAACAATTTTTTTCTCTTTTTTAATGATATTTTTTACAAATTTTCTCTTTTAACTTTTTTTAATGACATTTTTTACAAATTTTCTTTTTATCTTTTTAGTGACATTTTGGTTACAAATTTTCTCTTTTTTTTTAATGAAATTTTTTTTTACAGAAGGACATTGACTTTTTTTGTTACGTTAATAATTGTTTTATTTTCCTTTTTTAGATTTTTTATTTAGTATTCTCTTTTAATTTTTTAATAATATGTTTTATTTTCTTTTTTTGACTATTATTTCATTTTAGTTACACTACAATTATAAATAATTTGTTTTATTTTCCTTTTTTTAATCTTTTTGATTTACTATTTCCTTTTATTTTTTTTTAATAACATGTTTTTTTTTTAGACTATTATTTCTTTTTAGTTACACTACGATTTAAGAAATAAATAATGTAGAAAAAGAAAATTTATATTTTTATATTAATATATTGACACGTGTCACAAGCTCAATTAAAATTAACACATGTTACGATCTGGTGAGTTACTATTTTGCCTATGTGTCACACTCACGTTGGACAAAAATTAAAGTAAAATAGCTTTGATCGATTTGTGGAACTCTCGAATTTATGATTTGCTTGAATGATGTATTTTTTTTCTTTTCTTTCTCGATTAGTTATGACATTTTTCATTTTTTTGTTTTTAAACGTATTGACATGAAACAAATTTTTAGTTTTTAATGATATTTGTTTTACAAATTTTTCCTTCTACCTTTTTTTAATAACATTTTTTTACAAATTTTTCCATTTACCTTTATTTAATGACATTTTTTTTTACAAAATTTTCTAAAATGATCTTTTTTTTTTTCCTTTCTTTCTCGATTAGTTATGGCATTTTTCATTTTTTTTTGTTTTTAAACGTATTGACATGAAACAAATTTTTTTTCTTTTTAAATGATATTTTTTACAAATTTTCTCTTTTACCTTTTTTTAATGACATTTTTACAAATTTTTCTTTTATCTTTTTAGTGACATTTTGTTTACAAATTTTCATTTTTTTAATGATAATTTTTTTTACAGACGGACATTGACTTTTTTTGTTACGTTAGGAAATTTTTTTTTTACGATGATGTATTTTTCTTTTAATTTTTAGATAAAAAGGAAATATTATTAAATTAAAATTAACTTTATACGTTAGTATATTAACACATGTCATCATCTTAATTAAAATGACACATGTCACGATCTAATGAGTGATAATTTTGAGTGCATTTTTCTTTATATAATAAGATATTTAGAAATTGTACTTAACCATCATAAACAACATCATATTGTTGTGTTATGAACTGATTTTGGACCATACATGTTCCTTATTATTTTTCTTTTTTATAATTGTGAACCGTATCTGCAGATCGATCCTGTGTTTTAGAAGATCGCAAATTGAAAAAAAATAGATAGCTTTACACTTTTTTATAAATTTTTTTTTAACTTAACAAATAAAAAATAAATATTTTAAACAGTAGCTATAAAATAATTAAAAACACGGGAAATTAGTACTTTATTCTCGAAATATGATTCTCCTTGCATTTTCACCTGCAAATTCATTCATCAAACTTGTATAGTCAAGTTTTTTCAGCCATACCTCTTTCAATCGATAACATCGACAATCCATTCAGTCTCTCAAGTGACATAGTCGACCGTAGATAAGACTTTATGAGCTTTAACTTTGAAAAACTTCTTTCTGCGGAGGCAACTGAAACGGAATCGTCATCATTATGCGATATGCAGTCCATGCATTTGGATAACAACTTTCCATCTTTTCGGAAAATTCGGTACCTCGACAACCTTATTAATCTCTTTTAGTAAAACTTCTCTTAAGAGCTTTAGCTCCAAAAATAAATCATTACCAAATTACCATGCTTCAGAAAAATTTCAAGGTTGGCATAAGAAGCCATCAAATTGTCATCGTTTGCTAACTTAAACTTTTTGAAATCAAATAAAAATCCATAAGTCTTTTCATAGCTTTGAAGTTGATCAAACTTTGATCCATGATTTTGATGAAGTAGTTGACCCTGAAATTTTCTTCCGCTGTTAATATTACATTTTCTCCAACCTTTTTAGACTCTTCATCATGATATTGTTTCTTTTTACTAAAATGTTTTTCTTTCACATAGAATACATGATCGGTTTCCATATATATATCAATAGCATCCATTCAGCTTCTACTTTTATTGCTTGAAAACATGTTTCTCTATAGTATTAAAGAAAAGAACAAGTCCTTCCAGTTGAGCAACAACAATATCAATATTCATATCTTCTGATTGTAGGATCTCGTTTACTTTAATAACAACAAAAAAATTTTTATACCAAATAATTATTCCAAACAAAAACTCAAAACTCTCAATTCTATGGATTTCACTCATTGCAAGAGACTCAGTTTCTCTTATTATTTTCGATTTGTCACTCTTTTCTGCCAAGTAAAACAAAGCATCTCGTATCTAAGGAGCTTGAAATCGTATTGTTTTAACGCTTTTGATGCGGCTATCTCAACGAGTTTGTGATAAAGGCTTGACTGTAATATCATTTACAATCTCTCTGTAAAATTCACAATTATTTGTAGACGAGGCAAATGAACAGTAGATACGCTAAACAATTCCAAAAATGATACACCTATTGTCGACGAGGAAGCAAAATCTGAAAGTTCAAGATTCAAACTTTGACAACCACATGGTGTGTAACCGCCATTGGATTAATTTTAAGAAATCTTTTTGTACTCCTTTATTTTTCCCTTTCTGTTTGACCCATAATCATAGTCTTGTCCTCTAATGCCATCAATCTTCAACCCAAGATTAAGCAATACCTCTTGAATGGTGTCAAAAAGTCATTCTCCGGTTTTGTCTCTGACTTCCAAGCATGACAAAAAAAAGTCTTCAATCTTTGGTGAGGTCTCAGAAATATCCACACATCGGATCATTAGAGACATTTGTTTCCGATGACTAATATTAGGAGTAGTATCAATAATAACTGAAATGTACTTTGCACATCTAATTTTCCTTAAGATCATTTGCTTGATCTCATTCCCAACACCTCTATCAACTAATTCTGAATTTTTTTGACTCATATAATAATAATGAGTTTCACGTTTATTAATTCGTCTAATGTGTTCTTTCATCACTGGATCAAAATCTGCGAATATTTCAATCATGCCCAAAAAATTCTCATTACCATCCTCATGAATCTTATCACTGCTTCCACGAAATGCTATATTCTTTTTAGCAAGACCTTTTACCAATGCAATTATCCTCAACAACTCATCGCTCCAATGTTGTTTCTCTTTGTTAATCTCTTTTTGTTGATTCGTCTATAGTTTCACTTCTAGATCTATCCAATGAGTCATGCATATGATATGCTTATGACATTTTTCATGTTCCTTGAGCATTTGTGGAATTTTTCCAATCATCTTATCCATTAGTTGCCAATTGATAAACATTTTTGTCTTGCGTGTATAATTTATAGCTAAAACAAAAGATTTTATTTTTTACTTTTGAGTAAACTAGCCATCGCCTATCTTGTGTCTCTCCATCTTTATTTCTCTTGTATAAGACTAATGGAAAAAATACATGCCAATATGATCTCTTAAAAAATGATTATCAAACGGAAGTCTTGTCATTGGACCTTTTTCAACAAGAAAGTCTTTCAATCTATTGTCAACTTTTTCCTAATTTCTAGGATCATTAATATCCCCATCTCAACATCAAATTAGCTAGAGATTTTGTTAGTTTTTTTTTTTTTTTCCTTATTTTTTTACACCACCATCACCTATTTTATTCGTTTTGAAGTCATATTTTTTTTACTGTAATTCAAGTATTTTGTTAAATAGATGAGTCACAATGAATAAACAAATAAACTAAACTAAACATGATTAGTAGTTTCAAACAATAATTAAATTCTATTATTTTAATCTAAGAAGACGAAAATACATATCTTCCTTATTTAGTCATATGTACCTAAAACAAAACAATAAAATTTCGCTAAAAACACTTAATTTTGTTGAAAATTTTCAAAAACGCTACAAAACTGAAAACCATAAAATCTATACAGGACCATGGAACAATTAAATATATAAATTTGATTCCTCAACAATAAAGACTGGTTTATGAGAATATGTAAAGTGTGTTGTAGATTGATTTCGAAAAAAATATTGACCAATTGAAAGTTTATAAATCAAACAGAAACAACTATTTATCAAATTTACGGGACAGCTTTAAGATAGAGATTCAACGATTCGAGTGGAGGTTGGCCGTCGGCAATTAAGGATGTGACTATTCGAGGTGGAAGAAGAAGTTGATGGTGATTTTTTTTTCTTAGGGGTTGATTGGTGTTTAGGATATTAGAATTGTTAACGCTTTAATTTTTTTAAAAAAAATTTAAAGTCTTTTCCAATCAAACTTTATCTTTCTAACAGTATTAAAAGTCCTAAAATCATTTATAAATTTTCTCAGAGCACTTTTTTTTTTGGTTCATGTTACGCTCTTTTTTATTAAAACTACTATTTTATGAATTTTTTTTGTTCTAAAGTCAAGTTACATATTTAAAAACCAAAGTTTTAAAAGTAATTTTTTTTTCTTTAAAGTCCACAGCCGAAATTTTAAAAGTGACTACCAATCACTCTCTTAGTCGAGGATGGTGCTTAAAGTTTTTTAATTGGGATTTTTTTGGGGAATTGACAGATATGACTATGTAAGGATTAATAATTAATTAGATGACCATAGTCACGATATTTGATATCTTATTATATAAACGAGAATGCACTTAAAATTATAATTCATTAGATCGTGACATGTATTATTTTAATTGAGATGATGATACGTGTTAATATACTAACATATAAAGTTAATTTTAATTTAAATAATATTTTCTTTTTATCTAAAAGTTAAAAAAAAAATACATCATCGCAAAAAAAGAAAATGTCATAGCGTAACAAAAAAAAGTCAATTTCCTTCTGTAAAAAAAATTGTCATTAAAAAAAGGATCATTAAAAAATTGTCATTAACAAAATGTCACTAAAAAGCTAAAAGGAAAATTTGTAAAAAATATCATTAAAAAAAGGTAGAGGAAAAAATTTGTAAAAAATATCATTAAAAAAGAGGAAAAATTTGTTTCATATCAATACGTTTAAAAACAAAAAATGAAAAAATGTCATAACTAATCGAGAAAGAAAGAAAAAAATATATCATTGGAAAAAATTGTAAAAACAAATGTCATTAAATAAAGGTAAATGGGAAAATTTGTAAAAAATGTTATTCAAAAAAAGTAAAAGAGAAAATTTGTAAAAAAAAAATATCCTTAAAAAGAAAAATTTGTTTCATGTCAATACGTTTAAAAACAAAAAAAGGAAAAATGTCATAACTAATCGAGAAAGAAAAAAAAAATACACCATTCAAGCAAATCATGAATTCGAGAGTTCCACAAATCGATCAACGCTATTTTACTTTAATTTTTTCCCAACGTGAGTGTGACACGTAGGTAAAATCGTAACTCACCAAAATGTCATTAAATATCTTATTATATAAAGGAGAATGCACTCAAAATTATAACTCATTAGATCGTGACATGTGTCATTTTAATTGAGATGATGACATGTGTTAATATACTAACGTATAAATTTAATTTTAATTTAAATAATATTTCATTTTTATCTAAAAGTTAAAAGAAAAATACATCATCGCAAAAAAAAAAATGTCGTAACGTAACAAAAAAAAGTCAATGTCCTTCTGTAAAAAATAATTGTCATTAAAAAAAGGGAAAATTTGTAAACAAAATATCACTAAAAGCTAAAGGTAAATTTGTAAAAAATATCATTTAAAAAAGATAGAGGAAAAAATTTGTAAAAAATATCATTAAAAAAGAGGAAAAATTTGTTTCATATCAATACGTTTAAAAACAAAAAAAAAAGAAAAAATGTCATAACTAATCGAGAAAGAAAGGAAAAAAAATATATCATTGGAAAAAATTGTAAAAACAAATGTCATTAAATAAAGGTAAATGGGAAAATTTGTAAAAAATGTTATTCAAAATAAAGTAAAAGAGAAAATTTGTAAAAAAAAAATATCATTAAAAAGGAAAATTTGTTTCATGTCAATACGTTTAAAAAGAAAAAAACGAAAAAATGTCATAACTAATCGAGAAAGAAAAGAAAAAAAAACATCATTCAAGCAAATCATGAATTCGAGAGTTCCACAAATCGATCAAAACTATTTTACTTTAAATTTTGCCCAACGTGAGTGTGACACGTAGGCAAAATCGTAACTCACCAAAATGTCATTAAATATCTTATTATATAAAGGAGAATGCACTCAAAATTATAACTTATTAGATCGTGACATGTGTCATTTTAATTGAGATGATGACACGTGTTAATATACTAACGTATAAAGTTAATTTTAATTTAAATAATATTTTCTTTTTATCTAAAAGTTAAAAGAAAAATACATCATCGCAAAAAAAAAATGTCCTAACGTAACAAAAAAAATCAATGTCCTTCTGTAAAAAAAATTGTCATTAAAAAAAGAGAAAATTTATAAACAAAATGTCACTAAAAAGCTAAAAGGTAAATTTGTAAAAAATGTCATTAAAAAAAGTTAAAAGAGAAAATTTGTAAAAAATATCATTAAAAAAGAGGAAAAATTTGTTTCATGTCAATACGGTTAAAAACAAAAAAAAAAAGAAAAATGTAATAATTAATCGAGAAAGAAAGGAAAAAAAATACATCATTGGAAAAAATTGTAAAAAAAATGTCATTAAATAAAGGTAAATGGGAAAATTTGTAAAAAATGTTATTAAAAAAAATGTAAAAAAAAAATATCATTAAAAAGGAAAATTTGTTTCATGTCAATACGTTTAAAAACAAAAAAAGGAAAAATGTCATAACTAATCGAGAAAGAAAAGAAAAAAAAATACATCATTAAAGCAAATCATGAATTCGAGAGTTCCACAAATCGATCAAAGCTATTTTACTTTAAATTTTGCCCAACGTGAGTGTGGCACGTAGGCAAAATCGTAACTCACCAGATCGTAACATGTGTTAATTTTAATTGAGATTGTGACACGTGTCAATATATTAATATAAAATATAATACATCATCGCCAAAAAAAAAATGTCCTAACGTAACAAAAAAAAGTCAATATCATTCTAAAAAAAATTGTCATTAAAAAAGGGAAAATTTGTAAACAAAATGTCACTAAAAAGGTAAAAGGTAAATTTGTAAAAAATGTCATTAAAAAAAGGTAAAAGAGAAAATTTGTAAAAAATATCATTAAAAAAGAAGAAAAATTTGTTTCATGTCAATACGTTTAAAAAAAAAAGAAGGAAAAATGCCATAACTAATCGAGAAAGAAAGGAAAAAAAATACATCATTGGAAAAATTTGTAAAAAAAAATGTCATTAAATAAAGGTAAATGGGAAAATTTGTAAAAAATGTTATTAAAAAAATGTAACAGGGAAAATTTGTAAAAAAAAATATCATTAAAAAAGGAAAATTTGTTTCATGTAAATACGTTTAAAAAAAAAGAGGAAAACTGTCATAACTAATCGAGAATGAAAAAAAAAAAAATACATCATTCAAGCAAATCATGAATTCGAGAGTTCCACAAATCGATCAAAGTTATTTTACTTTAAATTTTGCCCAACGTGAGTGTGACACGTAGGCAAAATCGTAACTCATTAGATTGTGACATGTGTTAATTTTAATTGACATTGTGACACATGTCAATATATTAATATAAAAATATAAATTTTCTTTCTCTACATTATTTATTTCTTAAATCAAAGTGTAGTGTAACTAAAAGAAAATAATAGTTTAAACAAAAATAAGACATGTTATTAAAAAATTAAAAGGAAATAGTAAATCAAAAAGACTAAAAAGGAAAATAAGACAAATTATTTATAATTATAGTGTAAATAAAATGAAATAATAGTCAAAAAAATAAAATAAGACATATTATTAAAAAATTAAAAGGGAATATTAAACAAAAAAACTAAAAAAGAAAAATAAGATAAATTATTTCCAATTTCTAAAAGTATTAGTGCGGCATATAAAAAATTATATTCATGAGATTACAACATGTTTTGTTGATACTTTTAAATTTATTTACTAATATATTTTGTTAATTTTCTTACTATTTGTTTAACACTAATGACATATATAGACATAAATTTGATAGAATGCATTATGCATATATTATTTTGATATGAAAATTTTGGGTATTATTGATTGACAAGGAATGCATGGAGTAAAAATATGGTTTTAATATTATGGATACGTGGAGTTGAAATTCAGTTTGAAAGAAAGTTACTAATCAACATCTAAAATAAGTGTGCGAGTAACAATCAAAATCTGAATATTTACATCAACAAGATTTAACATATATTTCTTACATTTTCATAAATTTTATCTTTATGAAATTTAATCGATTACCGACACGTTTTACTTTATTTTTTTTTATCATTTATAAATAAGTCATAATTAAAACCCGCGTATTACGCGGATCCTAATCTAGTTCTGTGTATAAAGCATAAAAATACCAAAATTATCTTTGCTGACTCACCTGCTTATGCTGAGATGGCATCCTTGCTGTTAAATTCCCCGGGTTCGGCCAATTCATACACCAATAATTGGCCACGGTTACAGGCCGGACATGAACTGCATACCAGTGCGAATTCATACACCTACTCATATAAAATAGCTAAAACATACATTGACAAGTCAACAAGTGTTGAGTCAGCTGCCACGTCACCGAGTCATCACCAGTCAGCTGCCACATCACCTGAATCATCACCAGTCAACTGCCACGTCATCAAAAAAAATCTATAACATAAAAAATAAAAATTACATTTAATTTAAAAATAGTTTTAATCATAAAAAAATAAAAATGAAAATTAATTTATTTTATATGTAATTAGTTTTTCTTCATTTAAATAGAAATTTACTTTTCCAAAAGTATTTTATTTGCATCGGTTTCTTGAGACAAGATATACGTGCATCCGAAAAAACCCGCTAAAGTCACTCAAAATACAGGAGGTATCCTTTTCGAGGATTTTCGTCGTTCAAATCATATGAGATTCTAGAAATGGTTGAAAGAGAACGTAAATTTGACTTTTTGTAAAAGATAATAGATTTTTAAAATTTTCAGACCTCTATGTATTTGTATAATTTCTCCATGGCAAGCTAGTGATAAGACACGACATGTACATTTTTTTTAACTTTTAGCATTTTCTTTTAAACCTGTCTTGAACCTCATATTTCTGTACTTCGAGTGACTATGATATTTTCTTTCTGGTGCACGTACATTTATTCATCAGAAGTCGATGGAAATAGTATATTTTAAGAAAAATAAAATTATATTTAAATAATAATAAAAATTATATTTAAATAATTTTTATGATTAATAGCATTTCTAAAATAATATTTGTTGAAAAAACCAAAATCTATGTTGATAATTAAAATATGTAAGATAGTACAAAATTTAGATTAAAAAACAAAAATTATATAAAAAAACATATTATTTTTCTTTGATTTTTTTTAAAAAAAATTATAGATTTTTTTTAAAAAATTATAAATTTTTTTTGATGACGTGGCAGCTGACTGGTGATGATTCAGGTGATGTGGCAGCTGACTGGTGATGACTCGGTGACGTGGCAGCTGACTCAACACTTGTTGACTTGTCAATGTATGTTTTAGCTATTTTATATAAATTGATGTATGAATTCGCATAGATATGCAGTTCATGTCCGGTCTGTAACCATGACCAATTGTTGGTGTATGAATTGGTGGTTCTCCCTAAATTCCCCTAATGAAAAATACATATTTGTCGCAGTTGGGTTTTGCTTTTAGCTCTGCTCTTTCCTCTTTTCAATTTCTCCTCTTTCTAGAAATTTCCCAAATAAATTCCTCTGAAAGATTATAAATTTTCTCTCCCCGAGTACCAAATCCAAGTAAACAATTTTCCCTTGAAGGAAAAAGAAGATCTTAGCTTTTTGTTTTGGGTGTTTCTTTTTTCTCTTGCATCTCACTTTCGGCGCATTCTTCCCGGAATTCGATTCACCGGAATACCCATCACCGCGGGGGGGGGGGGGGGGGGGGGGGGGGGGGGGGGTTTGTGAGGCTGATTTCATTCTCTGGCGTTATCTTCTGTGAAAGTCTTGGGTCAAAGCGCATGGAGGGAATTCATAATCCTATACCTCGCACTGCCGAAGAGGTGTTTAGCGACTTTAGGGGTCGAAGAGGTGTTTAGCGACTTTAGGGGTCGAAGAGCTGGTCTCATCAAGGCTCTCTCTACAGGTGAGCTCGATCTCTCTCTCGCTCTCTGTAATCTTTGTTTCTTTTGTTGGAATCTAAAGCTAATTTGTTTCTCAGAGTATTAGCAATGAGCACTGTGACTGCAACCAATATTGACAAAACTGGCCAGGTATGGGAAGAAATGTCTTGCTTTTGTTCTTGTTGTCTATGCTACGTTATAAGTGACTCTGACTATACTATTTTATTTGGTATTGTAAATTTGTAATTGGGTAGTATAGTTGTAGCATTAGTGACTGAAATTTTTTGTTTTCTGCACGCTGAAATTAGGTCTCTGTTAAAGGAATCAACTTCAGCTAATGAAGATTTTATTGGTTTCAATGATGAATATGATGATGAGGAAGTAGAGCATAAGATTATATTAATATTTGATGAGTTCCCATTTGAGGTTGGCGTGGTGGAGTTAAGGCTGATGAGGTCGAGGATGATAAAGGGAAGGTTGTCAGAGACAATGGGAATGAAGGGGATGCAGTTGATCTGCAGAATGATGTGAATCTCGAGGGTGAGATGTTTGCTGATACTGCTGATGCATTTGCTGTACCAAAGAACCGCTGCATTTAAATAGTAAGTTCATTGGGTTCGAGTTGTCGAGAACCTGTTAATGTTATGCTATCTTTTTATTGTCTATGTTATTTCATGATTTGCCTATCTTATTGACTATGCTTTGCTATATACTAACATGGTTTCCAGCAATACAATTTGTCATTTTTCTGAAAATAGAATAGTAAATAGTTTCCAGCAATACAATTTGTCAACAGTTTGCGGTTGGCAATCGAAGCTCCGTCCGGACAGGTGGTGGTAGCATCTCCGTTTGTGGACCTCCACCATCAGCAGTTGTGTTTTCTCCCCCAACAGGCTCCAATAAAAAGTTCAACCCGATCTTGAAATGTCATATGTATAACATAGTCTGGACTGTGTATTTTGTTTGTATAAAACATGGCTGCTATTCCATTTATAAAACTATCCTCTTCATCAGACATATTTACTGATGCATAAGAGGAACCTTTCTCTCACTTACCCAGATCTAAAATATTTAACCTAATTCCTTTTATTTATTGGCCACATGATTTTTTTAAGGGGAAACTAAAGTGAATTTAAAATAATTAGTATGTCATAGTTATGTTAGGGACATGACACTTGTAGGAAAGAAAAGAAGAAAACCCAAGGTTGAGATTTTTTTTTTTCCACATCAGACATACTTGCACAGTTGGAATCCACGTGGCCGAGACAGAAAAGGAAGAGTTTCGGTCAAACCGTTATTCGCTTAATTGACCAAACATCATAACTATATTGTTAATTAAATGGTTCAATATAAATATTGGGCTAATTCTCCCCATTTTTTAACTTATTTTTTACATATGTCAACTAATTTTTTCATTTTTATTGGTTTATTGAAAACAAGCAAGAAACAAAGTTGTGAAGTTTCGAACTCTTGACTTTTATGAAATCAATAATTACTTTAGCCACTAAAACAAAGAAGTATAAATTGAGGACCAATTTTTTTTAATAAATTTAAGAGTCGCAAGCATGAATTTATCCCGTTTGGACTTATGACCGAATCTACGCATATGTCAAAATAATTATTTTAAATGGGAAATTATATTTGGTTTGTACCGTTCCATTCAAAAATTGTTTTGCATTGTATCCTCTATTCACTGTCTAAATTTAAATTATAACATATGAAGCTGGATTTATCACTAAATCCGGCCCATAAAAATCTAATTAACAATAGTATCGAAACTCGGGCTTTTGCCCATATTTCGGGTCCAAGCTGAGTACAGATCCAACAAACATCCAAATACCAGTTAAAGGAGCAAGCTCGTGACCTCGACCCAGAACAAGCTTAGCTCGCCACCTCGGCAAAGAACGAGTCAAAGACTATCTTCAACTAGTCAAAATGGCGAGATACGCGGTGGATCTTTTGGGCACTTGGACGAGATACGCGAAACTAACTAACAGACCTATAAATATGAAGGACCTTCTGAGGAGAGAGGGGACTTTAGATCATTTTGTAAAACTCAGCTCTCCGAGCTAACTATAAACACATCTCACTCGAGATCTTTTCGTGTATTAGATTATATCTAATACAAATCCAGTTCGTCAAACTTATCTCATTGTTTATCAGATTTATATAGATTATCTAGTCCTAAGTTCTTTCTCCGATTTACATACAAATACTTGGGTGTGAAAATCCGCTTCCACATTTTTACGCCGTCTGTGGGCAAGAAATAGATACATCTAACAGAAAAATTCGATCCCAAATCCGTTAGAACGAGATGGATAATACCTCATCCGAAAATGTGAGGGCCAATAACTCTTCAGCAGTCGATCTATCAGGACCAGATCAATCTGAAATCCAGATCCTTGACCCGGCCGGATCAAACGCTACCACTTCAACTCAGATCGAAACTCCTCTCGTAGGAACAAGTACCACAAACCAGCGCACTACCACCGGGTCCGGCACTTCATCCGAAGCTCCGCCCACCTTACCCGCGAGTGTATGGATGCACCCACAAGGCACCACAGGAGCCCTCCCAACCAGCACAAGCAACATCGGGCAAGGTCCCACACAGATAATTCCTACGGGAAGAAGAGGGCGCTTCGCCGATGACCTGGCCAAAATACGTCAAATGCTCTCGACGCTGGTTGAGAAAGCACAGAGCAAAGAAACCTCAACTCAAATCTTCTCAGCTCGGCTCGACCAACAAGAAAGAAGTCTGATGGCACGACTAGAAGAGATGTCCCGATTGGCCATCCACAGAATTTCGTCATACCGAACCCCTGGTGGAGAGGAAACTCCCCCCAGGATCGTAACGCCGGGAACCCAGCTAGATTTCTCAGGGGTCTTTGTTACTCTAGCAAATACGGACAATTATCTCGTGTTTAACACACCTGCGAACTTGCCCTCGCTAACTGCAGACCTGCCAGGTCCAAGTTCGCAAAACACAGCCATTCGCATAAATGAGCAGGCTCTACCTCCTCCTCCACCTCGACCGGTTCATAACAACCCTTCTCAGACGAGATGTTTGGAAGCTTCATCATTCACAAGTAATTTTCAATCTCCAACTAACCAGATGCCAATTAACGGGCAGACCAAGGCTCCAAACCCACCTATACCGAACCAAGGAAACGTCATCGACCAAGAGACTTTCCACAGGTATATCGAATGGACTGAATCCGAACTCTAACACATGAGATCACGTGTCCATATGGCAACAAGTTCAGCCCCCGATATCGATCGAGCTATCGAGGAAACCTGCAGAACCCCATTTACCGAGAAAATGGCCAACGCGTGAATCAGAGATACTGGAAAAATAAAATTCCCCGAATTCTTGGAGAAAAGCGATCCCAAAACCCACGTACGAGCATTCAGGTTGGCAGTAACACGAGCTCACCTAACAGACGATGAAAAGGAAGCAGGATACTGCAGATTTTTCGCATAAAATCTTGTCGGACCAGCTCTGGAATGATTTGTTGGCCTGAACAACAATTCCATCGACAGTTTCGACCAGCTCGTCGTCATATTTCTCAAACAATACTCGGTCTTCATAGAGACTAAAACCTCGGAAGCCATTCTCTGGGCTTTATTTCAAAGTCCAATAGAACATCAAAGGTCTTAAATCTCCAAATGCAAGGAGATCAAGGCAAAAATAGCGAACTTAAATGAGGAAGTAGCCATAGCCGCACTAAAAATGGCCTTTGGTACACATCAAAATTCTGCGAGGAACTCACAATCCACCGCACGATGTCATAGATGACGCGCTCCATCGCGCCTCCTCATACGTCCTGCTCGAGGAAGAAACAGCGGTTTTAGCTGAACGACACAAAGCAGCAATTGCTCCCTCTGAGCAGCAAGCACCCAAAAAATTCTTCAAAAAAGAGTCCTACGGAAAGGGGCAGCAATCTTACGCCATAAACAGTCCGAAACCAGCTAAAAGCACGGAATACGATGGTACCAATTTCTGTACCCACCACCAAAAGAGAGGCCACTCCACCGAGGAATGCCGAACTCTAGCTAGAATCCTAGCAGAAAAACAAGCTTCCAAAAATAAACAAATCGAATTGATTGATGATGAACATCCCGCACCTAAGCCTGACCCAAGAAAAAATACTCAATCTCAGGCCAAAAGGGAAAGGCCAACTGATGAACAAAATCCAAACTCTCCATCCCCAGCTCCCAAAAAAGGATAGACCTCATCTTTAATGAGCTCCGAATTCGCGGAGGATCCGCGCGATCCACAATAACACCACCTTCTGCACCTAAAAAACTAGCTAATCCTCTGATCATAATACCTCGTATATGTAATGATAACCCTAAAATATCACTGCAAGTGCACAGCAAATGAAGTAGTATTTATGGATCGAATCCACGATAACCAAGTGAACCGCTATAAATTATAATGGATGAAACTAAACTAAGATGACAATATGGTTGTTTGTTGAAAAGTGAAACAAAATAGCAATGTAAAAACGATGTAAAATCAATTAAAAAAAAGCGTTAAGTCTAGGGCAATTCGCAGGAATTCAGAGATCATGAATCAGACAATTATTCAGGAAATGATAAAACACAGTCTCAAACTCAAACAGGAATGTATAACCAATCCACTTTCGTGGTATCAACTACTTTATCTAGCAACCTAAGAATCTAAACTGTCGTTTGACCTTAAAATTCTAAACAAGCATTAACGAGCAAGTTTGATATGTTCACAAATTGCCTTAACATCAGCTTTCGTTGGTTAAGGACAATTTTCTCACCTATGTTCTATCAGGCAACCTATAGCACTTTTGATTAATAGATTAAACCCTAAATCAGAGACTAAGTGATCAATTCAGTCTAAGCAATGAGAACAACGATAGGTGAAGACAAGATTATAAATCCCTACCTATATCTGATTTGATGATTCATAAATTCCTTTGAATACCCTAAACCTAACTATAGAACAACTCAGACATGGAAGCAAAGGAAGGAGAAGAAGATGATGAAAAACTCATAAGAAATAATCAAAGGGGTTCAGAAAAACTTCTCAAAGATGCAGAGTCAGAGATTCGTCTCCCCGATGCTTACAAATTGCAGAGAAACATAAATCTATGTAGAGTAGAAAGAGTATGAAAAGCTTAGCATAAACAATGGCTCAAATTCGAATATATATATTAAAAGCGTTTTGGATGAAAATAAATGGCAAAACCCAGTAAAAATAGGAAATTGAAAATTTCTTTTTTCTGGACGAAAAAGCTTGGATCGATCGATCTGAATGTTGCACGATCGATCTGAAGTAAAATAAGTCGATCTGAAAAGTCTTGGGGTTTTGGATCAATCGATCCAACTCAGATCGATCGATCCCAGCTTCATTTTTCGATTAAAAATGTCCCGGTATTTTGGATCGATCAATCCAATAGTGGATCGATCGATCTAGCCTCCTTTGTGCTTTTTTGCTTCATTCCATGCTCTTATGCCTTAGGTTCCTTCCAAACGCGTTCCAACCCTGAAAAGACACTAAAACCATAGAAAAGACTCGAAAAACCATTGAAAACTTGGGTTAGAATGCGTTAAAAATGCAATATATCAACTCTCCCAGACTTAGCGTTTTGCTTGTCCTTAAACAAACACTAAGAATAGAGTCGAGGTTTGAAAATCACGGGAACTCACCTTCTCTTTAGAATGTTGTAATGACCATTCATCTCATAATCCACATATTGCAAAACCAATCTCAATCGAACCACTATGTACTTCTCCGCAGACATTCGCAGCTTTCCAGATTCAACCCACAATTTCGCAACATCGTCCACGAGCCTTTCATCGCTGGGTCTCATCGATGGTCTCAATGCCAAGAACCTTTTAGACTCATTCCCGTACAATACCATGACAAACCATCCATATAAACCTTGGTACTCTTTCTCTACCCCAGAGTTATTCTTTGTTTTCATCTTTTTTTTTATTATTTTCAAAGGTATAGGCGAATAATGGTATCACGGGAAATTTTTCTAACCTCACTTCCAACCTTTGTGTGATCATTCCTCTCGAAGTAAAATAATGGGATCACAGGAAATTTTTCTAGCCCTTTACTCGAAAGAAAATCCTTTCATCTTTTCTGTTTTTTTTTGTTTTAACTTAGAATAAGGGAGAGGAGTACCATTATGTTTCACACAGGATGCATTTTTCAGGCAACGAACGAGGAGTCAAACCCTATGAACATCAATCACGTCTGATGAGGTAAAAGAAAGAGCTCAGAAATCACGTCTAGTTAGCTGGTCAGTTTTTGGATTTTTCATTAGTCAGATCTGAACGGATTCTGCAATAATGGTCACTAAGATAGAAAAATCAGATAAAAAACCAAGAGAAAAGTCATAATACCCAACAAAGTTTTGACTCAATAAAACATCTTGGACTGACTCAATAAAAATATCAAAATGACTCAAGAGAAACAAAACAAAGAAAAATAGCGTTAGTCCCAGCAAATATCCTCCCTCAGGCTTACTTCACACCGTCTCCGGTGTGAAAATACATCAGAAGAAGGATACGGCTTACGCAAAAAGTTCATAAAACAAAAATGGAAAAGGAAAAAGTACAAGGGAGATAGAATAGATACTGCAGTCAAACGCGGTCATCTGGGCTGACACTCTCTCGCACTCCTGGTGCTCTCCTACGCCTAGGTAGATGCACTGCATCGTCAGACTCATCCTCATCAGAAATCCTGGGCCCTGGATCGATCGATCGGGCATAGATCGATCGATCGGGCATAGATCGATCAATCTGAAATATCTCGCTTTGTTGGATCGATCGATCTGACCCCTTTTTCTATTTTTTGAACCTGAAACGGTGAAAACCAAAACTAAAAATTAGAAAACAAATGAAAAACTAAGTATGTACACTTACCGGTGGGTTGCCTCCCACCCAGCGCTTGTTTTAAGCCACGAGCTTGACTTGGATACCGTCTAGGCTTGAGACGGATCACTGAGGGAAACGGTGATTCCTTCAGTGATTTTGATGTCAGCAAGATATGGCTTTAGGCGTTGACCATTAACCACAAATTCACCTCCTGCAGTGTCCAGCAACACAACAGCTCCATACAGTCTTGCCTCCTTGATGGTGAATGGACCAGACCATCGTGATCGCAGCTTCCCAGGAAATAGTTTTAGGCGAGAATTGAAAAGCAACACCTGATCATTTGCAGCAAAGTTCCTAAGAATGATCTTTTTGTCATGGTAAGCCTTAGTCCTCTCCTTGTAGATTCTCAAATTCTCGTAGGCCATATGACGAATATCTTCTAGCTCGTTAAGTTGCATCAAACATTTCTTAGAAGCAGGCTTGATGTCAAAATTCAACAACTTAACGGTCCAAGCTGCCTTGTATTCGAGCTCCACTGGAAGATGACAAGACTTCCCACAGACGAGATGGAACGATGTCATTCCCAAAGATGTCTTGTAAGCAGTCCTATACGCCCAAAGAGCGTCATCAAGCTTCATGGCCCAATCCTTTCTTGTGGTGTTTACAGTCTTCTGCATAATGCTCATGATCTCCCTGTTGGAAATCTCAACTTGTCCACTCGTCTTCGGATGGTATGGAGTGGCTACCATATGCTTTAATCCATGCTTCTTCAAAAGACCCTCAAGACCTTGTTGATGAAGTGAAATCCACCATCGCTGATCACAACTCGAGGTACACCGAAACGTGGAAAGATCACAGACTTGAACATCTTCAAAACCACCATGGCATCATTGGTTGGACTAGCCAACGCTTCAACCCATTTAAACACGTAGTACACTACGACAAGGATGTATTGATTTCCATAAGAAGATGGGAATGGACCCATGAAATCAATACCCCAAACATCGAACACCTCAACCTCCAAGATAAAATTTTGAGGCATCTCGCTCCTCTTGCTTATGTTTCCTTGCCTTTGACATGAATCACACTTAGAGACAAAGGCATGAGCAGCTTGTAGAGCATTTGACACCGTCTTGAAAGTAGCAAAGTGCCCTGCATAATTAGAACCATGGCAATGAAAGAGAATACCATGGACTTCTTCCTCCAAAATGCATCGTCTGAAAACACCGTGTGAACACTGCATTTACAAGTATGGCTCATTCCAGAAGTAATGTCTGATGTCTCTCAAGAACTTCTTCTTCCTATACCCAACAATTTTTTTGGGTTTCTTTTCTGCAGCCAAGTAGTTCGCAATGTCACCAAACCAAGGAATTTCAGGAAGTGTGGTGTCACGAGAAGGTGTGTAATGGTCTATGTTACCAAGGCTGATGGCATACACGTGCTCCTCATGAAGGCAATCATCCAAAGATACATCTTCCTCTACACGTAGTCGAGATAAATGATCTGCAACACCGTTCTCAATGCCTTTCTTTTCTTTAATCTCCAAGTTAAACTCCTGCAGCAGGAGAATCCATCGTAACAGTCTAGGTTTGGCATCCTTCTTGGTTAGAAGGTACCTCAAATTAGCATGATCGGTGTGTACAATTACCTTAGACCCCACAAGATATGACCGGAACTTCTCAAAAGCAAACACTATGGCAAGAAGCTCTTTCTCTGTGGTAGCGTACTTGCATTGAGCATCATCAAGAGTCCTACTCGCATAGTAGATGACATGAAGCTTCTTCTCCTTCCTTTGTCCCAAAACAGCCCCACTGCGTAGTCACTAGCATCCATCATTACCTCGAAAGGTAGCTCCCAATCCGGTGGTTAGACGATTGGTGCTCTAACAAGTGCTCCCTTGATTGTAAGAAAGGCCTCAAGACAATCATTGTCGAAGTGAAACTTCACATTTTTGCACAAAAGCTGAGTCAAAGGTCTAGCAATCTTGGAGAAATCCTTGATGAACCTCCTATAGAACCCAACATGTCCCAGAAAACTCCTAATCCCTTTGACATAATCAGGTGGTTGCAGACTTGTCATCACCTCGATCTTCGCCTTGTCTACCTCGATACCATTCTCTAAAATGCGGTATCCCAAAAAAATCCCATCTCTGACCATGAAGTGACACTTCTCCCAGTTTAATACAAGATGCTTCTCCTCGCAGCGTCGTAACACCCTGCACAAATTAGAAAGACAAACAGAAAAAAAAATCCATAGACAGAAAAATCATCCATAAAAACTTCCATTATGTCCTCAATCATATCAGTGAAAATCAACATCATGCATCTCTGGGACGTGGCTGGTGCATTACACAAACCAAACGGCATTCTGCGATAAACATAAGTGCCATAGGGACATGTGAATGTGGTCTTCTCCTGATCGTTTGGATGGATGAGAATCTGAAAGAAACCAGAATAACCATCTAGAAAACAATAGTAAGCGTGGTTAGCCAATCTCTCAAGCATCTGATCAATAAAGGGCAAAGAAAAATGATCTTTACGAGTAGCAGAGTTCAATTTCCTATAATCTATGCACATACAATGGCCAGTGACCGTCCTAGTTGGGATCAACTCGTCCTTATCATTCTTAACCACAGTCACTCCATCTTTCTTTGGCACAACATGGACCGGGCTCACCCATTTACTATCAGAGATAGCGTATATGATGTCCGCCTCTAGAAGTTTCATTATCTCCTTCTTTACAACATCTTTTATATTCGGGTTTAACCGTCTCTGATGTTCTATAGAAGTCATCGTCTCATCTTCTAGATGGATCATGTGCATGCAAAGATCAGTTAAAATGCATGTGATGTCATCCAGTGAATAACCTAAGGCCCTGCGATAATTTTTAAGTTCACACAAAAGCAAAGCAGTCTCCGCATAATTCAAATCAGCATTGATGATCACAGGGTAAGAAGAATTAGGAGCTGGAAGTGTTTTGAGCTCTACCTTAGGAGCTTTGAGCTCGCTCCATGGTTTAGATGGTGCAGGAAGGGTTGCTGCTGATGACTTCTAGACAGCCTCGTCCAAGCTCATGTAGGCGACCATCTTCCCCAAAATCTGGCTCGAGTTCAACATCTATGCATACCCAGACGCGTCGTCACTCAAAAATCCATGCTCGCTCGCAGCCCTTGTCAAAGCAATCTCCAATGGGTCATCAACTAAAATCTCTCCTGCAGCCTCGTTAGAGATCTCTAGTGAGTCATCGACCGAGAATGTCTGCCCATCCAACATAGGCTTTTTTCAGCAGCTTGTCTATCTCAAACTTTATGACAATATCTCCCAGGTGGAGATCTATTCGCCCATTCCTCACATCTATGATAGCTCCAGCAGTGCATAAGAAAGGTCATCCCAAGATGAGGGAATCCTTTGGCTCTTCCTCTAGCTCTAGAACCACGAAATCTGCAGGAAAAAAGCATTGCCAATCCTCACATGTAAGTCCTCTAGAATCCCAATCGACAACCTCACAGAATGATCAGCAAACGCAAAGGAGATTTTGGTTGGCTTGAACTTTGTGAATCCAAGTCGCTTAGCCACAGAATATGGCATCAACTTGACACTCGAACCTAAATCACACAAAGAACAAGCAAACATCTTTGCTCAATCTGCATGGATAAAACAAACCTCCCTAGATCTCCAAGCTTCTTAGGCATCTTGTTTTGAAGGACGGCGCTACAATCTTTTGAAACCTTGACGAAGTCATCTTCTCCAGAAACCTTACTTGTCACAAAGCGTTTCACATATCTCTTCATCGCAGGTATCATCTGCATTGCATCGGTAAGAGGGAGCTTCACTGTTAGATCATCTAGCATCTCCTTGCACTTTGCCTCTTCTAAGTCCTTCTGCGACTTCTTAGGGCGAGTGGGATATGGAACCCTTGGAGCATAGACACGCGCAGGCAGTGGCTCCTTTGCACTCATGTCACTTGCAGGCTCTCTCACCAACTCAGCTTCTGAATCTTCCCTCTCTTCCAATTCAATGACTCCATCGGCATCTTTTCCTTTTCGCGCAATAGGCTCTATCACTTTTCCACCTCTGAGCGTAATAGCATTGACAAACTCGTTCCTAGGATTATGCTCTGCCTTTCTTGGAAGGACTCCATTTGGTCTCTTGATCGCTTCGGCCATTTGATCTACTTGAGCATCTAGCTTCTTCACATGAGCAGAGAGCGACTCAAAATTGCCATTGAGATCACTGTACATGTTATCCACCTTGACGTTGATCTCGTTGGCCGATTTATGTTGGTTGAGTAAAAGCTGTTGCATAAAAACCTGGAGGTCATCACCAGAGTTGTTCGCAGAGCTCGTAGAGGCTTGGAATGGGGCTTGTGTCGTTGGTTGGAAGTTGTTGAACGGCTGTTTCTGCAGAAATCCCCCCTGAAATCTGTTCTGGCCCTGATTTTGCACGAACTGATTTCCCTGAAAATCCTGAAAGAAGTTCTTCTGGAAACTCTGATTTTGTACGCCAGTCTATCCTGTAAACCCCTGAAAACCAGTGACGCCCACATTTTTCACGGTCGGTTTTCCCTGAAATTGTTGACCCTGAAGGTTCACTTGTTGTGGGTAGACCTTATCTTGTGGATTCTCGACATTCATGCTTTGGTAGGATAGATTTGGGTGGTTTCTGTAATTCTGATTGAAATCCCTGTTTTGCACGAAACCTTACCCGTTCACATAATTCACCTCTTGCAACTCATCAGCCCCTTCGTCAGCAAATTCCTGGTAGAAAATAGGGTCCATTCCACTCTCGCAAAACTAAACACCTCTTTTACCTTGACTTGCCTTCAATAGCTGATTCACCTTCTCATTCAACTCGTCGATCTTCTGAGACTCCGGGCTGTTGACACGCTTAGACCTATCATACTCAGCGCAGCGGTTGTTGGAACTTGCAGCCAAGTTCTCAATCAGTTGATAGGCTCCATCCTTACTCTGAGTCATAAAATCTCCATTGCTAGCAGTGTTGAGAGCGTTTTTGTAATCCCACTCAACTCCATCATAGAAGATGCTAAGAATCTGTCCATCCGAGTATCCATGATGAGGGCACTCTCTGCAATACTCCTTGAACCTCTCCCAAGCCTCACAGAAGGACTCTCCTGAATGTCGCTCGAAGGTGGTGATCTTGTTCCTTAGCGAAGCAGTCTTGGATTTGGTGTAGAAGTGATCCAAGAAAGTGGTTCTGCATTCATCCCAAGTAATCAACGACCCAGGAGGTAGAAATTTGAGCCATCTCGATGCCTTGTCTGCTAGAGAGAAAGGAAAAAACTTGCACTTGATGTAATCAGCTAGTACCCCATTCGACTTAGTAGTGTTGTAGATCTCTTCGTAGTTCTCTATGTGATCCATAGGATTTTCAGCTGGTAGACAATGAAACACGTGCTGCTTCACCAACCCGATCATCTGAGTCTTGATCTCGTAATCTTGCCTTGCAAGGGCTGGTTGACAGATAGCAGCTCTGTTCTGGTAGAAAGTATGGGGAGCGTCCGCATCTCCAATCGCAGGCGATCTCTGTTGGGGTCAAAACCCACCCAGCTGTGATCAATGAGAAAATGGCTAAGTATGAAAATACGAAGAATCGGACAAGGTCGAAATTGTGCCTAAGTCATTTCTGTATGAGTCCACTTAAGCACAAGAGGGGCCATTCTGGCCAAAGCAGCTCCATTTTCGGCCAAGGAAGCTTCACTTCGGCAAAGCTTTGATTCACTTCGGCAAGGCTTTGTCTCCACTTAGGCAAGCTTTGCTCCGCTTAGGCAAGCTTTGTCTCCACTTAGGCAAGCCTTGCTCCACTTAGGCAAGCTTTGTCTCCACTTAGGCAAGCCTTGTCTCTGCTTAGGCAAGCTTTGTCTCCGCTTAGGTAAGCCTTGAAGGAAGCATCACTTCGGCAAGCCTAGCCACTTCGGCAAAGGAGACTTCGGCAAGCCAAGCTCATTTCGGCACGGAGACTTCGGCAAGCCTAGTCACTTCAGCACGGAGACTTCGGCAAGCCTAGCCACTTCGGCAAGCCTAGCCACTTCGGCAAAGGAGACTTCGGCAAGCCTAGCTCACTTCGGCAAGCCTAGCTCACTTCGGCAAAGGAGACTTCGGCAAGCCTAGCTCACTTCGGCAACAGAGACTTCGGCAAAGGAGACTTCGGCAAGCCTAGTCACTTCGGCGAAGGAGACTTCGGCAAGCCTAGCTCACTTCGGCAAAGGATACTTCGGCAAGCCTAGCTCACTTCGGCAATAGAGACTTCGGCAAAGGAGACTTCGGCAAGCCTAGCTCACTTCGGCAAAGGAGACTTCGGCAAGCCTAGCCACTTCGGCGAAGGAGACTTCGGCAAGCCTAGCTCACTTCGACATGGAGACTCCGGCAAGCCTAGCCACTTCGGCAATGGAGACTTCGGCAAGCCTAGCTCACTTTGGCACGGAGACTTCGACAAGCCTAGCTAACTTCGGCATGAGGACTTCGGCGACAACCCGCGGCTTCGGCAACAACCCACGGCTTCGGCAACGAACCCCAGCTTCGGCTACAACCCGCGGCTTCGGCAACGATCCATGACATCGGCCACGATCCACTTCGGCAAGCGTCCCCACTTCGGCATAGGGACATCGGCAATACGCAACCCCACTTCGGCACGGCCAAAACTTCGGCAATACGCAGCCCCACTTCGGCACGGCCGCGACTTCGGCACAGCCGCGACTTCGGCATAGTCCCACTTCGGCACGGCCGAAAGCACTTCGGCCAACGAGCTTACTTCGGCCGTGATACGAATCCACTTAGGCGCGATACGAGCTCGTTTCGGCCGAAGTCATTTCTATACGAAACTATTTGGCCGAAGTCAAAACCATACAGAGCTGTCTTGCCGAAGTCAATTCTATACGAAGCCAGAAAACGACGCGGCCGAAGTCATTCCTATACGAAGCCAGAAAACAACGCGGCCGAAGTCATTTCTATACGAAGCTAGAAGACGACGCGGCCGAAGTCATTTTTATACGAGGACGACAAGCCCATCTTCGGCCCGCGATGGGTCAAAGGCCCACGAAGCCAAGCCGACTTGCTAAAACGGAAATCCCGAAGGATTAGGAAGTTTTCCTAATCCCTTTGGGATTGACCTGGCGAACTCGAACGACTATATATATCTATGTACATCCCTTGAAAAAGGGATCCGCAATTTACTGAGCAAAAACCCTAGACTTTTTTTCTCTCGAACTCTTGTACGCAAACAGCTTTCTTAACAGCTTAATAAAAACCATCTTTGGATCTCTCCGTTCGTGGTTCATCCGCAGAAATTTCATCCCTCTTAACAAACCTCCGACAAATTCTAATTGTGTTGATTTCGACTCCCACAATTTGGCGCTAGAAGGAGGGGGAATTTGAAACTTTCTTACTCCAAGGAACCACCGCACGAACGATTCAAAGAAGATGACTAGCAACGGACGAACCGACGACCCGCAGGACACGGGGATCGATGGATCTGGAGCAACAGATACACCAACGCCTGCAGTCTTGGAGACGAGCCCAGAGGCCCTATCACAGATCAAGACGATGCTGGAGACGCTGCTCAAGAAGGCGGAGGAGCAGGACAAGCTAAACATGACGATGACTGATAAGCTCGAAGTCCTTACAACAGCGAGCCGAGCCCGTGGTAGAGGCTCAGGAGTTGACCTAACGAGGCGCCCTCTTTGACGTCTCAACCCAACGGCCCTCGATTTCTCAACACCCCACCATACGACGAGAACCCAGGGCGGATTGCTCCCTACAAACCAACCAATCACGACCGCAGAACTGAACGCGACACCGCAGGAGGCAAACACGCAGACTATGGGCGGAATGAATCCAGTGATCAACTTGGAGGATAACCCAGAGGGTGAACACGACTCGGAACACCGCCGCGAAGCTGAACTCACGGGTGCGACCCAAACTCGAAACGAACAAAGCAACACCAACCTTGGCCATGACTAGGACTTCACCGAAGAGGAGGAGAACATCCTCTGGGCCCAACGAGCCCAGATCGAGGAAGAACGCAAAGCGATGATCCGAGCCCAAAAGGAGGAGATGGCCGAAATCCGGGCAGGCATGGAGCGAGCTGCCACTGAGATGAAATTCGTTCAATCTCAGATGCATAGGGCTACTAGCAAGGCTCCCGAGTGCTTGAAGAAGCACAGAACACCCCATTCACGACTCGAATCACTAAGGCAAGGGTTTCTGATCCGGAGAAGATGAAGATACCAGTCTACGAAGGTAAAAGTGATCCAAAGGAGCACTTAACCGCCTTCGCAATAGCAATGGGACGAGCAAACTTCAGAGAAGGAGAAGAAGACTGTGGGGGGTCGAAATCAACACAATTAGAATTTGTCGGAGGTTTGTTAAGGGGGATGAAATTTCTGCGGATGAACCACGAACGGAGAGATCCAAAGATGTTTTTTTATTTAGCTGTGTCGAAAAGCTTTCGTACAAGAGTTTGAGAGCAAAAAGTCTAGGGTTTTTTCTAAGTAAATTGCGGATCCCCCTTTTCAAGAGATGTACATGGATATATATATTAGTTTTAGTCGGCCAGGTCAATCCTAAAGAGATCAGGAAAACTTCCTAATCCTTTGGGATTTTCGTTTTAGTAAGTCGGCTTGACTTCGTGGGCCTTTGCATTGTTGTAGGCCAAAGATGGGCTTGTTGTCTTAGTATAGAAATGACTTCGGCCGCGTCGTCTTCTGGCTTCGTATAGACTTGACTTCGGCCAGACAGTTTCTTATGAAATTGGCTTCGGCCAGGATTGTCTTTGGCAGCTTTGACTTCGGCCAGATAGCTTCGTATAAAAATGACTTCGGCCAGGCAACTTCGTATAAATTTGACTTCGGCCACGTCGTCTTCTGGCTTCGTATAGACTTGACTTCGGCCAGGCAACTTCGTATAGATTTCACTTCGGCAAGACAGTTTCGTATAGAAATGACTTCGGCCACGTCGTATTCTGGCTTCGTATAGACTTGACTTCGGCCAGGCAACTTCGTATAGATTTCACTTCGGCAAGACAGTTTCGTATAGAAATGACTTCGGCCAGGCAACTTCGTATAGATTTGACTTCGGCAAGACAGTTTCGTATGGTTTTGACTTCGGCCAGACAGTTTCGTATGGTTTTCACTTCGGCAAGGCAGTTTGGCCGAAGTGGGTTGCTTGGCCGAAGTGGACTGCTTGGCCGAAGTGGACTACTTGGCCGAAGTGGACTGTTTGGCCTAAGTGTACTGCTTGGCCGAAGTGGACTGCTTGGCCGAAGTGGACAGCTTGGCCGAAGTGGCCTGCTTGGCCGAAGTGGCCTGCTTGGCCGAAGTGGACAGCTTGGCCGAAGTGGATAGCTTGGCCGAAGTGGCCTGCTTGGCCGAAGTGGCCTGCTTGGCCGAAGTGGCCTGCTTGGCCGAAGTGGCCAGCTTGGCCGAAGTGGCCAGCTTGGCCGAAGTGGCCTGCTTGGCCCAAGTGGACAGCTTGGCCGAAGTGGATAGCTTGGCCGAAGTGTCCTGCTTGGCCGAAGTGGCCTGCTTGGCCGAAGTGGACAGCTTGGCCGAAGTGGACAGCTTGGCCGAAGTGGACAGCTTGGCCGAAGTGAACCGTGGCCGAAGTGAATCGTGGCCGAAGTGGATCATGGCCGAAGTGGCCGAAGAGGAGCTTCTCCGCGTGCCGAAGTGACGCGTCTCCGTGTGCCGAAGTAACGCGTCCCCGTGCACCGAAGTGGCGCGTTTCCGTGTGCCGAAGTGACGCATCTCCGTGCGCCGAAGTGGCGCATTTCCGTGTGCCGATGTCCCCTCCGTGCCGATGTGGCCATGTCGCCGAAGTGAAGGCCTTCGGCCGAAGTGGCCTGTGCCGATGTCTCCTCCGTGCCGATGTGGCCATGTCGCCGAAGTGAAGGCCTTCGGCCGAAGTGGGCTGTGCCAATGTCTCCCCCACGCCGATGTGGCTTGCCGATGTCTCTTCTCTACCGAAGTGAGCTGCGCCGAAGTGAAGGCCTTCGGCCGAAGTGGGCTGTGCCGATGTCTCCTCCATGCCGATGTGGCTTGCCGATGTCTCTAAGTTGGCCGAAGTGGCCGTATGGCCGAAATGGCCATGTTGCCGAAGTCTCCACATCGGCCGAAGCGGCCATGTTGCCGACGTGGGATATGCTGGCCGATGTCTCCTGGCCGAAGTGGAAACAAGGCTTGCCTTAGTGGAGGCAAGGCTTGCCTAAGTGGAGACAAGGCTTGCCTAAGTGGACAAAAGGCTTGCCTAAGCGGAGACAGGGCTTGCCTAAGTGGAGACAAAGCTTGCCTAAGTAGAGACAAGGCTTGCCTAAGTGGAGACAAAACTTGCCTAAGTAGAGACAAGGCTTGCCTAAGTGGAGACAAGGCTTGCCTAAGCCTCTCCCTTCTTTGCTGAAGTGGAGATAAACCTTTGCCGAAATCTCTCGCTGCTCTGCCGAAGTGGAGACAAACCTTTGCCAAAATCTCTCCCTGCTCTGCCGAAGTGGAGACAAGGCTTTGCCGAAGTCTCTCCCTGCTTCGCCGAAGTCTCTCCCTGCTTCGCCGAAGTCTCTCTGCCGAAGCGAAGCTTCCTTGGCCGGAACTGGAGCTGCTTTGGCCAGAATGACCTCTCTTGTGCTTAAGTAGATTCGTGCAGAAATGACTTAGGCACAATTTTGGCCTTGTCCGATTCTTCGTATTTTCATACCTAGCCATTTTCCCATTGATCACAGCTGGGCGGGTTTTGACCCCAATAGTTAGCCCCCCAGCTCGGTAGTTTCAGTGATGATAGTGCCGAGGTAGAGGAAGTCCAAGCTGGATCAATGCGCCATGTTGATTGGTACAAGCTCAGTTGACATGACACCGAGTCCGTCATTCTTGATATTCTGCCAAACTTGTTTACGTTGAATTTGCTGAGCCAGGTTCCCTATTGCCGATCCGAAGCTTTGTGTTTTGTTGAAAAGTCCTTTTTTGCCGAAGATTTTTCCGCCGAAAAAATTCTCGCCGAAGTGATTTTGCCGAAAACTTTACCACCGAAAAATGTTCGCCGAAGTGATTTTGCCGAAAACTTTACCACCGAAAAATTCTCGCCGAAGTGATTTTTTGCCGATCCGCCGAAAAATTCTCGCCGAATTGGTTTTTACCGAAAACTCTTCCGCAGAAAAATTCTCGCCGAACTGATTCTTCTTGTGTTTTCGTTGAAGGAGCTGTGTGTTGGGTCTTAGGCAACCAAATTCGTCTCCGGCTCGGCGCAGAAGTGGCAAAGAAATTTCAGGCAAAGGTTGATCGAGCCGAGGAGAAGATTCAGAGCTTAAGCGGGTTGTCGAAAAATAGCATGGTCGATCTCGCCCAAGTCGATGGTAACCTTGAACTGATTGCGTTGCTTCGTGGCGACGAACCCCCCTCGTTAGAGGCCGGAGTTGAGAAACTCCAAGGGTGGAAAGCTAGGTATGATGGTGCTACGACGAGTTCGACAAGTTGGTTACCGAGTTAAAGAGCGGCTTGGTGGTTTCACCGATTTCTGGGGATTCGGCCAATGTTATGCTGGGTAACGAGTCCGTCGAAGCATTAGCGGCGAGTGTCGGGGTTTGCGCTTTCACGGATCCAACAGGGGTACTCCTGGTTTGGCTTCGCTTGGTTTGAAGAGGGCTTCCGAATCCAGGACGATGACCGAATCCTCCGATGCCGAACCCGTTACTGAGGAGGTGCCGAAGACTACAGCTTGTCTTATCTTGTTTTATGTCGTTGTGCTTGACTTTATTTAGACATGGTGCCTGGATGGCTTTATCCGTATCAACTTGTTATGTTTGCCTTGTGGCTTTTGCTTTTTGTTGTGTTGTTTCTTTGTTTCCAAAACTCGTTGCTGAATGCTTTTTATCCAAGGAGGATCGATCTGTTTCACTGTACCTTGTGTTAACGTTAATGCCAATGATTCATTTGTTGGGTTTAAGATGATCATTCCGATTCACGGATATGTTAATGTAAACATATCTGCTCCGATAATGAGCATAGGTGTTTTGACCAACGATTTGTTTGTTGGGTTTTCAGATGAACATTTCGGTTTACGGATACGCTACCGTAAGCATATCCGCTCCGACAATGGACACGTAGTACTGTTGTGACCAACGATTTGTTTGTTGGGTTTAAGATGAATATTTTGGTTTACGGATACGCCACCGTAAGCATATCCGCTCCGACAATGGACATGTAGTACTGTTGTGACCAACGATTCGTTTGCTGGGTTTTTGATGAGCATTTCAGTTTACGGATACGTTACCATAAACATGTCCGCTCCGACAATGGACATCTAGTACTGTTGCGACCAACGATTCGTTTGTTGGGTTTAAGATGAACATTTCGGTTTACGGATACGCTACCGTAAGCATATCCGCTTCACCAATGGACATATACATTTATATAGCGCGCGTTTTTAATCTGCTAGGATGTAATAGTTGATCCGTAAAGGATGTAGTAGTTCGTTGCTGTGGCCAGCAGCAACGAGAGTGAGATGAGGTGCCTGTTTAGTTAGGACTTTGAGTAATCCGTGAAGGATGCGAATGGGATGCCTGTTTTTGTTAAGACTTTAGTAACCCGTGAAGGATGTGGTATGATGATCTTAGCTTTGAAAAGCTTGTATTAAGTAAACTTAACGCCTATTATGAAGGTGGGAGTATACGAGTATACATACCCACTCCCCCCATTTTTTTTAAAGAGGGGGGGGGCAGCTGAACCCATCCAAAGATGAGCTGCCTACGTACCCTTTGCAGGGATCAAGCCGCCTCATAGTTCATGTGAAGTGACTCAGTGATCCGTAAAACTTTGCTTTGACTTAGGTTGCTGATCCAGCTTGGCTCTCTTTTCCTTCGTCTTCGTGTTGAGTTATACTACGGGATTTCTGAGCTTATGCTCGGCCATAACACAAATTCGGGACTCCTTCTGTTTTCCACGAATGGTTTGGATTCCATTAGGCGTTGAGAACTTTATGCACATGTGGTATGTTGAGGCCACGACGCGCATCGTATTTAACCAAGGAGTTCCCATAATAACGTTGTAGATTGCTGGGTGATCGGCCACCAAAAACTCCACGATTTTGGTTATCTCTCCAGCCCGAACAGGCAGCTTGATTGTTCCGATTGTCATTGTCGTTTCTCCGGAGAATCCAGTCAATGGTTTTGGAGTTCCCGTTACTTTAGATAGGTCGACGTTCATTCTTCTGAGAGTCTCTTTGAAGATTATGTACACCGTGCTTCCCGTGTCTACCAACACTCTGGCCACATCGCAATCCTTGATAATTAGCTCGATTACGAGAGGGTCATCGTGAGATTTGTCGATTTTGGTAGTCTCTCTTTCTTCAAATGTGATTACGTCGTCTGGAAACTTGGAAGGTGCGGACCAGTTAACGCTAACATCGGCTCGCCGTTGAAAAGCTTTAATTGACGAGATGGTATCTAAGCAATAGTGAGATCCACCCATTATCATATTTATTCTTCTTCTTGTCCCAGCTTGCGGGGCGTCGTCATCTTGCCTCCCTCGCTTAGGAAGGTCTTCATTCACCTGCTCGGAGAGGTTTGCGTTGGTATCCATGTCAAAATCCTTGAGGCTAATATCACCTTTGAGTTTGCCAGCTGCCAACTTTGCAGCGAGTTTTAAGCCCAGAATACGGCAATTTGCAGTCGAATGTCCGAAGATATGGTGATGTTCGCAATAAGCTGTTTCATCAGAAGTTCCTTTGCCCCTGGTCCACATGCTACTCCATGTACCTGTTCCTTGGCCTTGGCCTCGTCCTTGACCGTATCCTGACGAGTCAACTTGGTAATTATGGGCTCCTTTGAAACCTCCTCCGTGCTGGACATATTCAGAATCATGGTTGCCCTTTTTGTTGTTTGGTGGGTTCGGAGCAAAGGGATGATAGTTCGTAGACTTCGCCTTTCCGTGCTTCTGGGTTAGGATCTTCACTTCTTCTTCGTTGGAGGCAAAGTCCATTGCTCGGTGCAATGCATCCTGGATCGTGGTTGGTGCGTTCAGTGCAATCTCCTTCCGAAAATTGGAGTCGAACCACATGGCTTTCTTTAACGCTTGCAGTGCGGCTTCGTCACTTATTCCTTCTACCTTTGACAGTACTGACTTGAACCATCCGATGAAGGTTCGCAATGTCTCGTTCTGTTCTTACCCCATGGTCCACAGATCCGCATCGGATGTTCGGCGTTCCATGAATATAGCATAATATTTAAGGAATGCCGACGACAGCTAATTGAAGTTCTCGATCGAATTTCTTCCCAGCCTGGAGAACCATTGGAGAGCGGGGCCTTTAAGGTGCTCAACGAACAAGAGACATTTTCTAGCGTCTTCTTCTCCTTCTCTGAAGTTTGCTCGTCCCATTGCTATTGCGAAGGCGGTTAAGTGCTCCTTTGGATCAGTTTAACCTTCGTAGACTGGTATCTTCATCTTCCCCGGATCAGAAACCCTTGCCTTAGTGATTTGAGTCGTGAATGGGGTGTTCTGTGCTTCTTCAAGCACTCGGTCGAGCTCGGGAGCCTTGCTAGTAGCCCTATGCATCTGAGATCGAACGAATTTAATCTCAGTGGCAGCTCGCTCCATGCCTGCTCGGATTTCGGCCATCTCCTCCTTTTGGGCTCGGATCATCGCTTTGCGTTCTTCCTCGATCTGGGCTCGTTGGGCCCAGAGAATGTTCTCCTCCTCTTCGGTGAGGTCCTGGTCATGGCCAAGGTTGGTGTTGCTTTGTTCGTTTCGAGTTTAGGTCGCACCCGTGAGTTCAGCTTCGCGGCGGTGTTCTGAGTCGTGTTCACCCTCTGGGTTATCCTCCAGGTTGATCACTGGATTCATTCCGCCCATAGTCTGCGTGTTTGCCTCCTGCGGTGTCGCATTCAGTTCTGCGGTCGTGATTGGTTGGTTTGTAGGGAGCAATCCGCCCTGGGTTCTCGTCGTATGGTGGGGTGTTGAGAAATTGAGGGCCGTTGGGTTGAGACGTCGAAGAAGGCGCCTCATTAGGTCAACTCCTGAGCCTCTACCACGGGTTCGGCTTGCTGTTGTAAGGACTTCGAGCTTATCGGTCATCGTCGTGTTTAGCTTGTCCTGGTCCTCCGCCTTCTTGAGCAGCGTCTCCAACATCGTCTTGATCTGTGATAGGGCCTCTGGGCTCGTCTCCAAGACTGCAGGCATTGGTGCATCTATTGCTCCAGATCCATCGATCCCCGTGTCCTGCGGGTCATCGGTTCGTCCGTCGCTGGTCATCTTCTTCGAATCGTTCGTGCGGTGGTTCCTTGGAGTAAGAAAGTTTCAAAGCCCCCTCCTTCTAGCGCCAAATTGTGGGGGGTCGAAATCAACACAATTAGAATTTGTCGGAGGTTTGTTAAGGGGGATGAAATTTCAGCGGATGAACCACGAATGGAGAGATCCAAAGATGGTTTTTTTATTTAGCTGTGTCGAAAAGCTTTCGTACAAGAGTTTGAGAGCAAAAAGTCTAGGGTTTTTTCTAAGTAAATTGCGGATCCCCCTTTTCAAGAGATGTACATGGATATATATATATATATTAGTTTTAGTCGGCCAGGTCAATCCTAAAGAGATCAGAAAAACTTCCTAAACCTTTGGGATTTTCGTTTTAGTAAGTCGGCTTGACTTCGTGGGCCTTTGCATCGTTGTAGGCCGAAGATGGGCTTGTTGTCTTAGTATAGAAATGACTTCGGCCGCGTCGTCTTCTGGCTTCGTATAGACTTGACTTCGGCCAGACAGTTTCGTATGAAATTGGCTTCGGCCAGGATTGTCTTTGGCAGCTTTGACTTCGGCCAGATAACTTCGTATAAAAATGACTTCGGCCAGGCAACTCTGTATAGATTTGACTTCGGCCACGTCGTCTTCTTGCTTCGTATAGACTTGAATTCGGCCAGGCAACTTCGTATAGATTTCACTTCGGCAAGACAGTTTCGTATAGAAATGACTTCGGCCACGTCGTCTTCTGGCTTCGTATAGACTTGACTTCGGCTAGGCAACTTCGTATAGATTTCACTTCGGTAAGACAGTTTCGTATAGAAATGACTTCGGCCAGGCAACTTCGTATAGATTTGACTTCGGCAAGACAGTTTCGTATGGTTTTGACTTCGGCCAGACAGTTTTGTATGGTTTTCACTTCGGCAAGGCAGTTTGGCCGAAGTGGGTTGCTTGGCCGAAGTGGACTGCTTGGCCGAAGTGGACTGCTTGGCCGAAGTGGACTGTTTGGCCGAAGTGTACTGCTTGGCCGAAGTGGACTGCTTGGCCGAAGTGGACAGCTTGGCCGAAGTGGCCTGCTTGGCCGAAGTGGCCCGCTTGGCCGAAGTGGCCCGCTTGGCCGAAGTGGCCCGCTTGGCCGAAGTGGCCCGCTTGGCCGAAGTGGCCCGCTTGGCCGAAGTGGCCCGCTTGGCCGAAGTGGCCCGCTTGGCCGAAGTGGACAGCTTGGCCGAAGTGGACAGCTTGGCCGAAGTGGCCTGCTTAGCCGAAGTGGCCTGCTTGGCCGAAGTGGCCTACTTGGCCGAAGTGGCCTGGTTGGCCGAAGTGGCCAGCTTGGCCGAAGTGGCCTGCTTGGCCGAAGTGGCCTGCTTGGCCGAAGTTGCCTGCTTGGCCGAAGTGGACATCTTGGCCGAAGTGGCCTGCTTGGCCGAAGTGGCCTGCTTGGCCGAAGTGGACAGCTTGGCCGAAGTGGACAGCTTGGCCGAAGTGGACAGCTTGGTCGAAGTGGACAGCTTGGCCGAAGTGGACAGCTTGGCCGAAGTGGATCGTGGCCGAAGTGAACCGTGGCCGAAGTGAATCGTGGCCGAAGTGGATCGTGGCCGAAGTGGCCGAAGAGGAGCTTCTCCGCGTGCCGAAGTGACGCGTCTCCGTGTGCCGAAGTAATGCATCTCCGTGCGCCGAAGTGGCGCATTTCCGTGTGCCGAAGTGACGCGTCTCCGTGCGCCAAAGTGGCGCGTTTCCGTGTGCCGATGTCCCCTATGTGCCGATGTGGCCATTTCGCCGAAGTGAAGGCCTTCGGCCAGGATTGTCTTTGGCAGCTTTGACTTCGGCCAGATAACTTCGTATAAAAATGACTTCGGCCAGGCAACTCTGTATAGATTTGACTTCGGCCACGTCGTCTTCTTGCTTCGTATAGACTTGAATTCGGCCAGGCAACTTCGTATAGATTTCACTTCGGCAAGACAGTTTCATATAGAAATGACTTCGGGCACGTCGTCTTCTGGCTTCGTATAGACTTGACTTCGGCCAGGCAGTACTGACTTGAACTGTCCTGGTTGGCCGAAGTGGCCTGCTTGGCCGAAGTGGCCTGCTTGGCCGAAGTGGCCTGCTTGGCCGAAGTTGCCTGCTTGGCCGAAGTGGACATCTTGGCCGAAGTGGCCTGCTTGGCCGAAGTGGACAGCTTGGCCGAAGTGGACAGCTTGGCCGAAGTGGACAGCTTGGTCGAAGTGGACAGCTTGGCCGAAGTGGACAGCTTGGCCGAAGTGGATCGTGGCCGAAGTGGCCGAAGTGGCCTGCTTGGCCGAAGTGGCCTGCTTGGCCGAAGTGGCCTGCTTGGCCGAAGTTGCCTGCTTGGCCGAAGTGGACATCTTGGCCGAAGTGGCCTGCTTGGCCGAAGTGGACAGCGTGGCCGAAGTGGACAGCGTGGCCGAAGTGGACAGCTTGGCCGAAGTGGCCCGCTTGGCCGAAGTGGCCCGCTTGGCCGAAGTGGCCCGCTTGGCCGAAGTGGCCCGCTTGGCCGAAGTGGCCCGCTTGGCCGAAGTGGCCCGCTTGGCCGAAGTGGCCCGCTTGGCCGAAGTGGACAGCTTGGCCGAAGTGGACAGCTTGGCCGAAGTGGCCTGCTTGGCCGAAGTGGCCTGCCTGGCCGAAGTGGCCTTCTTGGCCGAAGTGGCCTGGTTGGCCGAAGTGGCCTGCTTGGCCGAAGTGGCCTGCTTGGCCGAAGTGGCCTGCTTGGCCGAAGTGGCCTGCTTGGCCGAAGTTGCCTGCTTGGCCGAAGTGGACATCTTGGCCGAAGTGGCCTGCTTGGCCGAAGTGGCCTGCTTGGCCGAAGTGGACAGCTTGGCCGAAGTGGACAGCTTGGCCGAAGTGGACAGCTTGGTCGAAGTGGACAGCTTGGCCGAAGTGGACAGCTTGGCCGAAGTGGATCGTGGCCGAAGTGAACCGTGGCCGAAGTGAATCGTGGCCGAAGTGGATCGTGGCCGAAGTGGCCGAAGAGGAGCTTCTCCGCGTGCCGAAGTGACGCGTCTCCGTGTGCCGAAGTAACGCATCTCCGTGCGCCGAAGTGGCGCGTTTCCGTGTGCCGAAGTGACGCGTCTCCGTGCGCCAAAGTGGCTCGTTTCCGTGTGCCGATGTCCCCTATGTGCCGATGTGGCCATTTCGCCGAAGTGAAGGCCTTCGGCCGAAGTGGCCTGTGCCGATGTCTCCTCCGTGCCGATGTGGCCATGTCGCCGAAGTGAAGGCCTTCGGCCGAAGTGGGCTGTGCCGATGTCTCCCCCACACCGATGTGGCTTGCCGATGTCTCTTCTCTGCCGAAGTGAGCTGCGCCGAAGCGAAGGCCTTCGGCCGAAGTGGGCTGTGCCGATGTCTCCTCCTTGCCGATGTGGCTTGCCGATGTCTCTAAGTTGGCCGAAGTGGCCGTATGGCCAAAATGGCCATGTTGCCGAAGTCTCCACATCGGCCGAAGCGGCCATGTTGCCGACGTGGGATATGCTGGCCAATGTCTCCTGCCCGAAGTGGAAACAAGGCTTGCCTTAGTGGAGGCAAGGCTTGCCTAAGTAGAGACAAGGCTTGCCTAAGTGGAGGCAAGGCTTGCCTAAGCGGAGACAGGGCTTGCCTAAGTGGAGACAAAGTTTTCCTCAGTAGAGACAAGGCTTGCCTAAGTGGAGACAAAGCTTGCCTAAGTAGAGACAAGGCTTGCCTAAGTGGAGACAAGGCTTGCCTAAGCCTCTCCCTTCTTTGCCGAAGTGGAGACAAACCTTTGACGAAATCTCTCCATGCTCTGCCGAAGTGGAGACAAACCTTTGCCGAAATCTCTCCCTGCTCTGCCGAAGTGGAGACAAGGCTTTGCCGAAGTCTCTCCCTGCTTCGTCGAAGTCTCTCTGCCGAAGCGAAGCTTCCTTGGCCGGAACTGGAGCTGCTTTGGCCAGAATGGCCTCTCTTGTGCTTAAGTAGATTCGTGCAGAAATGACTTAGGCACAATTTCGGCCTTGTCCGATTCTTCGTATTTTCATACCTAGCCATTTTCCCATTGATCACAGCTGGGCGGGTTTTGACCCCAACAAAGATGCTGGACAATGTCTCTTGTTGGTTGAGCACCTTAAAGGCCCCGCTCTCCAATGGTTCTCCAGGCTGGGAATAAATTCGATCGACAACTTCAATCAGCTGTCGTCGGCATTCCTTAAACATTATGCTATATTCATGGAACGCCGAATATCCGATGCGGATCTGTGGACCATGGGGCAAGGACAGAACGAGACATTGCGAACCTTCATCGGACAGTTCAAGTCAGTACTGTCAAAGGTCGAAGGAATAAGTGACGAAGCCGCACTGCAAGCGTTAAAGAAAGCCCTGTGGTTTGACTTCGATTTTCGGAAGGAGATCACGCTGAACCCACCAACCACGATCCAGGATGCATTGCACCGAGCGACGGACTTTGCCTCCAACGAAGAAGAAGTGAAGATCCTAGCCCAGAAACACGAAAGAACGAAGTCCACAATCCACCCTCCCTCTACTCCGAACCCACCGAACAACCGAAAGGGCAACCAAGGCCCTGGATACATCCAACACGAAGGGGGATTCAAAGGAGCCCACAACTACCAAGTTGATTCGTCCAGCTTTGGGCAAGGACGAGGTCAAGGCCGAGGAAGAGGTACATGGAGTAGCACGTGGACCAGAGGCCAGGGAACTTACGACGAGACGGCTTATTGCGAACATCACCATATCTTTGGACACTCAACTGCAAATTGCCGCATCCTAGGTTTGAAACTCGCCGCTAAATTGGCGGCTGGCAAACTCAAAGGCGATATTAGCCTCAAAGATTTCGAAATGGATACCAACGCAAACCACCCCGAACAGGCAAACAAAGATCTCCCTAAGCGAGGGAGGCAAGACGACGAAGCGCCATAATCTGGCCCAAGAAGACGGATTAACATGATAATGGGTGGATCTCACTATTGTTCGGATACCGTCTCATCGATTAAAGCTTTTCAACGATGAGCCGATGTCAGCGTTAACTGGTCCGCACCCTCCAAGTTCCCTGACGACGTAATCTCATTCGCAGAAAGGGAAACAACCAGAATCGACAAACCACACGATGACCCTCTCGTAATTGAGTTGATCATCAATGGCTATGACGTAGCCCGGGTGCTGGATACGGCAGCACAGTGGATATAATCTTCAAAGAAACTCTCAAAAGAATGGATATCAATCCGTCCGACATAGTGGCTTCCCCTAAACCATTGACTGGATTTTCCGGAGAAACGACGATGACAATCGGGACGATCAAGCTGCCTGTAGAAACTAGGGGTGTCATCAAGCTCGTCGAGTTCTCGGTAGCCGATCACCCAGCAATCTATAACGTCATCGTCGGCACACCTTGGTTAAATTCAATGCGCGCCGTAGCCTCGACCTACCATCTCTGCGTCAAATTCCCAACACCAAGCGGAATCAAAACAATTTTGGGAAATCAGAAGGAGTCCCACGTATGCTTCCTCGCTGCACACAAGCTCAGGAATCCTGTCACCGATCCAATAGCCAAGTCAGAACGCAAGAAGATGAAGACAGACAGAGAGCCAGTAAAAGAGCTCTCCAAGCTCTTATAGCAATTACAGATTGCGGAGGATCACGAAGAAGAACCAGTCGAACAGCCCTGCGACCCCGTAATATCAGTTTGCATCGACGACGAACACCCGGAATGATGCGTAGAGATTGGATCCACCCTCGACGAAAAAATCAAGGACGAACTGGTTTCATTCTTAAAAGAAAACGTGGACACTTTCGCGTGGGCAGCAGAGGATATGCCCGGAATTGATATCGGCGTAACCAGTCATGAATTGAACATCGACCCAACCTTCAAACCAATCAAGTAAAAACAGAGAAAGTTGGGTCCTGACAGGGCGAAAGCAGTGAATGACGAAGTCGAAAGACTCTTACGAGTCGGGTCGATAATGGAAGTCAAATACCCGGATTGGCTGGCGAATCCTGTTGTAGTCAAAAAGAAGAACGGAAAATGGCGGGTGTGTGTCGATTTCACCGATTTAAACAAAGCGTTCCCGAAAGATAGCTTCCCACTACCACACATTGACCGACTGGTCGAAGCGACAGCCGGTAACAAGCTCTTATCTTTCATGGACGCATTCTCTGGATACAACCAGATTCTAATGAATCCCGACGATCGTGAGAAGACAGCCTTCATTACGGATCGTGGAATCTATTGCTACAAGGTGATGCCTTTCGGCCTCAAGAACGCCGGAGCCACATATCAGCGCTTAGTGAACAAGATGTTTGCCAATCAACTCGGAAGAACGATGGAGGTGTACATAGACGACATGCTGGTGAAATCGCTAGAGGCAACGGATCACGTGTTACATTTGGAGGAATGTTTCCAACAGCTCAACTCGCACAACATGAAGCTCAACCCGACAAAGTGTAGATTCGCAGTTACGTCCGGCGAGTTTCTTGGTTACTTAGTTACTCATCGCGGAATCGAAGCGAATCCAAAGCAGATCGACGCCTCATCCAGATGGCTTCCCCAAAATCAAAACGTGAAGTACAGAGATTGACTGGCAGGGTGGCTGCACTCAACATATTTATTTCGCGGTCCACCGATAAGTGCTTACCGTTCTGCGACATTTTACGAGGAAACAAGAAATTCGAATGGACAGAGAAGTGCGAAGAGGCTTTCCAGCAGTTGAAGAAATATCTCGCCAGTCCCCCGGTGCTTGTAAAGCCAGTCGAGGGAGAGCCGCTCTTCCTGTACACCGCAATCTCCACCATGGCAGTAAGCGGAGTACTCATTCGCGATGAACGGAGCGAGCAGAAACCAATTTTTTACGTCAGTAAGACCCTCACCGACGCAGAGACAAGATACCCGCAGATGGAGATATTGGCCCTATCGGTGGTCATGTCTGCCAGGAAACTAAGGCCATACTTCCAATCACACCCCATTGTGGTCCTTAGTCCTTTACCCCTACGATCGATTTTGCACAGCCCAAGCCAATCCGGGCGATTGGCCAAGTGGGCTATCGAGCTCAGCGAATACGACATCGAGTATCGCAGACGAACCTGCGTAAAATCGCAAGTACTTGCCGATTTTTTAATCGAGCTTCCGGAGGAGAGCCTCGCCGAAGGAAACCCGAATTTGACTTGGCAACTTTACGTTGACGGCTCATCATCCAAAAATGGTTCAGGGGTCGGGATACGTCTGACGTCGCCAATGGGCGAGATACTTGAACAATCCTTCCGCCTAGGCTTTCACGCCTCCAACAACGAAGCAGAATACGAAGCCCTCATTGCTGGATTAAAGCTTGCGCAAGGACTCAAGATTGACTGCATTCACGCGTTCTGCGATTCACAGTTGTCGCAAACCAGTTCAGCGGGGAATACGCAGCTTAAGACGATCGTATGGAGGCGTATCTGAAAGTCGTCAAAGACTTGACTGCTCAGTTCAAAGAGTTCACACTCACGCGTATTCCACGAGGAGAAAACACTTCGGATGATGCACTGGCCGCCCTCGCATCCACTTCTGATCCAGCCCTGAAACGAGTTATTCCAGTGGAATTCATCGAGCGCCCAAGCATCACTCTCACGGAAACAGTGAGTGTAGTTACTCGATCCCAAGCCGCCAGGACTGCAAGGGAGAAAGCCTGTGCACCAGAAAATGCTGGAGATGACGCTGACGAACGAGAAGCAATAATCAACGGCTCGATGGTCCAAGACGAGACATACACGGCAGACGAAGGACAGGCCTCTCGAATGGAAATAGATGCAGTCATCGAAGACGAAGATCCTGCGACTGCTGCAGAAGAAGCAACGTCTATGGACGAGGACTTTACGACCCTCCCCTCCAACGTCGACCCCTGCCACGAAACTGGAGTCGTCAAGATGAATGGAGCGTGTACGGGCATACAGTATGGCTGTGACAAAGGGTGGCTCGACGACATCCGCGGATACATCTGCGATGGTATCTTACCTTTAGACAAATGGGCAGCCCAAAAACTTCGGGCGCAAGCAGCGCGCTACATCTTGCTTGACGGTAATGTTTTGAAATGGCGATTCTCGAGGCCATTACTCACCTGCATCGAAGGAAAGGAGGCAAAGGCAATCATGGAGGAGGTCCACGGCGGCTCCTGTGGTAACCACTCGGGAGGACGAGCCTTGGCAATAAAAATCAAACGACATGGCTATTACTGGCCGACCATGATACAAGATTGTGAGAAATACTCGTCCAGGTGCGAGAAGTGTCAACGTCACGCACCGATGATTCATCAGCCGACCGAGATGCTTTCTTCGATATCATCACCCTATCCTTTCATGCGATGGTCCATGGACATCGTTGGACCTTTACATCCGTCAAAGCAGAAACGATTCTTATTGGTCCTGACAGACTATTTTTCAAAGTGGGTGGAGGCAGATTCGTATGCAAGCATCAAGGACGCACAAGTCGAAAGTTTCGTATGGAGGAACATCCTATGCCGACATGGAGTCCCATACGAGATCGTCACCAATAATGGATCACAGTTCTTTTCCACAAGGTTCGAAGCTTTCTGCGAGAAGTGGAAGATCCGGCTAAGCAAATCCACCCCACGATATCCACAAGGCAACGGCCAGGCTGAAGCAATAAACAAAACGATTCTCGACGGTCTCAAGAAACGCCTCGACCAGAAGAAAGGCCGATGGGCCGACGAACTGAAAGGTGTATTGTGGTCTCATAGAACGACACCGCGACGAGCAACCAACGAAACTCCGTTCGCTCTCGTCTATGGGACAGAATGCGTCATTCCACCAGAGATAAATTTTCCTGGAGTCCGCCGACGACTACTCCCAGAACAAGAAGGACTCAATCACTTGTTGATGCTTGACGAGTTGGACTTGATCGACGAAAGACGGGATCAAGCCTTGATCCAAATTCAGAATTACCAGAACGCAGCGGCAAAATACTACAACTCTCACGTACGAAATCGACCGATCTACGAAGGAGATCTGGTCCTACGGAAAGTTTTCCAGAATACTGCTGAGCTGAACACCGGCAAACTCGGAGCAAACTGGGAAGGACCTTACAAAATCACGAAAGTAGTCCGACCCGGAGTGTACGAACTCGCTAACATGTCTGACGTTCCAATACCAAGATCGTGGAACGCAATGCACCTCAAGAAGTACTATACTTAGGATACTTCACATGAACTACGGGGCGGCTTGATCCCTGCAAAGGGTACGTAGGCAGCTCATCTTCGGATGGGTTCAGCTGCCCCCCTTCTAAAAAAAAGGGGGGGGAGTGGGTACGTATACTCGTATACTCCCACCTTTGTAATAGACTCCGCGTCTACTTAATGCAAGCTTCTCGAAGCAATTTTCTTCATATCACACCCTCCACGGGTTACTAAAGCCTTAACGGAAACAGGCATCACATACCCACCTTTCACGAATCACTTAAAGTCCTAACTAAAACATGCACCTCTCTTCACCCTCGTTGCTGCTGGCCACAGCAAAGAACTACTACATCCTTTACGGATCTAACTACTACATCCTAGCGGATTAAAAGCGCGCGCTATATAAATAACATGTCCATTGTCGGAGCGGATATACTTACGGTAGCATATCCGTAAACCGAAATGTTCATCCTAAACCCAACAACAAATCGTTGGTCCTAACAGTACTACATGTTCATTGACGGAGCGGATACGCTTACGGTAGCGTATCTGTAAACCGAAATGCTCATCCTAAACCCAATAACAAATCGTTGGTCGCAACAGTACTACGTGTCCATTGTCGGAGCGGATACGCTTACGGTAGCATATCCGCAAACCAAAATATTCATCCGAAAACCCAACAAACAAATCGTTGGTCAAAATGCATGTGCTCATAATCGAAGCAAGTATGCTTACGCTAACGTAATCATTCAAAACAAGAAAAAAACGAATCGTCGGTATTAACACTAGCACAAACTATAGCAAAACGGATCAGTCCTCCTTGGATAAAAAAAACATTCAAGCAACAAGTTTCAACAACAAAGAAACGACACAACCAAAGCCAAAGCCACAAGGCAAACATAACAAGTCAATATGGATAAAGCCATCCAGGCACCATGTCCGAATAACGTCAAAGCATAATTAAAATGATGACTTGGGCAGTTCCCCATCATCGTCATACCTTACCCCTTGAAGACACACCCTATTCATCATCCAGGCTGGGAAGAAATTTGATTGACAATTTCAATCAGCTGTCGTCGGCGTTCCTTAAACATTATGCTATATTCATGGAACGCCGAACATCCGATGCAGATCTGTGGACTATGGGGCAAGGACAGAACGAGACATTGCGAACCTTCATCGGACGGTTCAAGTCAGTACTATCGAAGGTAGAAGGAATAAGCGACGAAGCTGCACTGCAAGCGTTAAAGAAAGCCCTGTGGTTTGACTCCGATTTTCGGAAGCAGATTGCGCTGAACGCACCAACCACGATCCAGGATGCATTGCACCGAGCGACGGACTTACGAAGAAGAAGTTAAGATCCTAGCCCAGAAACACGGAAGCGAAGTCCACGAACCACCCTCCCTCTGCTCCGAACCCACCGAACAACAGAAAGGGCAACCAAGGCCCTGGGTACATCCAACACGAAGGGGGATTCATAGGTGCCCATAACTACCAAGTTGATTCGTCAAGCTTTTGGCAAGGACGAGGTCAAGGCCGAGGAAGAGGTACATGGAGTAGCACGTGGACCAGGAGCCAAGGAACTTACGACGAAATGGCTTATTGCGAACATCACCATATCTTCGGACACTCAACTGCAAATTGCCGCATCCTAGGCTTAAAACTCGCTGCAAAGTTGGCAGCTGGCAAACTCAAAGGTGATATTAGCCTCAAGGATTTTGACATGGATACCAACGCTAACCTCTCCGAGCAGGTGAATGAAGAAGACCTTCCTAAGCGAGGGAGGCAAGATGACGACCCCCCGCAAGCTGGGACAAGAAGAAGAATAAATATGATAATGGGTGGATCTCACTATTGCTTGGATACCGTCTCGTCAATTAAAGCTTTTCAACGGCGAGCAGATGTCAGCGTTAACTGGTCCGCACCTTCCCAGTTTCCAGACGACGTAATCTCATTCAAAGAAAGAGAAACTACCGGAATCGACAAACCTCACGACGACCCTCTCGTAATCGAGCTAATCATCAATGATTGCGATATGGCCAGAGTATTGGTAGACACAGGAAGCACGATGGACATAATCTTCAAAGAGACTCTCAGAAGAATGAACGTCGACCTATCTGAAGTGGCGGCAACTCCAAAACCATTGACTGGATTCTCCGGAGAAACGACAATGACAATCGGAACAATCAAGCTACCTGTTCGGGCTGGAGAGATAACCAAAATCGTGGAGTTTTCGGTGGCCGATCACCCAGCAATCTACAACATTATTATGGGAACCCCTTGGTTAAATACGATGCGTGCCGTGGCCTCAACATACCACATGTGCATAAAGTTCTCAACGCCTAATGGAATCCAAACCATTCGTGGAAATCAGAAGGAGTCCCGAATTTGTGTTATGGCGGAGCATAAGCTCAGAAATCCCGTAGCAGAACTTAACACGAAGATGAAGGAAAAGAGAGCCAAGCTGGATCAGCAACCTAAGTCAAAGCAAAGTTTTACGGATCACTGAGTCACTTCACATGAACTACGGGGCGGCTTGATCCCTGCAAAGGGTACGTAGGTAACTCGTCTTTGGATGGGTTCAGCTGCCCCCCTCCTAAAAAAAGGGGGGGAGTGGGTACGTATACTCGTATACTCCCACCTTTGTAATAGACTCCGCGTCTACTTAATGCAAGCTTCTCGAAGCAATTTTCGTCATATCACACCCTCCACGGGTTACTAAAGCCTTAACGGAGACAGGCATCACATACGCGCACCTTTCACGAATCACTTAAAGTCCTAACTAAAACAGGCACCTCTCTTCACCCTCGTTGCTGCTGGCCACAGCAACGAACTACTACATCCTTTACGGATCTAACTACTACATCCTTTACGGATCTAACTACTACATCCTAGCGGATTAAAAGCGCGCGCTATATAAATAACTGTGTCCATTGTCGGAGCGGATATGCTTATGGTAGCATACCCGTAACCGAAATGTTCGTCTTAAAACCCAACAACCAAATCATTGGTCCTAACAGTACTATATGTCCATTGTCGGAGCGGATATACTTACGGTAGCGTATCCGTAAACCGAAATGTTCATCCTAAACCTGACAACAAATCGTTGGTCACAACAGTACTACGTGTCCATTGTCGGAGCGGATACGCTTACGGTAGCATATCCGTAAACCGAAATGGTCATCCGAAAACCCAACAAATAAATCGTTGGTCAAAACACCTGTGCTCATAATCGAAGCAAGCATACTTACGCTAACGTATCATTCAAAACGAAACAAACGAATCGTCGGTGTTAACACTAGCACAAACTGTAGCAAAACAGATCAGTCCTCCTTGGATAAAAAAGCATTCAAGCAATAAGTTTCAACAACAAAGAAATGACACAACCAAAGCCAAAGCCAAAGCCACAAGGCGAACATAACAAGTCAATACGGATAAAGCAGTCCAGGCACCATGTCCAAATAACGTCAAAGCATAATTAAAATGATGACTTGGGCAGTTCCCCATCGTCATCATACCTTACCCCTTGGAGACACACCCTAATCATCGTCGGAGGATTCAGCCGTCGTCTCGGATTCGGAGGATTCCCCAATAAGGCGACCAACCTATCAAATTCGTCATCGGCTCAGCTCGTACCAATCGACGCAACACATTGATCCCAACTTGGACTTCCTCTACCTCTGCACTATCATCACTGAGACTACCGAGCTGGGGGGCTAACTGTTGGGGTCAAAACCCACCCAGCTGTGATCAATGGAAAAATGGCTAAGTATGAAAATACGAAGAATCGAAAAAGACCGAAAGTGTGCCTAAGTCATTTCTGTATGAATCTACTTAAGCACAAGAACGGCCATTCTGGCCAAAGCAGCTCTATTTCCGGCCAAGGAAGCTTCGCTTCGGCAGAGAGATTTTGGGAAAGCCTCGTCCCCACTTCGGTGAAGAAGGGAGAGGCTTAGGCAAGCCTTGCTCCACTTAGGCGAGCTTTGTCTCCACTTAGGCAAGCTTTGTCTCCACTTAGGCAAGCCTTGTCTCTGCTTAGGCAAGCTTTGTCTCCGCTTAGGCAAGCCTTGTCTCCACTTAGGCAAGCTTTGTCTCCACTTAGGCAAGCCCTATCTCCGCTTAGGCAAGCCTTGTCTCCACTTAGGCAAGCCTTGTCTCCACTTAGGCAAGCCTTGCCTCCACTAAGGCAAGCCTTGTTTCCACTTCGGCCAGGAGACATAGGCCAGCATATCCCACGTCGGCAACATGGCCGCTTCGGCCGATGTGGAGACTTCGGCAACATGGCCATTTTGGCCATTCGGCATTTTCGGCCAACTTAGAGACATCGGCAAGCCACATCGGCATGGAGGAGACATCGGCACAGCTCACTTCGGCCGAAGGCCTTCGCTTCGGTGCAGCTCACTTCGGCAGAGAAGAGACATCGGCAAGCCACATCGGCGTGGGGGAGACATCGGCACAGCCCACTTCGGCCGAAGGCCTTCACTTCGGCGACATGGCCACATTGGCAGGGAGGAGACATCGGCACGGAGGAGACGTCGGCACAGCCCACTTCGGCCGAAGGCCTTCACTTTGGTGACATGGCCACATCGGCACGGAGGGGACATCGGCACACGGAAATGCGCCACTTTGGCGCACGGAGACGCGTCATTTTGGCACACGGAAACACGCCACTTCGGCGCACGGAGATGCGTTACTTCGGCACACAGAGACGCGTCACTTCGGCACGCGGAGAAGCTCCTCTTCGGCCACTTCGGCCATGATCCACTTCGGCCACGATTCACTTCGGCCACGATCCACTTCGGCCAAGCTGTCCACTTCGGCCAAGCTGTCCACTTCGGCCAAGCTGTCAACTTCGGCCAAGCTGTCAACTTCGGCCAAGCTGTCCACTTCGGCCAAGCTGTCCACTTCGGCCAAGCAGGCCACTTCGGCCAAGCAGGCCACTTCGGCCAAGCTGTCCACTTCGGCCAAGCTGTCCACTTCGGCCAAGCAGGCCCCTTCGGCCAAGCGGGCCCCTTCGGCCAAGCGGGCCCCTTCGGCCAAGCGGGCCACTTCGGCCAAGCAGTACACTTCGGCCAAGCTGTCCACTTCGGCCAAGCTGTCCACTTCGGCCAAGCAGTCCACTTCGGCCAAGCAACCCACTTCGGCCAAACTGCCTTGCCGAAGTGAAAACCATACGAAACTGTCTGGCCGAAGTCAAAACCATACGAAACTATCTGGCCGAAGTCAAAACCATGCGAAACTGTCTTGCCGAAGTCAAATCTATACGAAGTTGCCTCGCCGAAGTCATTTCTATACGAAACTGTCTTGCCGAAGTGAAATCTATACGAAGTTGCCTGGCCGAAGTCAAGTCTATACGAAGCCAGAAGACGACGTGGCCGAAGTCATTTCTATACGAAACTGTCTTGCCGAAGTGAAATCTATACGAAGTTGCCTGGCCGAAGTCAAGTCTATTCGAAGCCAGAAGACGACGTGGCCGAAGTCAAATCTATACGAAGTTGCCTGGCCGAAGTCATTTTTATACGAAGCTATCTGGCCGAAGTCAAAGCTGCCAAAGACAATCCTGGCCGAAGCCAATTTCATACGAAACTGTCTGGCCGAAGTAAAGTCTATACGAAGCCAGAAGACGACGCGGCCGAAGTCATTTCTATACTAAGACAACAAGCCCATCTTCGGCCTACAACGATGCAAAAGCCCACGAAGTCAAGCCGACTTACTAATCTCTTTAGGATTGACCTGGCCAACGATGCAAAGGCCAAAGGATTAGGAAGTTTTCCTGATCTCTTTAGGATTGACCTGGCCGACTAAAACTAATATATATATCCATGTACATCTCTGGAAAAAGGGGATCCGAAAATTCACTTAGCAAAGAAAACCCTAGACTTTTCTGCTCTCGAACTCTTGTACGCAAACAACTTTCTTAACAGCTTAATAAAAACCATCTTTGGATCTCTCTGTTCATGGTTCATCCGCAGAAATTTCATCCCTCTTAACAAACCTCCGACAAATTCTAATTGTGTTGATTTTGACTCCCACAGCCGTCGTCTCGGATTCAGAGGCTTCGTTCGAACCAAGCTTACCCCTGTTGGATCCGGAGAAAACACGAACGCCGATGTCCGCCGCTAATGCCTCAACGGACTCGTTGCCGAGCGCGACATCAGCCGAATCTTCAGAGATCGGCGAGACCACTAGGTCGTTCCCCAACGAGGCTACCAACCTATCAAACTCGTCATCGGCACCAGCGTACTTCGCTCTCCATCCCTCGAGTTTCTTAGTCTCGGCATCCAGCGAAGGTGGTTCGTCACCGCGGAGCAGCGCAAGGAGTTCAAGGTTCCCGTCAACTTGGGCAAGATCGACGACGCTGTTCTTCGACGATTCACCCAAGATCTTAATCTTCTCCTTGGCTCGGTCGACTTTAGATCGAAACTTCTCGGCCAGTCCACGCATCGCCCCCTTCTTGGCCCGTTCAACCTTCTTGTCGGTCATGGCCCTCTCCGAGCTCAACATCCGCTGGAGCTCGGCCACTTGCGCCTCTTGCTGGACCCGATAGGAGTCCAAGTCTTCCTTCCGTTTTGACGCTATCTCCGCCGCAGCATCACGCTCACGCTCGGCCTCGGTAAGCTTTGATCGAAGCCCTTCGGCCATTTTTCGTGCACGCTCGGCCCCTCGCGTTCTTACGGACGTCCGCCTCGTAAACGGACGTCATCTTGTTAATAGAGGCCACGAACTGAATGGAGAGAAAAAGAGAGATCAGGCATCGCATTTTCAACAAAGTACAAAAAAGGGGGGACGACGCAAACTACCTTAGCACCACGGCTAGACATTTCGGCGTACGGCTTGCTCCGGGATAGAGTATCGGGGGGAGGAAAGCAATCCCCCTTGGAGAGAATCTTGGAGAATAGAGTAGCCGAGGCCGACGCATCGTCACAAAACATGTCGAAAGAAAACGTCTGGGATACCGGTTGCGAAGGCAGCTCGTGCTCAGCGGCACTACTGACCAATGCGTTACGCCTTTTTTGTCCGGGAGTGTCATCCTTTCGAGGGTCTTTCCCTCTGTCAGCCCTTGCCGGGACACGTCTCCGGACTGGCCTCACCAGATCGGCATCCTCACTTGTAGCCGCAGCCTTGCCCTTTCCGCGTTGAACCGGGGGCAAGCCCAACATGATCTCTCTCACAATGGGGATCGGCGGAGCCAGCGCGGATGGTTCAACAGACGAGTCGCCCGAGGGGAAAGCGAGGGCAGCACTCAGCTGCTCCGCAGAAATCTCAGTTCGGCCGACCTCTGGCTGCTCCATCGCGGCGCGGCTCTCGGCCTCCATCCTTTCGCGACCAGATGGTCTTTTCCCCATGGCTCTCTTCGTACTGCTAGAAGAACACGGAGGAGTCGAACTCGGAGAATAATACCCAAAGTATCGTGCCCGCTCTCTCTCTACTCTTTTAAGAGTAAAATCTCCTTGCCAGTCGCACTCACCAGAAGCTAGAGTCTCACAAAGCGTAATTATGTCCGGAGGACACGTCGGAAGCGGATTAGGAACTGCAAAACCAACAAATAAGACGGAAGGTCATGACATGTTCAACAAGATAGAAAAGCTCGTAAAGCTATGGATCGGCTACCGATTTTTCTCCATGTGGTCTTAATTTTGTTAACCCAATCTGCACCAACCGAAGCCTCGGAGATGGGCACAAAGAATAAATAATCCTCCCAATATCTGTCTTTACTTGGGAATTCTCCGATAATTTTGCGGTGAGCTTTGTTCGATAGGGAGTAAAGAAGCGAATCCTTGGAGCGAAATGTCCGGAAGGATAGCAGGTTCAACAGGTGATCCACGGTGACTTCTTCGCCACACTCAAAGCTGCGGACCACGATCCCAACCAGGTGTCAAATTCCCCGTGGAGTTATTTGCGCCAGAGCCAGTCTATGCTTCCACAGATACCCAAGGATGACCCCTGGTATTGGGAACCATATGAAGCACATGTAGAAACAACTCTCGTTCAAGGTAAAAAACCCTTTTGGGGGCTCACTGGCCCGATCCGATGGCGATGGAAGGATGAAGTCAATTTCTTCGGAAATGTTAAAATGGTGTCTGAGGGTCTCCAAAGATTCAGCAGTAGATAGAGTAGATCCTGGTGGATCAGGTGCCTCATGCTTGTAAGTGCCCTTAGAGACTCGCCGCTTTGAAGAAACTCCCGAAGGCTCGCATCTTGCCTAATCCTAACACAATCGGAACTCCAATTCTCCATCTCGATTTTTACATTAAAAGGACTCTCCATTTCGCCCAGCAAAGAAAATCACTTCGGCAAAAGATTACTTCGGCAGAGAAGACTCCGGCCGAAAACAATTTCAGAGACAACAAAAAAAAAAACAAACAACAAAACAACCTAAAACAAAAAAATCTTCAAGAGGAGGAGAGAGAAGGGAGGAGAGAAGTTACCTTGAGATTTTTGAGAAGTGAAGAAGTGAAGAGGAAATGAGGAGAAGGGGGAGCATATATAGGCTCATAAAGCAAAAGATGATGTCATCAGGCATTGGGAATCGGGCCAAAACACAGTTGAATGAAGAAATTTCTACTGGAAAAAAAGATTATCAGTCTGAAGACAGAGAACCTGGTAGATATCAAAAACAACGGACTCAGCGTCATGTCAGCTCAGCTCGTACCAATCGACACGGCACATTGATCCCAGCTTGGACTTCCTCTACCTCGGCACTATCATCACTGAAACTACCGAGCTGGGGGCTAACTGTTGGGGTCAAAACCCACCCAGCTGTGATCAATGGGAAAATGGCTAAGTATGAAAATACGAAGAATCGGACAAGGTCGAAATTGTGCCTAAGTCATTTCTGTACGAGTCCACTTAAGCACAAGAGGGGCCATTCTGGCCAAAGCAGCTCCATTTCCGGCCAAGGAAGCTTCACTTCGGCAAAGCTTTGATTCACTTCGGCAAGGCTTTGTCTCCACTTAGGCAAGCTTTGCTCCCCTTAGGCAAGCTTTGTCTCCGCTTAGGTAAGCCTTGAAGGAAGCATCGCTTCGGCAAGCCTAGCCACTTCGGCAAAGGAGACTTCAACAAGCCAAGCTCACTTCGGCACGGAGACTTCGGCAAGCCTAGTCACTTCGGCACGGAGACTTCGGCAAGCCTAGCCACTTCGGCAAAGGAGACTTCGGCAAGCCTAGCCACTTCGGCAAAGGAGACTTAGGCAAAGGAGACTTCGGCAAGCCTAGCTCACTTCGGCAATAGAGACTTCGGCAAAGGAGACTTCGGCAAGCCTAGTCACTTCGGCGAAGGAGACTTCGGCAAGCCTAGCTCACTTCGGCAAAGGAGACTTCGGCAAGCCTAGTCACTTCGGTAAAGGAGACTTCGGCAAGCCTAGCTCACTTCGGCAATAGAGACTTCGGCAAAGGAGACTTCGGCAAGCCTAGTCACTTCGGCAAAGGAGACTTCAGCAAGCCTAGCTCACTTCGGCAAAGGAGACTTCGGCAAGCCTAGTCACTTCGGCGAAGGAGACTTCGGTGAAGGAGACTTCGGCAAGCCTAGCTCACTTCGGCAAAGGAGACTTCGGCAAGCCTAGCTCACTTCGGCAATAGAGACTTCGGCAAAGGAGACTTCGGCAAGCCTAGCTCACTTCGGCAAAGGAGACTTCGGCAAGCCTAGCCACTTCGGCGAAGGAGACTTCGGCAAGCCTAGCTCACTTCAGCATGGAGACTCCGGCAAGCCTAGCCACTTCGGCAATGGAGACTTCGGCAAGCCTAGCTCACTTCGGTACGGAGACTTCGGCAAGCCTAGCTCACTTCGGCATGGGGACTTCGGCGAAGAAGAAGGAGACTTCGGCAAAGCCTTGTCTCTACTTAGGCAAGCCTTGTCTCCACTTAGGCAAGCCTTGTTTCCACTTAGGCAAGCCTTGTTTCCACTTAGGCAAGCCTTGTCGTCACTTAGGCAAGCCTTGTCTCCACTTAGGCAAGCCTTGTCTCCACTTAGGCAAGCCTTGTCTCCACTTAGGCAAGCTTTGTCTCGACTTAGGCAAGCCTTGTCCCCACTTAGGCAAGCCTTGTCGTCACTTAGGCAAGCCTTGTCTCTACTTAGGCAAGCCTTGTTTCCACTTAGGCAAGCCTTGCCTCCACTTAGGCAAAACTTCAGCCAGACATTGTGCCTAAGTCCTTTGCGTACGAGTCCACTTAGGCACGGCTCACATCGGCAAGGAGGGAGAGATTTCGGCGCTTCGGCCGAAGGCCACTTCGGCAAGAAGGGAGAGACTTCGGCGCTTCGGCCGAAGGCCACTTCGGCAATGACCCGCGGCTTCGGCAACAACCCACGGCTTCGGCAACACCCAACGGCTTCGGCAATGACCAGCGGCTTTGGCAATGACCCGCGGCTTCGGCGACGACCCACGGCTTCGGCAACAACCCGCGGCTTCGGCAACACCCAACGGCTTTGGCAACGACCCGCGGCTTCGGCAACGACCCGTGGCTTCGGCGACGACCCGCGGCTTCGGCGACAACCCGCGGCTTCGGCAACAACCCACGGCTTCGGCAACGAACCCCAGCTTCGGCTACAACCCGCGGCTTCGGCAACGATCCATGACATCGGCCACGATCCACTTCGGCAAGCGTCCCCACTTTGGCATAGGGACATCGGCAATACGCAACCCCACTTCGGCACGGCCGCGACTTCGGCAATACGCAGCCCCACTTCGGCACGGCCGCGACTTCGGCACAGTCCCACTGCGGCACGGCCGAAAGCACTTCGGCCAACGAGCTCACTTCGGCCGTGATACGAATCCACTTAGGCGCGATATGAGCTCGTTTCGGCCGAAGTCATTTCTATACGAAACTGTTTGGCCGAAGTCAAAACCATACGGAGCTGTCTTGCCGAAGTCAATTCTATACGAACCCAGAAAATGACGCGACCAAAGTCATTCATATACAGAGCCAGAAAACGACGCGGCCAAAGTCATTTCTATACGAAGCTAGAAGATGATGCGGCCGAAGTCATTTTTATACGAGGAAGACAAGCCCATCTTTGGCCCGCGATGGGTCAAAGGCCCACGAAGCCAAGCCGACTTGCTAAAACGGAAATCCCGAAGGATTAGGAAGTTTTCCTAATCCCTTTGGGATTGACCTGGCGAACTCGAACGACTATATATATCTATGTACATCCCTTGAAAAAGGGATCCGCAATTTACTGAGCAAAAACCCTAGACTTTTTTGCTCTCGAACTCTTGTACGCAAACAACTTTCTTAACAGCTTAATAAAAACCATCTTTGGATCTCTCCGTTCGTGGTTCATCCGCAGAAATTTTATCCCTCTTAACAAACCTCCGACAAATTTTAATTGTGTTGATTTCGACTCCCATAATCTCTGCTGTTGTTGTTGCTGTTGCAGCAACTGTTGCATCTGCTGCTGTAGCCTCTGAATTTCGGCTGCAGTAGCGAGTGCATCGTTGTCGATTTTATCACCCATTGTGACTTGATTCGACCTTGTCTTCCTGTTCTCTCTCTCTAACCTTGCAAGTTCTTGGTTGCTGAAGTGGAAAAGGTTGTCAGATCCTTTGCTTCTTCTTTGCATACACCTGAAACACACAAGAGAGAAAGTTAGTAAATCTTAGTCTAAACTTCAAACAAAAATTCGAAGGTAACGCAATTGGTCCCGACAACGGCACCAAAAACTCGATACACAGAGTTTTAACCCTAAAATATAACTGCAAGTGCACAGTAAACTAAGTAGTATTTAGGGATCGAATCCACGAGAACCAAGTGAAATGCTACGAATTATAATGGATGAAACTAAGCTAAGATGATAATATGGTTGTTTGTTGAAAAGTGAAACAAAATAGCAATATAAAAACGATGTTAAATCAATTAAAAGCAAGCGTTAAGTCTAGGGAAATTCGCAGGAGTTCAGAAAGCATGAATCAGAAAATTATTCAGGGAACGATAAAGCATAGTCTCAAACTCAAACATGAATGTATAACCAATCTACTTTCGTGGTATCAACTACTCTATCTAGCAACCTAAGAATCTAAACTGTCATTTGATCTTAAAATTCTAAACAAGCATTAACGAACATGTTTGATATGTTTACAAATTACCTTAACATCAGCTTTCATTGGCTAAGGACAATTTGCTCACCTACGTTCTATCATGCAACCTATAGCACTTTTGATGAATAGATTAAACCATAAATCAGAGACTAAGTGATCAATCCATTCTAAGCAATGAGAACAACTATAGGTGAAGACAAAATGATAAATCCATATCTATATATGATTCAATGATTCATAAATTCCTTTGAATACCCTAAACCTAACTACAGACCTACTTAGACATGGAAGTAAAGGAAGGAGAAGAAGATGATAAAAAACTCATAATAAATAATCAAAGGGGTTTAGAAAAACTTCTCAAAGATGCAGAGTGTGGGAGTCGAAACTCGCACAACCAAAAACTTGTAAAGAGATTTAGGGATTTGACAAACTTCTATGTAAAGAAACCAAGAAACTGAGATCCAAAGATGGAGATTTTATTCCAGCTGTTTTAAAAGCTGTTTGTAACGTAATCAGTGTTTAGCTAGGTCAATTTTCGGATCCCCTTTCTCAAAGAGGGACATGTCTATTTATACAAAAACAAGTCGGCTAGGCCTTTTTCTAAAGGAGAAAGGAAAACTTCCTTATTCTTTGGGATTTCCTTTCTTCTCTGGTTGGTTCGAATGTGGGATTCTTACTTGCTAATTTGGCCCATCCAAACCCTTGTGGCTCGTCGCTTAGACATGTTAAGATATTGGGCTTGTTGTTCCACTGGGTTGTCGGTGAGCTGGCTAGTCGTTTGTCTCGCCTGTTCCACCCAATCCCGAGCCAGGTAGTTGGTTTGCCAACACATTGGCTCGTCATCGTTCGTTGGTTTGCCAACATGTTGGCTCATCACTTGTTTCTTCATGCTGCCGAGCCAAGTTTGGCTCGTCACCATCTCTCCCTGCTGCCGAGCCAAAAGTTGTTGGCTCATCACTCCTTTCTCCTTGCTACCGAGCCAAGTGTCGGCTCGTCTCCTGCTTCTTCTTGCTGCCGAGCCAAGATGTTGGCTCGTCACTCCTTTCTCCTTGTTACCTGGCCAAGATGTTGGCTCGTCTCCTGCTTCTTCCACTGCCTAGCCAAGATGTTGGCTCGTCATCACTCCTCCTTACTTTCTAGCCAAGATGTTGGCTCGTCGCCTGCCTCTTCCACTGCCTAGCCAAGATGTTGGCTCATCATCACTCCTCCTTACTTCCTAGCCAAGATGTTGGCTCGTCGCCTGCCTCTTCCACTGACTAGCCAAGATGTTGGCTCGTCACCATTTCTCCCTGCCTAGCCAAGATGTTGGCTCGTCACTCCTTTCTCCTTGTTACCTAGCCAAGATGTTGGCTCGTCGCCTGCCTCTTCCACTGCCTAGCCAAGATGTTGGCTCGTCACCATTTCTCCCTGCCTAGCCAAGATGTTGGCTCGTCACTCCTTTCTCCTTGTTACCTAGCCAAACATTGCTTGCTTCTGCCGCCGAGCCAAGAGTTTGCGCTTGCTTGGCTAGCCTTTTCTCCATACTTAGTCTTATCAGCAGTTGATCTCGATGAGGTGAAAACCAACCCCAACAGTTAGCCCCCAGCTCGGTAGTATTATTAATAATAGTGACAAGGTGAGAAGTCAAGATCGAGATCAACTCTCTTTGGGCTACCGAGCCAGCTTTGTGGTGAAGTTGTCATCCGGGTATTGACAAATGCCGAGCCAAACCGATAGTGTTACCGAGGTGTTTTATTTCCGAGCCAACACTGGAGTATCTTATCGCCGAGCCAACCCCTTGACATGCTGCCTATTCATCTTCAATTGCGTTGCCGAGCCACTTTGGCCTGTGATATATTTGTTTTCATTCTGCCGAACCGACACCTTTGTCATGCTGCCGAGCCAACTTATTTTGCTGTATTGCTTAGATTGGTATTTCGCCGAGTCGTCTTCTTCTGATATGCTGCCGAACCATCCTAATAAGTGATTTGTCTTTGGCTCGGCAGTAATGTTGGCTTGAAGTCTCTGTTCATGATTACAACTTTATTGGGAACCGCAAACATTTTCGTATGTTCCCGAGGCCGCGTGACATCACGCGCTGTACTTTCATGCGTCTTTATATTCAGATCTTTGTCTCACTTCTCATAACTCACTTCTCTCCATTTCCGAAAAATCAGGTAGCTCTCTTCTCTCTCCTCTTTTCTCTCCTTTTTTTTTAGTAGTTGGCTAGGTTTTCATCGATTCTTCTGTTCCGCCGCCGCCACTATTGAATTTTCCGATCCATCTTCAAGCGAGGCTCGGCGTCTCCTTACATTTTCCGATCCATCTTCAAGCGCGTCGGCGAGTGTTTGATTTTCCGATCCATCTTCATCCGGATCGAATTATTCTCCTTGATCTTCTGTTTCCTAGCCAAAAATCTCTCCAATTTCTTTCCAAGTATCAGCTTGACTCCGAGCTGGAAACATCAATGTCTCACGTCACCGAGCTGGAAGATTCTATTGGTTTGGCAACTTCTGCTTCACTGCTGGGTCGCAAGATGGTTTTATCTCCAGAGGTTTCCGAGCCGGTCGATCCTAGTTCTTCATTGGGTCGGTTGCAAACTGTCGTCCCGTCTTTGGTTGGTGAGGCTATTGATGCCGAGGCAGATGCAGAGGCAGTTTTGATTCAGAGAGCTCTAGCAGAATTCAAAGCCGAGCCGACAGAATACGTTATTGACGAGGCGGAAAAGGTGCGTTTGGAGAGATTGTTTG